>CM038623.1:11064977-11664977 GCA_021554675.1 Leuciscus idus
CAGCAAGTGCTGATCTGTTCAAGTTTTTGAGTATATGGATGGTGTGCATTTAATTTATTTGTTTGCTATTAGTTATAACAATGACACTACATCAGGGGTCGGCAAGTAACTTTGGCCGTGGGCCAATATTTTTTTTAGCCAGTAGATGGCGGGCCAGCTACACGGAGTAGGCCTATGGATACAAATGAAATACTATTTAACTACTAAATAGTAAACCGAACTAATTAAAAACATTTTAGTTTTTTTATTTTAATAAAGGTGTGAATAGCAATCATGTCTCATTCGCTTATGTAACGGGTTATTACTTATAAATTTGGACTTTATGGACCAATTAGGAGATCAGAAGATCGTTATGTTCGACTACGGAGATGGAGGGTTATTGCTGAGGGATGACAGGACACCACAGTTAAGGTAAGTATATAACTTTTATAAATGTTTGTTTGAATGCACAGGCCTTTCCCCTTTTTAAAGTAAACACAATAAAATAAAATAAATAAACAATTAAAAGTGAATTACTTCAATTCAATGAAAAGAAATAAAATAACAAGTCACTAAACAAATCACTGTGA
Organism: Leuciscus idus; assembly: GCA_021554675.1. NCBI lineage: Eukaryota > Metazoa > Chordata > Actinopteri > Cypriniformes > Leuciscidae > Leuciscus > Leuciscus idus. The sequence continues at coordinate 11,065,547 of CM038623.1, forward strand.
GTTTCACACTAGAAATACATTAATAATGTACCCAACAGCAAATTGACACAACCTGTTCAGACTCAACCACAATTTTGTAATATCACGCACGCGTCGACGATAGGTTCAATTTTCAAATATTCAATCACTGATATCAGTCCCTTCTATTAGGTATCTCAGTTCTCAGTCCCGTATGGAGGAAAAAAACAGTCTCTGTGCAGGAAAAGTTTTACCTTGAGCAGGAAAAAAAATATGAAATCAAGATACTCTCTTGGTCCTTTAAGATGAATTTTCTGCTTTTTCATCCAGTATCCGATTATGTTGGCTCGCCATCCATGAGAATCAACTCCACTCAGAAAAAAACCTGACCTGTTTAAAAGGCCAGAAAGGCACCACCGCATTTAGTCAACAATGGCATAACATAAGGTAAGTATCTCAACATCAGAGTAAATTAACATTTAAACATACAAATAAAAGTAATCAATATTTTACAATATTGTACCTTTTACAATATTGCATTGCTAATAAACATTTCTCTTTTCAGGCACGCGCACGAGACATGCACGTGAAGCAATTTGACTCCAAGTGAAAATAACTGAACTCACTCAGCACTATGCAATTGTACAATAACCTCCAAAAATACAACATAAATCTTATGGACCTAACAAATGAAATAAACTTCTGTTTTTCTCACAAAAGTAGTGTTGTGTTTCTTATTTAAACATTAAATTCAGCATATATACATAAATGAACTCACCACATCCAGATATTCACTTTCCAGAAATACGACGATGTAATTAACCCATCGATCGTCACAGGAGTAAAACGACTACAGAATCCATTCAATATCTTCCTCTTTTAACAATTCTGAAGAGATGTAAAGACTATTTTTATAGTTTTACTCAGTTATTTCTCAATTTTCTTGATGACTAAACCGGACGAATTTCTCTCAGACTTCTCCACTTTCCGGTCTCGCGCATCTGCTCAGTGGGCGGATCATATCAACAGTATTCTGATTGGCTGAACCAATAACCCTAAATATAACAAATTATTTTTCCCACACAATTTATTCTACGAAAAGGGTTTGTTAACATCACCAATCTTTAATTATTTACGTTTTTGTGAACCCCATTAATTTACAAAAATATATTTTATAATACTGAATTAGTCTGGGTTACACTTACAGTCCGACTTTTGAACTTTATTCCTTTATTTTTATTTATTTTTATTCGGGACACACACATACACACATAAGGTTTAATGAGGTCTGCGCGGGACTGTTTTTTTTTTGAAGTATGACAAATGAAGTAGGCTATTTTCTGCCAAACTATTTCAAACATCCTTGCAAAAAAAGAATGTTGTTGACTGACAATGGTTTCAGCCCCAAACAGCTCCTCAGAGCTAGGTATAGGTGTACAGGCGGTCAGAATTAAGTGTGGATACGCTGTCAAAAGATGTCGGGAGTGGGCTATTGTCAGTCAGACCGCCCGCTCCGTCCAAAGTATAGTTACAGAGTTCCGACCGCTACCGTCTTAATACTTTAAAATGTAATCCCGCGCCGCATGATTCCTTATGGGCGTTTCACACAGTATGCGGCGGTGAAATCGCGCGCGGCTACGGCTTTTCTCAAGTTTCATTTTAGTTCAGGAAATAAATAATGGAAAAACAAGTCGTTTTTTTTGGTTTTAATTTGAAAAAACGATTGAACGAATGATACACGGGGCCTATTTGTAAACCGTTATTGTAAAATAAAAATTTCTTCCAAAAAAAAAGACTTCCAAAATAATCCGGCGGCCCAGAAAATATTGCTGCCTATTGCCGACCCCTGCACTACATCATGCTATCCATCATAATTAAAAAAAATGTTGGTAACACTTTATAATAACGTTCAGTTGTAAGTCATTTATAAGTGGTTAGTTAATGATGAACTAATAATTTAAAAAACATTCATAAATTATTAGCAATCGATATACTAACATTTTATGTATGTTTCGTAAATTCCGTTACAAGTCATTTACAAGTGATTAGTAAATGATTAACTAATTATTTATGAAACATGACTATGCGTTCATAAATGATTAATAAGTGATATGTTCATTATTTGATGTATGTTTTGTAGATTCAGTTATAAGTCATTTACAATTGATTAGTTAATGATTAACTAATCATTTACAAAACATGAATATGCGGTTCATAAATGTTTAATAAATGATGTTAAATTTTTTGTATGTTTTGCTCACATCAGGAGCACAGTGGTTAAAGACTCCATGTGTTTCAGAGAAGACAGCTGTCTATACCCTCACCAGTCAGCACTTACACTGCAGTACACACTACACTACACTACACTACACTACACTACACTACACTACACTACACTACACTACACACTACACTACACACTACACTACACACTACACTACACTACACTACACTACACTACACACTACAGAAGACAGCTGTCTATACCCTCACCAGTCAGCACTTACACTGCAGTACACACTACACTACACTACACACTACACTACACTACACTACACTACACACTACAGAAGACAGCTGTCTATACCCTCACCAGTCAGCACTTACACTGCACTACACACTACACTACACACTACACTACACACTACAGAAGACAGCTGTCTATACCCTCATCAGTCAGCACTTACACTGCACTACACACTACACTACACACTACACAACACACTACACAACACACTACACACTACAGAAGACAGCTGTCTATACCCTCACCAGCAGGGGCGGATTAAGGTTGTCAGGGGCCCCTAGGCTGCTCTTTGTGTGAGGCCCCCTCACACAATCTACCCATCTACCCAATCACCTGCTTGTTTTTTTAAAATGTTTCTTATGGGCCAATTAGGGTCTTCTTTTGTTCGCGCCCTGACGGGCTTAGGGCCACCCACTTTTCAACAGGCCCATCAAAAACTTTTTTTTTTTTTATATGTTCTAATTTTGTCAAGAATTATAAAAATTCGGCAATAAGCTCATAATTTGTGCTAAAATAGTCTAAATATTAGTTTAAAAATTTTTTTTTTAAAAAGCTGGTTATGTCTAACCTGTCTTTGATGTTTCTGCGCAAGTTCAGCAGACAGTGGTTCGGGTTTGTTCTGATCAGAGCATGTGAGCGGAGAGCGCATTTCTGAATATTCCGCTTGCTCATTCCGCTCAGGGTCGCTCGCTCAACCCAGAATGGCCTGCAAATATGTGGAATATGGGCTGCCTCCGACTAAAGTTTTTTTCTAGTCGACTAGTAGTTGTTCATTTAAGCCATTCGTGGACAAATCGCCCCTTTATATTAATTTAATTACTTAGGCTATATACCAGATAGATGAGCGTTTACATAATATAGCCGCACTCAAGCGCACGACCACAAGGAGACATTTATTAATTATTTATTAATAAACTGGTGTTTTCTGTGTCGCAGTAAAGATGAAGTTGATGATGTGGTCTCGCCATGAACGCCAAAAAGAAATGCACATTTCATATTACATATTCAGAGAGTAGGCTAGCCTATTTATTTTAGTTTTTAATATTTTCGTTTAAAAGTAGACATTTCAAACTTTCTATAATAGATAGATAGCCTATATTTCTCAAATCTGTGAGGCACAAGCTGAATTTCGGCGCCCTCCAGTTCACATGCAATGCAAGTGATCGTGTCGGCGCCTTATTACACTGTCTGCTATATATTTGCTTGTTATTTAATAAATACAGGCAAATTGTTGATAAAACATTGATCAAAATTAAGATACAATTTATACAAAACGAAAATCTTTTAAAAAAGAGACTACAAAACAAAACTTAATGAAGTGGTCAAAATGTTTTACCCATGTCTCCAGACATATTGCACATCTCATGATGTATCATATCTTTCTCATGCTGCATGCTCACTTTCATAATCAACATTGATTAAATTAAAAAACATAATTACGTCACATATTTTCCAACCCAGCCCTCGGCCCTGTTGCAACAGTCGTTGTTTAGGTACCTTAAACGCGCACGTACAGTCTCGGAGTCATCGCTGCAACCAGGAAATGAAGAGAGCTGAGACCCACATCATCACCTACATCTTCGTCTCTGCCACCCCAGGATGCTAGCGCGACCAGCGCCATTGCTAGGAGGGCGCCAGCGCCTCTGCCTCTCAGCGCCTCTGCCTCGCGAGTGGATGATAGCCCTGAAGACGCCTAGCAATGGTTTAACCTTTAGTTAAGTTATACCTTAAGAGTCTTCGTAGCGCGCTAAGAGACAGCGAGCGTTATCGGGAAACGCAGCCCAGGAATGATGCTTATGATGCGTAATGGAGATTCCAAAGCGCTCTTCTTTGGTCAGAACCACGGAGAGCGATCGCGGATAGGTCCGTCCTATGCACCGAAACTTTTTTACAATGCAACAAAGCTATTAAAATCTGTATAGTCACAGATAATTTAACAGTATATTAGTCAGTAATTTTTATTAGGTTAAACAGTGATTAGATAACGTTTTTTATTTAACGTTCTGGCCCATCCAAACTGGAATCCCCCCCAAAAAAATAAAAAATAAAATTGTCTGGCCAATCTGAGGCCCCCTGAACACGTGGGGCCCCTAGGCTGCAGCCTATGTAAGCCTGTGCATTAATCCGCGCCAGCTCACCAGTCAGCACTTACACTGCACTACACACTACACTACACTACACTACACTACACTACACTACACACTACAGAAGACAGCTGTCTATACCCTCACCAGTCAGCACTTACACTGCACTACACACTACACTACACTACACTACACTACACTACACTACACTACACACTACACTACACACTACACTACACACTACACTACACACTACACTACACTACACTACACTACACACTACAGAAGACAGCTGTCTATACCCTCACCAGTCAGCACTTACACTGCACTACACACTACACTACACTACACTACACACTACACTACACTACACTACACTACACTACACACGACAGCTGTCTATACCCTCACCAGTCAGCACTTACACTGCACTACACACTACACTACACTACACTACACTACACTACACTACACTACACTCTACAGAAGACAGCTGTCTATACCCTCACCAATCAGCACTTACACTACACTACACACAACAGAAGACAGCTGTCTATACCCTCACCAGTCAGCACTTACACTGCAGTACACACTACACTACACTACACACTACACTACACTCTACAGAAGACAGCTGTCTATACCCTCACCAGTCAGCACTTACACTGCAGTACACACTACACTACACACTACACTACACTCTACAGAAGACAGCTGTCTATACCCTCACCAGTCAGCACTTACACTACTCTACACTACACTACACACTACACTACACACTAAACTACACTACACTACACACTCTACAGAAGACAGCTGTCTATACCCTCACCAGTCAGCACTTACACTACACTACACTCTACACACTACACTACACACTACAGAAGACAGATGTCTATACCCTCACCAGTCAGCACTTACACTGCACTACACACTACACTACACTACACTACACACTACACTACACTACACACTACAGAAGACAGCTGTCTATACCCTCACCAGTCAGCACCTACACTACACACTACACACTACACTACACTACACTCTACAGAAGACAGCTGTCTTTACCCTCACCAGTCAGCACTTACACTACACTACACTCTACACACTACACACTACACTACACACTACAGAAGACAGCTGTCTATACCCTCACCAGTCAGCACTTACACTGCAGTACACACTACACACTACACACTACACTACACTACACTACACTACACACTACAGAAGACAGCTGTCTATACCCTCACCAGTCAGTACTTACACTACACTACACTCTACACACTACACTACACACTACAGAAGACAGCTGTCTATACCCTCACCAGTCAGCACTTGCACTGCAGTACACACTACACTACACTACACTACACACTACACTACACACTACACTACACACTACACTACACACTACAGAAGACAGCTGTCTATACCCTCACCAGTCAGCACTTACACTGCAGTACACACTACACTACACTACACTACACTACACTACACACTACACTACACTACACTACACTCTACACTACACACTACAGAAGACAGCTGTTTATACCCTCACCAGTCAGCACTTACACTGCAGTACACACTACACACTACACTACACTACACTACACTACACTACACACTACAGAAGACAGCTGTTTATACCCTCACCAGTCAGCACTTACACTGCAGTACACACTACACTACACACTACACTACAGAAGACAGCTGTCTATACCCTCATCAGTCAGCACTTACACTACACTACACTCTACACACTACAGAAGACAGCTGTCTATACCCTCATCAGTCAGCACTTACACTACACTACACTCTACACACTACACTACACTACAGAAGACAGCTGTCTATACCCTCATCAGTCAGCACTTACACTACAATACACTACACACTACAGAAGACAGCTGTCTATTCCCTCATCAAGCACTACACTACACTCTACACACTACACTACACTACACTACACACTACAGAAGACAACTGTTTATACCCTCACCAGTCAGCACTTACACTACACTACACTCTACACACTACACTACAGAAGACAGCTGTCTATACCCTCACCAGTCAGCACTTACACTGCAGTACACACTACACTACACACTACTCTACACTACACACTACAGAATACAGCTGTTTATACCCTCACCAGTCAGCACTTACACTGTAGTACACACTACACTACACAGTACACTACACTACACTACACTACACTACACTACAGAAGACAGCTGTTTATACCCTCACCAGTCAGCACTTACACTGCAGTACACACTACACTCTACACACTACACTACACTACAGAAGACAGCTGTCTATACCCTCATCAGTCAGCACTTACACTACACTACACTCTACACACTACACTACAGAAGACAGCTGTCTATACCCTCATCAGTCAGCACTTACACTACACTACACTCTACACACTACACTACACTACAGAAGACAGCTGTCTATACCCTCATCAGTCAGCACTTACACTACACTCTACACACTACACTACAGAAGACAGCTGTCTATTCCCTCATCAGTCAGCACTTACACTACACTACACTCTACACACTACACACTACACTACACTACACTACACTACACTACACTACACTACACAACAGAAGACAGCTGTCTATACCCTCATCAGTCAGCACTTACACTACACTACACTACACTACAGAAGACAGCTGTCTATTCCCTCATCAGTCAGCACTTACACTACACTACACTACACTACACACTACACTACAGAAGACAGCTGTCTATTCCCTCATTAGTCAGCACTTACACTACACTACACACTACACTACACACTACACTACACACTACAGAAGACAGCTGTCTATTCCCTCATCAGTCAGCACTTACACTACACTACACACTACACTACACTACACACTACAGAAGACAGCTGTCTATACCCTCATCAGTCAGCACTTACACTACACTACACACTACACTACACACTACACACTACAGAAGACAGCTGTTTATAGCCTCACCAGTCAGCACTTACACTGCAGTACATACTACACACTACACTACAGAAGACAGCTGTCTATTCCCTCATCAATCAGCACTTACACTACACTACACTCTACACACTACACTACACTACACACTACAGAAGACAGCTGTTTATACCCTCACCAGTCAGCACTTACACTACACTACACTCTACACACTACACTACACTACACACTACAGAAGACAGCTGTCTATACCCTCACCAGTCAGCACTTACACTGCAGTACACACTACACTACACTACACACTACACTACACACTACACTACACTACACACTACACTATACTCTACAGAAGACAGCTGTCTATACCCTCACCAGTCAGCACTTACACTACACTACACTCTACACACTACACACTACACTACACACTACAGAAGACAGCTGTCTATACCCTCACCAGTCAGCACTTACACTGCAGTACACACTACACTACACTACACACTACACTCTACACTACACACTACAGAAGACAGCTGTTTATACCCTCACCAGTCAGCACTTACACTGCAGTACACACTACACTACACACTACACTACACTACACTACACTACACTACACTACACTACACACTACACTACACTACACACTACAGGAGACAGCTGTTTATACCCTCACCAGTCAGCACTTACACTGCAGTTCACACTACACTACACACTACACACTACACTACAGAAGACAGCTGTCTATACCCTCATCAGTCAGCACTTACACTACACTACACTCTACACACTACAGAAGACAGCTGTCTATACCCTCATCAGTCAGCACTTACACTACACTACACTACACTCTACACACTACACTAAACTACAGAAGACAGCTGTCTATACCCTCATCAGTCAGCACTTACACTACACTCTACACACTACACTACACTACAGAAGACAGCTGTCTATACCCTCATCAGTCAGCACTTACACTACACTACACTCTACACACTACACTACACTACAGAAGACAGCTGTCTATACCCTCATCAGTCAGCACTTACACTACACTACACTACACTACACTACATACTACACTACAGAAGACAGCTGTCTATACCCTCATCAGTCAGCACTTACACTACACTACACTACACTACATACTACACTACAGAAGACAGCTGTCTATTCCCTCATCAGTCAGCACTTACACTACACTACACTCTACACACTACACTACACTACACAACAGAAGACAGCTGTCTATACCCTCATCAGTCAGCACTTACACTACACTACACTACACTACACTACACACTACACTACAGAAGACAGCTGTCTATTCCCTCATCAGTCAGCACTTACACTACACTACACTACACTACACTACACACTACACTACAGAAGACAGCTGTCTATTCCCTCATTAGTCAGCACTTACACTACACTACACTACACTCTACACACTACACTACACTCTACAGAAGACAGCTGTTTATACCCTCACCAGTCAGCACTTACACTACACTACACTACACTCTACACACTACACACTACAGAAGACAGCTGTCTATTCCCTCATCAATCAGCACTTACACTACACTACACTCTACACACTACACTACACTACACACTACAGAAGACAGCTGTTTATACCCTCACCAGTCAGCACTTACACTACACTACACTCTACACACTACACTACACACTACAGAAGACAGCTGTCTATACCCTCACCAGTCAGCACTTACACTGCAGTACACACTACACTACACACTACACTACACTACACTACACACTACACTATACTCTACAGAAGACAGCTGTCTATACCCTCACCAGTCAGCACTTACACTACACTACACTCTACACACTACACACTACACTACACACTACAGAAGACAGCTGTCTATACCCTCACCAGTCAGCACTTACACTGCAGTACACACTACACTACACTACACACTACACTCTACACTACACACTACAGAAGACAGCTGTTTATACCCTCACCAGTCAGCACTTACACTGCAGTACACACTACACTACACACTACACTACACTACACACTACACTACACTACAGAAGACAGCTGTCTATACCCTCATCAGTCAGCACTTACACTACACTACACTCTACACACTACAGAAGACAGCTGTCTATACCCTCATCAGTCAGCACTTACACTACACTACACTCTACACACTACACTACACTACAGAAGACAGCTGTCTATACCCTCATCAGTCAGCACTTACACTACACTACACTACACTACACTACACTACAGAAGACAGCTGTCTATACCCTCATCAGTCAGCACTTACACTACACTACACTCTACACACTACACTACACAACAGAAGACAGCTGTCTATACCCTCATCAGTCAGCACTTACACTACACTACACTACACTACACTACATACTACACTACAGAAGACAGCTGTCTATACCCTCATCAGTCAGCACTTACACTACACTACACTACACTACATACTACACTACAGAAGACAGCTGTCTATTCCCTCATCAGTCAGCACTTACACTACACTACACTCTACACACTACACACTACACTACACTACACTACACTACACTACACTACACAACAGAAGACAGCTGTCTATACCCTCATCAGTCAGCACTTACACTACACTACACTACACTACAGAAGACAGCTGTCTATTCCCTCATCAGTCAGCACTTACACTACACTACACTACACTCTACACACTACACTACACTCTACAGAAGACAGCTGTTTATACCCTCACCAGTCAGCACTTACAATACACTACACTACACTCTACACACTACACTACACACTACAGAAGACAGCTGTCTATACCCTCATCAGTCAGCACTTACACTACACTACACACTACACTACACACTACACTACACACTACAGAAGACAGCTGTTTATAGCCTCACCAGTCAGCACTTACACTGCAGTACATACTACACACTACACTACAGAAGACAGCTGTCTATTCCCTCATCAATCAGTACTTACACTACACTACACTCTACACACTACACTACACACTACAGAAGACAGCTGTCTATACCCTCACCAGTCAGCACTTACACTGCAGTACACACTACACTACACACTACACACTACACTACACTACACTACACTACACACTAGGGGTTTCATCAACTAGTCGACTAGCCGACTAGTCGACTGTCACAACCACTAGTCGGCGCTGTCGGCCCTAATCGACTAGTCGGAAAACAAAATGGCGTCAGGCGCTGAGGTACCTATGCGTCCAAAACGGTCAAGGTCATGGAGTGCAGTGTCGCATTTGGTGCAATATAGATGGACACGCAAAACGGGACACATTCAGAATTAATAAACATTTAGTAAACTACAGAACAGCGCGAGTGGGAAATGGCGCACCTCACACGGGCAGGGCTACGAGAACGGACACTGCACTGGTGATATAAAACGCACACACACAGGTCTGTTAGATACTTTTAAGGTTGTCTAATATTTTTCTGACTAACAAATTACTGACACAGTAGGCTAAAGGGTAGATTTAAAAAAAGAAAAACGAAATTTAAATAAAGAAAAAACAAAATTTAAATAAAGAAAAAACGAAATTTAGGCTAAATAAAACAAATGAAATTTAAATAAAGAAAAAACGAAATTTAAATAAAGAAAAAACGAAATTTAAAAAAGAAAAACGAAATTTAAATAAAGAAAAAACGAAATTTAAATAAAGAAAAACGAAATTAAGTTAAATTAAAAACGAGATTCATTTAAATTAAAAACGAGATTAATTTAGATTGATAATAACGGGTAAAAAGACTAATACATTTTGTTTCTATTATTCTATTTTCCACAATGTCAAAGCAACGCAGCTTAACCGAAAACACAAGCTCAGGCATGCACTTCGGTCCATACAAACTCCGCTGTTCTGCACTCTAGCGGTTCGAGCCGCGCCTGAATCGCGTGTCTCACGCAGGCAGTGTGCAAACTCCAACCTGTTAAGCTGAGACGCTCACGCCACGCAGCCAGTGTGTCGCAGGTGATACAAAAATATAGTGGTTCAGTATAACCTACATCAAACTTGTATCGGCCTATATGCTTAAATGATATTTGCTTAAAGATGCAATGAAAAATGCACAGTTAAAACTATATGCAAAAAATATGTCGTGATGTTGACAATTTTATTGTCTGAGGCTAGCCATGTGGCAATGTTTATCTGCAACGTTCGCTGATGCGCGTGGTGTGGCAGTTCATTACAAGAATGTTTTAATTACAAGAATGTTTTAAATGAATGCTGCTGTTTTTGTATTAACACAAGAATAACTGATGAATTTATTTATGATGTTATTTCTGAATTTCAAACATACATTTCCAATAATTCACCAGAACTCCTTCCTCTGTCTTCCTTAACAATGCGTTAATGCGTCAATTTAATGAATAAATAATTTAACGACTAGTCGACTAGTCGTCGACTGTTATGCAAAACTAGTCGACTAGCAAAAATCAGTAGTTGTGAAACCCCTACTACACACTACACTATACTCTACAGAAGACAGCTGTCTATACCCTCACCAGTCAGCACTTACACTGCAGTACACACTACACTACACACTACACTCTACACTACACACTACAGAAGACAGCTGTTTATACCCTCACCAGTCAGCACTTACACTGCAGTACACACTACACTACACTACACTACACTACACTACACTACACTACACTACACTACACTACACACTACAGGAGACAGCTGTTTATACCCTCACCAGTCAGCACTTACACTGCAGTACACACTACACTACACACTACACTACAGAAGACAGCTGTCTATACCCTCATCAGTCAGCACTTACACTACACTACACTCTACACACTACAGAAGACAGCTGTCTATACCCTCATCAGTCAGCACTTACACTACACTACACTCTACACACTACACTACACTACAGAAGACAGCTGTCTATACCCTCATCAGTCAGCACTTACACTACACTACACTACACTACACACTACACTACAGAAGACAGCTGTCTATTCCCTCATCAATCAGCACTTACACTACACTACACTACACTCTACACACTACACTACACACTACAGAAGACAACTGTTTATACCCTCACCAGTCAGCACTTACACTACACTACACACTACAGGAGACAGCTGTTTATACCCTCACCAGTCAGCACTTACACTGCAGTACACACTACACTACACACTACACACTACACTACAGAAGACAGCTGTCTATACCCTCATCAGTCAGCACTTACACTACACTACACTCTACACACTACAGAAGACAGCTGTCTATACCCTCATCAGTCAGCACTTACACTACACTCTACACACTACACTACACTACAGAAGACAGCTGTCTATACCCTCATCAGTCAGCACGTACACTACACTCTACACACTACACTACACTACAGAAGACAGCTGTCTATACCCTCATCAGTCAGCACTTACACTACACTAGGCAAGGCAAGGCAAGGCAAGGCAAGTTTATTTATATAGCACATTTCATACACAATGGCAATTCAAAGTGCTTTACATAGAAGAAATTAAAATAATAAAAAGAAATAAGAATAATTAAAACAGTTTAGAAAAATAAAAAAATAAAATACAGTACAAACAGTCGGACGAACATTGGCACAGTGCTCATTCAGTAAATGCATAGTTAAACAGATGTGTTTTGAGTCTGGATTTGAATGTGACTACAGTAGGAGCACATCTGATCTCCTCTGGAAGCTGGTTCCAGCTGCGGCTGGCATAATAGCTAAAAGCAGACTCGCCATGCTTGGAGTGAACCCTTGGTATTTCTAGCTGATATGATCCTAATGATCTGAGTGATCTGTTGGGTTTATATTCAGTGAGCATATCTGCAATGTAATGAGGTCCTAGGCCATTGAATGATTTATATACCAGTAATAATACTTTAAAATCAATCCCAAGTTTAACTGGGAGCCAGTGTAAAGACCTGAGGACTGGTGTGATATGTTCATATTTTCTGGTTCTGCTCAGAATCCTGGCGGCAGCGTTCTGTATGAGCTGCAACTGTCTTATGGTCTTTTTGGGAAGGCCAGTGAGGAGTCCATTACAATAATCCACCCTGCTGGTGATGAAAGCATGCACAAGTTTCTCTAAGTCTTGTCTGGAAACAAAGCATCTAATTCTTGCAATATTTTTCAGATGATAGTATGCTGATTTAGTTATTGCTTTGACATGACTACTGAAACTAAGCTCTGACTCTAGTGTCACACCAAGATTCCTGACTTGATTTTTGGTTGTTTGACCCCTAGAGTGAAGGTATGCGTTCACCTTGAGAACTTCATCTTTGTTTCCAAACGCAATGACTTCAGTTTTGTCTTTGTTTAACTGAAGAAAGTTTTGACACATCCAACTGTTGACTTCATCAATGCATTGGCACAGGGAGTCAATGGGGCTATAATCGTTGGGCGATAGGGCTAAGTAGAGCTGTGTGTCGTCTGCATAGCTGTGGTAAGCAATTTGGTTCTTTCTCATTATTTGGCTCATTGGGAGCATATACAGGTTGAACAGGAGTGGCGCAAGAATTGAGCCTTGAGGGACTCCGCATGTCATGGATGTCCACTCAGACTTATGGTCTCCTATACTCACATAATAACCTCTCCCATCTAAGTATGACCTGAACCATTTTAGGACTATCCCAGAAAGCCCCACCCAGTTTTCCAGCCTGTCCAGAAGTATGTTATGATCGACAGTGTCAAATGCAGCACTGAGGTCGAGTAGTACCAGCACTGATAATTTGCCTGAGTCAGTATTTAAGCGAATATCGTTTATTATCTTTATGAGCGCTGTCTCTGTGCTGTGATGCTGTCGGAAACCTGATTGAAAATTGTCAAAGTATCCATTCGAGCATAAGAATTTGTTCAGCTGATTGAAGACAACTTTTTCAATGATCTTACCTATGAAAGGAAGATTTGAGATTGGTCTATAGTTGCTTAATATGGTCTTATCCAGATTGCTCTTTTTCAGGAGGGGCTTGACAACTGCAGTTTTTAGGGAGTTTGGAAAACTCCCAGAGAGAAGTGAAGCATTTACCACTTCTAGAAGATCTGCTTCTAAACTGTTTAACACACTTTTGAAAAACGATGTGGGAAGTGTGTCAAGAGCGCAGGTTGATGTTTTAAGGTGTTGTACGGTTTCTTCCAAAATTTTGCCATCAATTTCTTTGAAATCAGACATAGTAACTACTTTCTCAGGTGGTTTGATCTGTCTGACCCCAGCGCAAGTCAAGGATGTGCTGATCACCTTTCTGATATTATTGATTTTCTCAGAGAAGAAAGAAGCAAACTCACGGCACTTGCTGTCTGAGAGCATTTCACTGGGAATCTGGCTTGGGGGGTTTGTCAGTCTCTCTACAGTAGCAAAAAGAGTGCGTGTGTTGTTTAAATTACTGTTTATAATATTTGAGAAGAAAGTCTGTCTAGCTTTGCCTAGTTCCATATTGAAAGCATGAAGGCTGTCTTTGTAGATGTTATAATGGACTACAAGTTTTGTCTTCCGCCACATGGGCTCTGCTTTTCTGCATTGTCTTTTCATATTTTGCACTGCTGTTGAGTTTCTCCAAGGTGCCTTTTGCCTGCCACTCTTCTTCCTGACTTTCACAGGAGCAATATCATCAATTACACCTTTAACTTTTGAGTTAAAAGAATCAAGGAGAAAATCAACAGAGTCTGCAGATATGCTTGGTGTTAAAGATATAGCCTTCATAAATAGTACACTAGTGTTCTCATTTAAGCATCTCTTCTTGACAGACACAGATCTAGCTTCAGTGGCAGGAGAGATCAATATATCAAAGAAAATACAGAAATGATCAGACAGTGCTACATCCTTAATAACAATCGATGAAATGTTTAGACCCTTACTGATAAGTAAATCTAAAGTGTGTCCACGATTGTGTGTGGGTCCATGTACATGCTGAGTCAGATCAAAAGTTTTTAAAACAGTTTTGATTTCTTTTGCCATATTGTTTTCTGCATTATCTATATGGATGTTAAAATCTCCAGCAATGGCAAAACAGTCAAACTCTGAGGTAATTGTTGATAACAGTTCTGTAAAGTCCTCAGCAAAGGCTGGAGAGTATTTTGGAGGCCTGTAAATAATGAAAAGTAAAATGCGTGGAGCACCTTTTAACACAATACCCAGATATTCGAAAGACAAGTAATTCCCAAATGATATTTGCTTACATTGATAGATATCTTTAAAAAGAGCAGCTAGACCCCCACCTCTCTTAACAGCTCTGCAGACACTCATAAAAGTAAAGTTAGGAGGGGCTGCTTCATTGAGGATTGTTGCACTGAAGCTGTCTTCTAGCCAGGTTTCATTTAGAAGCATAAAATCCAGGTTGTTTGTGGTTATTAAGTCGTTGACTAGAAGTGATTTATTTTTAAGTGAGCGAATGTTTAAAAGAGCTAACTTAACAGACTTACTTTTCCCCACAGCAATATTAGTTTGACGTGTAATAGGCACCAGATTAGTTGGCTTTGCTGTACGGCTATTGAAGGCCTTAGACTTTCTATCATGTAATAGAACAGCAATAGAGAAAGATACAGGCACACTGGGTTCCCGCTTGTTTTGTAAACATTTGAGAAAGTTACTGTTATCAAAACGGGGACCCGACACATATCACTGAGAGCTGGTATCAGTTGTTTTTGGTTCACCTCGAGCAGAAGGAGGAGGGTGTGGGCCCTGGCGTTGTGGCAGAGGCCGAAGAGCTCTCACAGGAGGAGGGGGAGGGCGAGCTGGGCCCGCAGGCTTTGGTGGTAGTGGTGCCTGTCTTTTTTTATTTGGTATCTGGGGGCTTGCAGCAAAAGAGTGGGATAGTCTGGTTCCAGCATGCACCAGTTCTTCCATTTTCTGTGAGAAGCACAGTAGTGGCGTAGCAGGGGAGAGGGAGAAAGTATCTGGTGAAAGGGGCTGTTGCTCTGGTGTTATAGGAGGCTGTAATATGCTGTCCTGGCTTCCCTGGCTGTTTTCCAGGAAGTCGTCCTTGGGTGCTGAATCTTCAAGCAGTTCTGATGTGTCTGTCTGTGGTGAGCTCTGTGTGCAGGGCTCAGCTGAGATTGTGTCCGTGAGCAGAGGTTGTTGTGGCTCAGTGGTGTTATCATTGTCCTTGTGTGATATGTCAACATCATGAAGTGAAGTCCCGTGGTCATTCATACTGTGTCCAGGTGTGTGTGTGCCGTTCAGATTGAGTGGATTGGCACAAACCGCAGAAGGATGATTTAGGGAGAAGTAGATATTGTCCTTTAACACTCTTGAACCAAGTTTGTTTGGGTGATGGCCATCCCGATGAAACAGTTGTCGTTGACTCCAGAAAAGATTGAAATTGTCAATGAAGTTCACTGCTTTTATATTGCAGGTTTTTTGCAGCCATGTATTAAGCCCAAGCAACCGTGAAAACCTGTTTGTTCCTCTTGCTGGTAGTGGTCCACTGATGAATGTTTGAACTTTCAGTCTTTTAAGTGTTTCAAAAAGTTTATTGAAATCCTTCTTAAGGAGTTCTGACTGCTCTTTATGAATATCATTCTTCCCCACATGTATGATGAGTCGATTAGCAGTCTTATGTTTCATCAGAATGTTCTGAAGTTCCCTGTTTATATCAGAAGTTGTTGCTTGTGGAAGGCAGCACGTAGTTGTATCCCTGCTGCTAATGTTTCTGATTATGGAGTCCCCCACTATCAGAGTCCTGGGCTCGGCTGAGCTCTGAGCTGAGTGCCGCTGTCTGCTCGACCTTGAGCGCCAGTTAGCATCAGTGTTAGCTACTGGCCTATTCAGTCTGTGTTCGATCACATTCATCACATTTGTGGATTTCTCATTTACATTCATTAGTACTTCAAATCTGTTCTCAAGATGTATAGGCAGTGGTAGCAGACCAGTGTTTGCAATCCTTGTCAGAGCTGTATCTGGGGTAGAGGATGCTACTGCGGTAATATGTGATGCTCGTGACAATCTGATGTCTCGAGTGCCTTTGGGTTTAGCTCCCTGTTTGTGCCATCGATTAGTAAGTCGATCGGCTTGTTTCTCTACCTGTCGAGGAGTACTAGTTTCATGGGACTCACCGGTATGCTGAGGGTGTCCATGACGAAGCTCTGTTGTGTGCTCCGTCTGGTTTGGTGGTCCCGTAAGTAACTTTGTTTCTAGAACTGCAATCCTTTGTAAAAGTCTGTGGCAGTTAGTGCAGCAGGTAGATTCCAGAAGAGGCATTTTCTCTTATCCTTGTAGGCAGTTGTGTTTTCCTTTCCCGGTATGTAAGCTGGTCGGGTAAAAGAATTCTCAGTTTTTGTAGTAATCCAAACTTTGTCGTATGAGCACTGTGCTGATTTGCTGAAGTTAAAATTAGGTGATAAAAGGAAATAAAATAAAGGAAATAAAATATAGAAAAAATAGGAGATAAAATGTAAAAGCGATAGAGCAAAACGCGGAGCAGTAAGCAAGAGCGTCCGAACAGTAGCTGAGCAGGAAGTCACCCTGTCACACTACACTACACTCTACACACTACACTACACTACAGAAGACAGCTGTCTATACCCTCATCAGTCAGCACTTACACTACACTACACTACACTACACTACATACTACACTACAGAAGACAGCTGTCTATACCCTCATCAGTCAGCACTTACACTACACTACACTACATACTACACTACAGAAGACAGCTGTCTATTCCCTCATCAGTCAGCACTTACACTACACTACACTCTACACACTACACACTACACTACACTACACTACACAACAGAAGACAGCTGTCTATACCCTCATCAGTCAGCACTTACACTACACTACACTACACTACACTACACACTACACTACAGAAGACAGCTGTCTATTCCCTCATCAGTCAGCACTTACACTACACTACACTACACACTACACTACAGAAGACAGCTGTCTATTCCCTCATTAGTCAGCACTTACACTACACTACACTACACTCTACACACTACACTACACTCTACAGAAGACAGCTGTTTATACCCTCACCAGTCAGCACTTACACTACACTACACTCTACACACTACACTACACTACACACTACAGAAGACAGCTGTCTATACCCTCATCAGTCAGCACTTACACTACACTACACACTACACTACACACTACAGAAGACAGCTGTTTATAGCCTCACCAGTCAGCACTTACACTGCAGTACATACTACACACTACACTACAGAAGACAGCTGTCTATTCCCTCATCAATCAGCACTTACACTACACTACACTCTACACACTACACTACACTACACACTACAGAAGACAGCTGTTTATACCCTCACCAGTCAGCACTTACACTACACTACACTCTACACACTACACTACACACTACAGAAGACAGCTGTCTATACCCTCACCAGTCAGCACTTACACTGCAGTACACACTACACTACACTACACACTACACACTACACTACACTACACTACACTACACACTACACTATACTCTACAGAAGACAGCTGTCTATACCCTCACCAGTCAGCACTTACACTACACT
The DNA here is from genome assembly GCA_021554675.1 of Leuciscus idus. Lineage (NCBI taxonomy): Eukaryota > Metazoa > Chordata > Actinopteri > Cypriniformes > Leuciscidae > Leuciscus > Leuciscus idus. Next base: position 11,084,642 of record CM038623.1, read on the forward strand.
ACACTCTACACACTACACACTACACTACACACTACAGAAGACAGCTGTCTATACCCTCACCAGTCAGCACTTACACTGCAGTACACACTACACTACACTACACACTACACTCTACACTACACACTACAGAAGACAGCTGTTTATACCCTCACCAGTCAGCACTTACACTGCAGTACACACTACACTACACTACACTACACACTACACTACACTACACACTACAGAAGACAGCTGTCTATTCCCTCATCAGTCAGCACTTACACTACACTACACTACACACTACACTACAGAAGACAGCTGTCTATTCCCTCATTAGTCAGCACTTACACTACACTACACTACACTCTACACACTACACTACACTCTACAGAAGACAGCTGTTTATACCCTCACCAGTCAGCACTTACACTACACTACACTCTACACACTACACTACACTACACACTACAGAAGACAGCTGTCTATACCCTCATCAGTCAGCACTTACACTACACTACACACTACACTACACACTACAGAAGACAGCTGTTTATAGCCTCACCAGTCAGCACTTACACTGCAGTACATACTACACACTACACTACAGAAGACAGCTGTCTATTCCCTCATCAATCAGCACTTACACTACACTACACTCTACACACTACACTACACTACACACTACAGAAGACAGCTGTTTATACCCTCACCAGTCAGCACTTACACTACACTACACTCTACACACTACACTACACACTACAGAAGACAGCTGTCTATACCCTCACCAGTCAGCACTTACACTGCAGTACACACTACACTACACTACACACTACACACTACACTACACTACACTACACTACACACTACACTATACTCTACAGAAGACAGCTGTCTATACCCTCACCAGTCAGCACTTACACTACACTACACTCTACACACTACACACTACACTACACACTACAGAAGACAGCTGTCTATACCCTCACCAGTCAGCACTTACACTGCAGTACACACTACACTACACTACACACTACACTCTACACTACACACTACAGAAGACAGCTGTTTATACCCTCACCAGTCAGCACTTACACTGCAGTACACACTACACTACACTACACTACACTACACACTACACTACACTACACACTACAGGAGACAGCTGTTTATACCCTCACCAGTCAGCACTTACACTGCAGTACACACTACACTACACACTACACTACAGAAGACAGCTGTCTATACCCTCATCAGTCAGCACTTACACTACACTACACTCTACACACTACAGTAGACAGCTGTCTATACCCTCATCAGTCAGCACTTACACTACACTACACACTACACTACACTACAGAAGACAGCTGTCTATACCCTCATCAGTCAGCACTTACACTACACTACACTACACTACACACTACACTACAGGAGACAGCTGTCTATTCCCTCATCAATCAGCACTTACCCTACACTACACTACACTCTACACACTACACTACACTACACTACACTACACACTACACTACACTACACTACACTACACTACACTACACTACACACTACAGAAGACAGCTGTCTATACCCTCACCAGTCAGCACTTACACTGCAGTACACACTACACACTACACTACACTACACACTACACTACACACTACACTACACACTACAGTGTTCAACACAATGATGTGTAAACGCATGAATAAATCATTTACAACACTTTCTGCGTCCCCTAATCTAAAGTGTAAACTATTCATCACTTATAAATGTGTTACACATCATTCGTAGAAACGATTCGTTGATCTTATGCCTTTTGATTCTTGAAGTGGTAATCTACGAATGATGTGTAACACATTTACAAGTGATGAATAGTTTACACTTTAGATTACGGGACGCAGAAAGTGTTGTAAATGATTTATTCATGCATTTACACATCATTGTGTTGAGCACTGTTACAAATGATCTGTACGTGTATACAAGGCATTTACAACACTTTCTGCACCCTCTAATTGCTACATACAAAAAAAAAAAAAAAAAAATTTATTAAACATTTATGAACCGCATATTCATGTTTTGAATCATTTACTAATCACTTGTAAATTACTTGTAACGGAATTTACGAAAACATACATAAAATGTTAGTATATCACTTGCTAATCATTTATGAATGTTTTGTAAATGATTAGTTCATCATTAACTAACCACTTATAAATGACTTACAACTGAACATTATTATAAAGTGTTACCAAAATGTTTTCTAAACATTTTAATCTGCATCAGAAACTAGTCAAACACAGACCTCAAGAATCAGCACATGAATCTCAACAATGGTGACAAACGAAAAGCTTAATGCCGCAATGCATGCTGGGAGTCATGGATGAGATCTGTACTATGGTGGCTCCCAGCATGCATTGCGGCATGAAGCTTTTCATTTGTCACCATTGTTGAGATTCATGTGCTGATTCCTGATGTCTGTTTGATACCATAGTCTGTAAGATTCTGTATGAACTGTGTATATAAAAATTCATTTTAAGCTAATTGCAATATGCTAATCTTTCAAATATTAAAATCTTGCTGAGCTTATCAATCTGACATGTCCATGATGATAAAATCATCATCTGAGTATATTTTTCTCATGATTATTTCTGCTGTTTCAAATGTTAAAATAAATACACATTTACAGCAATCAGAGAAAACTAATGTTAAAGAGTAAAGGGTCAAGAGCCCAAATAAAGCTGACACTAATCACGACTCTGGTGACTTTAAATGAAACATTCAATGAATCGTCAACACCAAAACCTGTTAATGCTCAATAAGAGCTTCTGTAGAGTCTGACAAAAATAAAGTTAATCTGGTTATTAATAACAAGTGAAAGCAGCATTTGAAAAAGAGGCATGACGTGATTGGCTGCAAAAAAAACACCCGTTAATCTTTAAGTTTTCATGAATTAAGATTTTATTTATTTATTTGAATGTATTACTTTATTTATTTTAGAGTATTTTATGGGATACCATATAAAATATACCTTCATAAACACAAACTCTCCTCCATCCAGTGCTATTCTATCCAGAGTTACATTTTAACACACATTGTGTTAAAAATATACACGTGTCAAAATACCATCAACACATGCTGTGTGTTGTTTTTTAACACATCTCTTTTTAGAGTGTACACACACACACACACACACACACACACACACACACACACACAGACACACACACACAGACACACACACACACACACACACACACACACACACACACACACACACACACACACACACACACACACACATCCACACTGACATCTGCTCTCTCTCTCACTCTCACACTCACACACACACACACACACACACACACACACACACACACACACACTCTCTCTCTCACACACACACACACACACACACACACACACACACACACACACACACACACACACACACACACACTGACATCTGCACCAGAGCTGCTAAATCTCACGCATTCACCATTAAACTCAATTGACACTTTTCACACATTCTCACGCTCTCACGTCCATTTTCTCACGCACAGAAAAATCTGGAAGCAAAGAGGACACGTCCAGCAGCGTCACAGATCATCAGATCTCCTCAACAGGTACTTCATCTCTTTCTTCTCAACATCTCTTCAGCCTTTAATATGCTTTATCTCTGGTTATTTCTTCACCGGACACAGGTACACATCTCTCCACATCTCACCGTCCGTCTCTCTTCCCATCGCAACAGGAGGTCAAAGGTCTGACAGACGGTTGTCATGGCAACATGACTTTCAATAAGCCTCATATACGTCTCATTTCATGCATTAGTCTTTGATTTAGTCACACATTTTTATTTTAATTCTCTGATATTGTGATTCTTCTGGCTGTTTCCCTCTTGTGTTTTTCAGGTTCATTTGTGATCATCGTCTCTGCGGAGACTTTAGTTTTACTCCTGATAGCAGTTCCACTGATTATAGTGGCTGTGAGAAAGAAAAAGAATAAAGGTAATATTTTACACTAAATACTTGGTTGGGTTTGTGATGAAATGCATGAGAACTGAATTAAAGGATCTTATAATTATGAACTAAATATAAGAAAGAGAAAGACTAATGTTGATCTATTGCTCAGGTCTGCTGTCGTCCACCATTGTTGTGTTTAATCCAGTGATTTATGAACAGGTGAGTCAGCAGAAACTGATGAAAATGGTTATGTATTGAACTCAAGGTGGTTTACAGTAGTAATTGTGTTCGCAGATCCATTGAAACACAATCAGATTTAATTTCTTGCTCAACACTGTAATGATACTGAAACAGGACTGTGTTTTTATGATATTCAGACACTGAATCTCTATCAGCTTGTGTGTGAATGATTATATTCATGTGTAAAAACTAGAGATCATCTTTGATTGAGTTATTTTCTCTATTAACTTAATAACTCTTGTTTCTGTGATTATAGATCAAAGACACTGGACGCTTCTGTAATCCAGAGGACAGAGACACAGAAACAACTGTATTTTACAGCTGTGTTTCATAAACTATAACGTCATATGAGACTCGAGCACTCCTTCATAAACACAGATGAGTTCATTAAGCCTAAACCTCAGGCTGGACACACACTTGAAGATTTTAAACCCTAAGCGATCGAGGGTCGAGGTCCGATTCAATGCTTGTCGCAAATTACTTTTTTTCTGAAAACTCCTCAGTTATGTGATGTCATTATGATTATTTCACTTCTCCTGATCGCATCGGACCTCGCATGATCCCAAACCGTAAATATGAAACATGTTTGATATTTCCGACTCCTGATTGGTCCGCCTCTGACGTTAAACCCGCGTTAGCCAATGAGAGCGAGCTTCACCAACCGGATGTTGTGTGTTTAGCTGAGACACGGCAGCCACAAACATGCCATGAAAGTGGAGAATTGAGAAAGAAGATCATCCTTATTCTTTTTTAAAACGTTTTTCTTCCCGTAAAACAAAACTCAGGCCAGGAGAATCAGCTGATGACGTCAATCGCCCTCCAGTTTATTTCTCCAGTCACGGTTGATCTTGCGAGTCTCTGTGGGATCTCGTATCACTGTGAACATGTTACAATCGACAGGTGTGTGTCTCGCGGCCCGGACGAATCTTCTAGTGTGTGTTATAACAACTCCAACTCTTTATAAAAGGTTGAATAATTATCTCAAAGGGAGTTGACTATTGTTTCCTTTAATCTTATGATTTCAAAGATACTGCACAGAACAGCATGATTGAAAAATCATCAAAGGCCCCCAAACAACATTGTTTGAACATATAAAGGCAACTTAGACCATTGTAAAGCACATGCAAACATAACATAAATCTGTTGACTCTTGGTGTAAAACTCAAACAAAATAGTCCAAATAAAGAAAGTAAAAAAATAGTAAGTCCATGCAAGCAAAATATAAATAACAAAAATAATACTCAACAGTCCCGTCTCAGTCCTTTTCTGCTTGAGGTATGTAGGCAATTTAAAGTCCTGATGAAAAAACTGCCCCCAAAAAGAGGAAAAAATATAAATCCACTGGTTCAAGGCCCCACAAAAACAGGTTATCCTCCAGCTGAAAAAATAGGCCTCAGAGTATAGTCCACCATGTATATCCCAGACCAGGGCGTGCACATATGAAATGGCCCCAACGTCTAATACACCAAGTCTCTCTTCCCAGAGAACATTTTAGACAATTTACTCAAAGCTAGGTTAGCCAAAAGAACCATACCACCTCACCAAACACCCCTTTCAAAATGGCCGCCCCCCTCTTTTCTTTATCCCTCAGCTCATCCTAATAAGAGTCCTTAGAGCCGAACAAAAGTCCCCTCAAAAATAAGCATAGGCAAATGTTCAAAATCAACATACATGCCGAAAAATAAATAAACAATAAACATATTGGCATGACACATACATACAGATATCTCAAACGTTTTGTTTGTTTTTTTTACTTAAGTGAGCATATTGCAGGGCTTTACTGTGGCAGTGTCACAGTGTGTTCAGAGGATTATAATGCTAAAATCGGTTGAAACAGCCTTTATGTCTGTGGTCTCACACCGTTTTAAAATCGATCCTCAACGGTCCAAAGAGGAGTGGCTTAAGATCTCGGCCTGAGGAGTGATCATGAACAGAGGAGGAGTTTATCTGAGTCTGGAGACGGCAGCGCTGGATGAGTCCACTGTAAAACCTAACAGTAATATGTACTAAATACAATTGAGTTCACAGCACTCAAATATTACCGAAACTTGAGTGACTGAAACAGAAATCAAACTGAATGAGTTATAGAACATTTCTAGATCCCAGAATGATAATTGTATAATTAAGTGATTAATTAAGTGATGATTGAGCATTAGTGATGAGCACCTGCTGTTAACAAGCAGAATCACTGAAGGAAAGAGAAACACAAGAACTACAACTGACTTCCAGCCACAGCAAAATCAACTGGAGATAAAAGACATTAAATATCTCAAGATCTCAGCAGAGGAGGATTAAACAACTCCACGAACAGCATTACAAGCTTCACTTATTATTAACCACTTTGACTTTATTACTGCCATTCATCTTGAAGGGTTAAAATTTAAGAATCTATTTCAAATATGCTTCCTTACATAACATCACGGTAAAGAATATTGTATTTAGTGTTTAAGGGTAAGATAATGATTCTGCTCAGCAAAGTTGCCTTTCCTGTTTTCTCCTCATTGTCTTTAATGGCTCTTCGAGCCCCAGTTTCACTCAGACTGATGGGATTAGCTCACGAATGATTCACTGAGAATCTCACCTTTTGTTCTGCAAATGGCTTTCGGACCCAAATGGCTCTTGGAGCCTTATGCTGATTGAATTAGGATTGGCCAGACCCTCACAGTCTAGGGTGTTACCTTAACCTGTATACTCATTTACATGCTTTGTTTGAATTTGTCTCCACCTTCAAAAGTCCCTCCTCCTAAAATGCCTATAAAGACACCATGTAAATGTATATACTTTAGATTATGTTGGACGAAACCGCAGCCGCGCTCAAATAAAGAAACTCTTCTGTTTGAACGTGATCCCAACTGTCTCCTGGTCTCTGCTTCGATAAAAGAAAACTTTACAACAGATGGTGCCGTGTGACCCGGATGGAGAAAAAGGAAACTGAATCTTGAAACTTCAAGCTCAAAGATCTCAACAAAGCCTGACTAAGTTCCAGACTGAATCTTCTGAATCCAGATTGAAAACTTCAAGCTCCAAAAAGATCTCAAAGACTGAATTTTTTCCAGACGGAATCTTTCTCTACAAACGAAAGACTTGGTGAGTTTTCACTCCATTTAAAGAACCTTTGCAGACCAGTACAAAATAGTTTTCCTCTGCGACGACAGAGAAGAAGTTAACAAACAGCTGCAGGGTTTTGTTAACTAAGTTATCCTCTAAAGGTGTCTTTTAGAGATGAAATTTATCCTTTGTTGTTCAGGCAGGGAAGTTTAACAGTTACATGTTAATATTGTGTGTATCCTCTTGCTAGAGAAGGCCTGTCCTTTGTAAGCTAGAGAAGATTAGCGTCATGTGCTAATAAGATTGTACCCTCTGTTTGTAAGACAGTAGAGAGAAGTTTAGTGTTTGTTTGTGTGGTAACATAGAAATTCACAAAATGTTTAGGAAAAGTACTAGACTGATTCCCACAACTGAGAAAGCTGGACTAGCTACACCTTTAACAGATAGTGAATTCAAGTCTTTGTTATCAGAGCACATAGACTCCATCGTGACTGAGCCAGTCAGATTGAATTTAACAAAGAAATTTGGCATTGATCCAGAGAAAGTGTGGTCAATTGAAGATTGTAAGAAGGTACTAGGAGAAAGTATTCGCAAGAACAGTGTGAAAAGTTGTATCTGTTGTCACAGAGAATTTGGTTTAACCCTAGCTACAGAACAGTCTAAGCGCAACTCAGAGCTAGAGAAACAGATCAAAGAGCTCCGTGCTAGAATATCTTTGTTGACTAAGAAAGTAAACCGCAACAAAGATGCAGAAAAAACTGATGTGGAAGAAGTTAGTCAGCCTGATAACAATTATCCTGACTTAAAAGCTTTCTTTGAAACAAATGTAGCCATCCAATCAGTAACTGATCAGCCTGTAGATTCAGTGCAGGTTTGTGGGGCTAGGAGAAGATCTCAGGGAACTAAAAGTGTTACTCCGAACTCTTCTGTTGTCCAAATACAAACGGTTGCCAAAACATCTTTAGGTCCTAAGGATATAGATAGACTCTCCCAGAGTTTACCCTCAGCACGCACACATTTTTCTGATTTAGAAGAGCATTGTTCAGTAAAATGCATCTTTACGACATGTCGTTGCCTGAAGTCACACAGCTGATGTCACAAATTCTAACTAAATCTGAATTCAACAATTTTGAGTCTGCTGTTACTTCCGAACTGCAACATGTCAGTAAAGGCGATTTGAGAGAAGGTGTTTTGAAAATCCTAAAGAATATCTTAGGACCCAAAATCGATTGGTCGAAAGTTACTAGCTGTGTACAAGAGAAAGAAGAAACTGTGAGTGAATATACTGAGAGGTTCTGTCAGGTAGCGGTAACGTACAGTGGAATAGTGGATGATTCCGAAAGTGTGTTAGCTGACAAAGGAGCTCTAATCCGAATTTGGGCAGATGGTCTTGTAGCTGAGTACAGAACAGCCTTGCCATTCCTAGATATTACGTGGGCTAAAAGAACTCTCAGAAGTAACCTAGAAAGTTTAGCTATTTGGGAAAGAGATTCGGATGTCAAAGAGAGAGTAAGAATTGCAGCAGTTTCTGTTAAGGTCAACTCAGAGAAGCCAAAGAAACGCAAAAGTCCTAGAGAAGCCAGTTGTTCTTACTGTGGCAAGCACGGACATTTTGGAAAAGAATGTAGAAAAAACAAAAATAACTTAAGACAAGTTAACAAGGTTAACCAGCTTCTGCTTAGCCTGCTTGATATTCTGAAGCAGCCCCTCCCCCTCCTCGTTAAACTCGTGGGGAAACTTGATACGGTGTTAACCATTTAGGCTGTGATTGCTTAATCTCCCCAGTAACTTACAACAAAGATGAAAGACTTATTTTTGTTTAATAGAACAAAAGGAAAGTGACTGTCACAGTCTTTGTTTGGGGGACATTCAGAAAACTCACAGCCTTAAATGTTATACCACAGAAATATTCCAGTCAGACCCCCATGCTCTATATGATGTCTTTTAAGACTGATGTTTCACTGGAGAATGGGAAGTGCCAATTTTCTCACACACTGTACAGTTGTTTCCCCTACAGGGATAGGATAGGACACATGGACCAGTGAGGAGCCCAGGAAGAACTGGAAGCAACAGGCTTTCGGGGGCCAACCCTGTGGTGAAGATTCCCTTATAGGCCCTTCCCAACCATAGTCCATCCTCACCTCACTGTTCCTTTTAGGTGTCTCAAATCAATTAAGAAACAGGGAAAGAATGAAACGACCACAGTAGACCCTGAAAACGATAGAACCATAGTGTTTAAACTGCTACAACCTTAGTGTTTTGAAGAAATACTGCTCTCTGTTTTTCTGTTTTCTGTCTTACAGTGTGCAGATAAAACTTGATGGCTTTTTCGAGATCCATATGCAACGACCGTCTCATCTGCGTATGAAGCCCCAACCTCAAGAAGACAACCAGACCCACTGCTGAACGAACTATCACAAAAGAAAATGAAAAATACACAACGCAGAGAAATTCACGGACCCTAAATTGCATGTTTTGTTTCTGTGTCAGCATGCAATTACAGATGAACAACACAGAGCAAGTTATATGTGCCTGTAACTTACACCAGTTACAAGAATTAACTTTATGTGTCTAAATTTGTATTTTTGTGAGAGTTTTTAAGAACTCTCAAAGAGGGGACTGAAGGGTTAAAATTTAAGAATCTATTTCAAATATGCTTCCTTACATAACATCACGGTAAAGAATGTTGTATTTAGTGTTTAAGGGTAAGATAATGATTCTGCTCAGCAAAGTTGCCTTTCCTGTTTTCTCCTCATTGTCTTTAATGGCTCTTCGAGCCCCAGTTTCACTCAGACTGATGGGATTAGCTCACGAATGATTCACTGAGAATCTCACCTTTTGTTCTGCAAATGGCTTTCGGACCCAAATGGCTCTTGGAGCCTTATGCTGATTGAATTAGGATTGGCCAGACCCTCACAGTCTAGGGTGTTACCTTAACCTGTATACTCATTTACATGCTTTGTTTGAATTTGTCTCCACCTTCAAAAGTCCCTCCTCCTAAAATGCCTATAAAGACACCATGTAAATGTATATACTTTAGATTATGTTGGACGAAACCGCAGCCGCGCTCAAATAAAGAAACTCTTCTGTTTGAACGTGATCCCAACTGTCTCCTGGTCTCTGCTTCGATAAAAGAAAACTTTACAACAGTCTACAGAAGTTCTTATTAGAATTAACAAAGGTTTAGAAGTTGATGATTTGAGTTTCATTTAAGGTCACCATGATGGAGATCAGCGTTTGCTTTAGTTGGGCTCTTGACCCTTGACTTTTGCACTTAAGATTTTCTTAGGCTGCTATAATTGAGTGTTTATAAAACATATTTGTTATGGCACAAAAGGCAAGGAAAAGTCTGATCGGGTGTTGATGGTGAAGGATTGATGATGACAATCATCATTTAGTGACTTGATTCACTGATTTCATTCAGAGTCTGATCTCTAATTAAAAGGGCAACATATTAGTTTTACTCAAAACTGTGATTCTACAGCATAAGAGCTAGCCATGTTGTGACCATCAGATAATATGAAGGATTTTACAAATAGTTTTGCACAAAAAGTTTCACAGAAAAGGTATTGCATTACTAACACTCACACAGACATCAAAAATCAGCATATGAATCTCAACAATGGTGACCAGTGGCGGCTTGTCCATAGGGGGCGCTGGGGCGCCGCCCCCATCAACATTTCAGAAATTAACATGTGTAAAAACATTATATTAAAATGAAATAAAAAAAATAGTTTACTCATGTGCCGGCTGGTAGTAAGAGCCTCAGAATTGAATAAAAACTGTCTTTAATCGATTAACTATTTACTATGTTTTTCAATACGTTTCATGGGCGAGGGACGCCGGACACATGGGTGTCTATGTGAGTACACAAATTCTCGGGCAGCATGTGACCTGAAGCTGGTCTCTGATTGGTTTCTTAAAGATCCTCCTCGGGGCGCAAGTCGTTGCGTCCCTGGCCAATCATAATTGGATACATGTTATTTTATCCAATCTGATTGGTTCTCGTCACCTGTCATTCAAATGTACGCGGCGGGAAATAACCTTGCTTGCTACTAGGCTGATCACTTTTTATTACGCAATGGCAGCAGTTAATCCAAATTCTGTTATTTATTTACAAAAAAAACCTTTCTCAAGACTTTCGCTTGAAGAAAAAAAAAAGATTAAGGATCTCGGACCGGAACAACCAGATTTACACATCCAGCAGCAGGCAAGTGACAGAGGACGAAGCTACAAACGGAGCTTTACCCGCGCTTGTTACGAGAAACGGAGCTGGCTGACTGGATGTGATGTTAGCAATGCCCTGTTTTGTTTTCCCTGTCTTCTTTTTCAAAGTGTCGGCACTGAAGTTTTGTGGACAACTACGGGGGTAAGCGACCTCAAACATCTATCTGACAAATGCAAACGTCATGAATGTAGCCGCAGCCATCTTGAGAATAGCGTGAAACTAAAGTTTTTGGGCAAAGTAAGCATTGTGGAACAACTAGACGAAGGCTACAGGATTGGCATTAGGAGGCACAACGAAGAGGTGACAAAAAATCGACACATACTGTCCAGGATAATAGACTGTGTAAAGTTTTGTGGAGCATTTGAGTTGGCTTTACGTGGTCATGATGAGAGTGAGAGCTCAGATAACCCTGGTATATTTCGCGGATTGGTGGATTTTGTGGCCTCTCTTGATGGAGCATTGAAAGAGCATCTTGACAGTGCTACTGTATTTAAGGGAACGTCGAAAACTATACAGAACGAGCTTCTGGACTGTATGTTATCTGTTACAAGAGAAGAAATAATCAAAGAAGTCCAGACAAGTAGTTTTTTATCAATCCAGGCAGATGAAACCACAGATATTGCCACACTGGCCCAGCTTGTGCTTGTTTTGCGCTACATCGACGACAAAAATAACGTGCAGGAAAGATTTTTGGAGTTCATCCCTCTGCAGTCAGCTACAGCTGAGTCCATTGCTACTGCACTAAAAGAGCGTCTTGCTTCTATCCTCCCTGAGGATCAGAAAAGTAAGCTCATCTGCCAGGCATATGATGGGGCCAGCGTGATGAGGGGTGCCACTGCAGGTGTACAGAGAAAAGTACAAGATGTGTATCCAAATGCCCACTATATCCACTGCTACGCTCATCAGCTCAACCTGATTATGCTGCAGGCCACGTCTCACATATCCAAGACGAGAATTTTTTTTTCTAACATTGGTGGATTTGCCAGCTTTTTTTCTAAGTCACCCAAGCGGACATGTTTTCTGGATAAAGTGGTTGCCCATAGACTGCCAAGATCCAGCAATGTCAGATGGAACTTTCATCGCCGTGCCATTAATTCAGTTTTTGAGCACAGAGAGGATCTCATTCACTGTTTTGAGAGCATACAAGACTCAGGTGACTTTGACCCCAATACTGTCAGAGAAGCAGGTGCCCTGGCCATGCTACTGGAGGATGATGATTTTAAGTTCTTTCTGGAACTTTATCACCACATCATGCCACATGTAGACTTCCTCTATGCCAAGCTCCAGAAGAAGAACATTGATTCGGTCCATATCAAAGTGAGCATCCAACAGTTCCAACAGGAAATACAAAAGATCAGGTAACTGTATTCCTGTAATATGATCATTATTTGGTTTCTCTTTCATTATTAACTCTCTCTCTTTTGCCATTATTATAATAAATTAGCTTTGTCCTTTGCAGAAACTCTCTCCACTCCATTGGTGAACAAAGCAGTGGTTCTCAGCCAACAAAGAGACGCCGGGTGCTCAGTCCGGAAGAACGTGAAAGGATTGGAGCAGAGGTGAGTTTGTTATAGAAATCAGTCAAAATACTATTTTACAATATTGTTGTGCTGCAGAAATGTCCTGCCTGCATATCATATTCTACAGACTCAAGAAAACAATTTTAGTTTGGTATAAATCCTTACAAAAATCATCATTTTAATATTATACAACAGCATCCCAAAAATAATAAATTGGCAACATAAATATAAATGATCAAATTAGGGAGGCAAGTTATCGATTAATTCATTAATCTTTAGTTGATTGACCTTATCGATCGATTAACGATTAACTGATAAGTGGCTATTTTCCTGAGAATGTAAATTTCTTACGGTATCAATAGTGTCTTTAACATAAAAAGCAAAATATTGCTTATATACTGAATAAAAATGCATGTTATATTGATGTTTTATTGTAACAGTTGGGATACGGTACAGATAATGGCATTTATGTAGTTTAACAAAATAAATTTTGCACAGAAAATTAAAATGCATAAAAAATAATTGTGGACTGGCACCTGTTGCATGTGAAACATTAAACAACATAACATACATTTTAAATAAAAATCTATATGGGTAGGCTTAGCCTACACAATATTAAAGGGGAAATGAAGCAGTCAATCAAGTTTACATGATTTACTAGATGGATTTTCACTTTAATCAACAATTATATAAGAAACATGACAATGTAAACATATAAAAGAAAAACTTTATATATTTCGCGACCAAGGAGCCGACATTGTGCAGTATTCTAACCTATGACGTCACGGGGTTGGTTGGCTCAGGAATATAATAGGAATATGTAGGAATATCCCGTCATCAAACTGTCTACACCACGACACTTTGACCACAAACAACTAACGTTAGGTACAGTCATTATTAGCTAACAGCTGTAAGCATGAACTAACTCATGCTAACTTAGTGTTTAGCTAACTTAGTGAAGTTTATTAGTACCAGACAAAAACACAGCATGGTAAGTGTGTGCGCCATGGTGATGCAGGATTGACTGACAGCAGATGAACTCTGACACGGTGGGCATCGCAGTACAACAGCCACGTTACAACAAACACATGCTAACTTACGAGATGTTGAAGAGAGACAGGAATATGATGGCAGACATCGCAAACATATGTTTCAATGTGCAGTTTGTTTACATATAACGTTAGACGTTGTCTTTTTGTCTGGTACTAATAATCTTCACTAAGTTAGCTAAACACTAAGTTAGCATGAGTTTTATTTATTTAATATTTATTTGACAGGGACAAATGCATAGAACATTGCTTTATAAAGAATACAAAGTAGATGCCACCCATATGGAAAAGGTTTGCTAAAAACTCCCGTGATTCTTATATGTTCCAACAGAATATTGTAAGGGACATATATGCTGCAAAAACCACATATATAAATTGTATAATATTAGTATATTTTTAATCATATTATGTCATATATGTCCTACATACAACTGAAGCATAGAGATTCCATATAGATTTTCATGATGTAAAAACATAGGAAAATAATGCTAATTTAATATGAATGTCCAGCATGGACGTGTATAAAACACAGTGCAGTTTACCAATCAGTATAAGGCTTTACTTCACTCATGCTTGTTCTTATCTTGTCCTAGGTTGAGCCCTACGCCTGTAGTCAATCATGGTTACTGTACTGTATAATCAGCCTTAGATGAAACACAACATTTAAACTACACACACAAGCACACATTTATTAGAGTGTGTTCTACAAGATACAGTTGCATATTTCACATATAAATAGTTTTCATTTTAAATCCTGCATCACCTGTTTTCATTTTCATTTGTGACAATTTCTCTAAACTTTATCACAGTACTACTATGGTATACAACATGCAGTTCTATTCTTAACCTACAAACATAAAACTTTCCTAAATGTCGAAGTGATTCTTATGGGTAAAATAAAAAATAAATTCTAAAAAATCTAAAAAAAATAATTCAGTGGCTTAGTAAATATCACAGAAATAATTAACTTTATTCACTTAATAAAATCTCTGAATATCATTTACTTGATAGTTTGAGTTGAACATACCGAAATAATTGACTAAAACTCCAACAATTAATTTTGTCTGAAATTTACAGTTAATAAAAAGAAGTTTTTCACTAAATTATAGTATTTGACTAACCAATTATTTATTTAAAATACACTGAGCTAATATATTTGTGAAATTTCCATCACCATATTTGAGAATGGATAATTAAACTGATCTGTTTCAAGAACCACAAATATTACTTAAATAAAATCAATATTATTAATATTTAACACGCATAAGAAATTGATTAAGTTTACTCAATTAAAACAATGCACCCCTCCCCCACCCTCTGACGTGACGACGACAGCTCAACGGTTGAGTGAGCGCGCGCTGTATGAACTCTCTCCAGTCCAGCACAGTTCTCCTCTTTTCTTCTCAGCGGCGCAGAATTGGTGCATTTCCTCTGTGAAATTCAGGTGTGTGTATGTTTTATTTTATCTGTATAATCATTAATGTGCTTCAAATCATTTTATTTAATGCGAAAGAACATACAGAGACACAATGTTACTCACGAGTTAAACGAGTGTCGACTCGCGCCTGCCTTTTCGCGTGATTGTATAACGCCTTGCATAAAAAAACACACGACTATATTCCTAAAGATAATGAATATAACTAATTTGGATGATAAACTGTCCTCAGAACTGTGCACTGTGTGTTTATTGGCAGGTGATTGAGTCATTCGCGTCGCAGCATCTCTCGGCCGTGAGTGACGCAGGACGGCGGTGTAAAGTTAGAGGATACCCCGCAGAGGCGAGCCCATCTCCGGCATAGGAATCAGCGCTGATCCGGTGGATACTGGATAACAGACCGGTTGATTACACTTGAATGTTTAGGCCTAAATGTTTAATTTTTACTTCGAAAATGTTTCTTACATGAGTTTAAATGTAGGCAATATTGTATATGTGTTTAAAATAGTATAAAATATGCTGTATTGCTGTAGGCTACTCATTGACAATAAAGGCCTATGTCATGTAGTTATACCGGTGGTTGTATGGAATATTTTTACAAAGGTTTAGAGGAAATAAAAAAAGTTAATATTACTGGCATATAAACACAGTTAATATTACTCATAAATATTAGTTTTTAAATGTTTCCCCCCCAATTATTTCTATTCAATTTTATTTGTTAATGTACCAAATGCAGTTACTCAGATCTATTTAATTTGTTTCACTTACATTTACTCAGTTAATACAGTGTATGTAATTGATTTCACTGCTTACAAATCTAATCAATTCTAAGTGTAAAAATGTTTAACCAAAAAATTTAGTAAATCATATTAAAAGTTTTTAGAGTGCATCACCACCAGAGTTCATATACAAAAACATATTCCAGCCAATTTTCAACATTTTAATCACTGTTCTAGAAACATATTTGACTCAACTTTGTTCATTTGCAATAATATGTTATGATTTGTTCACAAACAACAGGCCCAGACAGTTCACAAATAATGTACATACACGGTCTTACAATGTCATTGCTTTATAACTGCTCTTTCAAATCCTGTAGGAAAATTAACAGTCTTCATAAAGGTTTGTCATCATATATTCACCCTCATGTTGTTTCAAACCTGTATGAATTTCTTTCTTCTGCTGACCAGAAAGGAAGATATTTAGAAGAATGTCAGTAACCAGACAGTTTCTGGTCTCATTGACTTCCATAGTATATTTTTTTCCTAATATGGAAGTCAATGAGACCAGAAACTGTCTGGTTACTGACATTCTTCTAAATATCTTACTTTCTGGTCAGCAGAAGAAAGAAATTCATACAGGATTGAAACAACATGAGGGTGAGTATATGATGACAAAATTCTCATTTTAAAGTGGAGTATCCCTTTAAAAATTTGCCAACTGCATATAAGTGAATCAGATGTTGGTCATCAAAACATGAAATCTGTATGAAACACATAAACAAATGACACAAAATGTGTATAAATTCTATATGACTTTAATTTGAATAGCATATGATTCAATATAAGAACTTTAAATGATTTATATATGAATTTTATATATTTCTACTAATACCATACACATTTGCATACTTTTTTCATGTAAAACTCATATAAGTCTTTTAACAGTATTCATATATGACGCAAAAATCCCCTATAAGTTATATGTGTGCTATTTAGTATGAAATGGGCCATAATCGGTCTGATTTTGTATATGACATATATTGGCCTTATATGAAACACAGAAGGTAATTCTGGCTGATTTAAGTAAGGAAGATATATGGTTGCCATATATGAACCATGCAGGTTTTTTTCATATGGGCATGCATACAGGTTTATAGCCATGACTAATTTGCAACCCCTGTCCCTGGTTAGGCTTGTAAAATTAAAACAGAAATTACAGAGTATTGAATTAAAAATGTATAACCATTAAAATACATGTAATAAATACATCCCATACATGAAAATAAGATATGGGCTTAAATAGATGTAGAAATCAATATAAAATGTACTCGGTTACTAACGTAACCTCGGTTCTCTCTAGAAGACCTTTCATGGCTTCCAGAACCGTAGAAAGGTCCCATACGGGGACTGAGGGAGGTCTGGGAGGATTCAGTCTCTTAGCTCCTCTAAGGAAGCGGATGACTAAATCGTTCCTTCCTATTGACTGACCAAGCGTTGTTTCTGAGAACGCTGCTATAGCCGCCACATAAACTTTGAGCGTGGAGGGGGCCCTGCCCCCATCCAACAGCTCTTGTAGGAAGGAAAGCACCTGCGTCACATCACAGTTTGTGGGTGACACACCACGGGCTGTGCACCAGCCCGAAAACACTGACCATTTCGAAGAATAGAGTTGTCTTGTAGACGGAGCTCTAGCCTGCGTGATCGTGTTTAATACTCCTTTAGGGAGTCCAACATGTACCCGTTGATGGCCCAGACATGAAGGGACCATAGTTCCGGGTGAGGATGCCAGATCGAGCCGCGGGCCTGTGAGAGGAGATCTCTCCTCATTGGTACTGGCCACGGGGCAGTACTTGCTAACTGCATCACGGCTGGGAACCAAGGTTGGTTTTTCCAGAACGGTGCTACCAGCAGTACTGAGCATCCTTCTTCCCTGATCCGTTCTATCACCTGAGGCAGGAGAGAGACGGGGGGAAAAGCATAGAGCGGGCGGCGGGGCCACACATGGGCCAGCGCGCTCCTGCTCTTGGAGAAAAATTCTTGACAGTGAGCGTTTTCTTGAGACGCAAACAAGGTCCACTTCCGCTCTGCCGAATTTCTTCCACAGCAGTTGGACTGTCTGTGGGTGTAGAGACCACTCGCCTGCCGGAACATTGTTCCTGGACAGTCTGTCCGGTCCTATATTCAAGATCCCTGGCACGTGCGCTGCTCTGAGCGAGCGCAGGTTGCACTGAGCCTATACCAGGAGGCGTTCTGCCAGCCTGTACAGTTTCTCGGATCTGATGCCGCCCTGGCGATTTATGTAGGACACCACAGACATGTTGTCCGAACGGACCAAGACGTGGTGACCTTTTATTTGGGGACAAAAACGCGTCAGCGCGTTGTCTACTGCCAGCATTTCGAGGCAGTTTATGTGCAGGAGCTTCTCCCGTTCTGACCACTGGCCGAAGAACGGTCTGCCCTCGAGCAGCGCTCCCCATCCCGAGGTGGACGCGTCCGTGGACACCACTTTCACCCTCGAGGAAGTCCCCAGGCTTACACCTGATTGGTACCAGTCGTTCGCTTTCCAGGGTTTCAGAGCTGAAACGCATTTCTGATTGACCCTGAGGCGAAGCAAACCGGGTGCCCACGCTTCGCGTGGGACTCGCGCTTTCAGCCAAAACTGCAGCGGGCGCATGTGGATCAGACCCAGCTGGAGCACTGACGATGCTGAGGCCATGAGACCTAGCATCTTCTGAAATCTCTTGAGCGGGACAGACGCGCCGCAGCGAAAAGAGTTCGCTGTGCGTCGAATGTCTACCTCGCGCTGTTGTGATAGTCGCGCTATCATGGATAGTGAGTCCAGTTCTGTGCCCAGGAAAGATATTTTCTGACTGGGTGACAGGGAGCTCTTCGCCCAATTGACACTCAGACCCAAATACTCGAGGTGATCGAGTAAAATGGTTGTGTGTTCTATGAGCACTGCGCGAGATTGCGCTAGAATCAGCCAATCGTCCAAATAGTTCAGCACTCGCATGCCTCTCATTCTGAGGGGTGCGAGCGCCGCATCCATGCACTTCGTAAATGTACGGGGTGCTAGGGACAAACCGAACGGCAGGACTGTGTACTGATATGCCTGGCCCTCGAAGGCGAATCTCAAATATCGCCTGTGACGTGACGCTATCTGTATTTGAAAATACGCGTCTTTCAGATCTTTTGACACAAACCAATCTCCTTGGCGAATCTGCACAAGGATTTGCCTGGTCGTGAGCATCCTGAACTGTCGCTTCACAAGCACTTTGTTCAGTTGCCTTAGATCTAGTATGGGTCTGAGACCCCCGTCTTTTTTCGGTACCAGGAAGTATCTGCTGTATAGCCCTCCTTCGCTCTGATCTTGAGAGAGAGGCTCTATGGCCCCTTTGCTCAATAGTTTCGTCACTTCGGCTCGAAGTAGATGTGCTACTTCTGTTTTTACCGTGGTCTCGACGCGCGCCACATTGCGGCGAGGGCGTCGGCGAAACTGCAGCGAATAGCCTCTTTCTATAATGTTCAGCACCCACTTCGAAACCCCGGGTAGCTTTGCCCATGCGTCTGCATGGATAGCTAGGGGTTGAATACGAAGCGCGCTCCGCTCGCTCAGCGATGGAGAAGCTTCGGTGTGCTGTAACACAAGTGTGTCGCTCGTGACATTTGAGGCATGGGGCGCGCTGATGACAGCGGGCAGATTGCCCGCGCTCGACTCCTCTGCGGTGTTTAACCGCGAGGGGGAGGGCTGGGCGGTTCCCGTGGGAACTGTCATGTCTATGTGTGGATGTGGGTGCGGGACAGCGGGCACATTTATCACACCGAAAGCATCGTTCGCTTGCGTGAAGCGAGTGCACGTTGGTTTCGTTTTTACAGAAACCGTGAGACATGCATAACGTGGTGTTAGTGGGCACTGGGTAGTGGGCACGTTCACCATGTTTGAAGCGCAACCGATCTGAGTCGGTTTTATGTGCGCGAGCCCTGTGTGACAGGCTGTGCTTGTGTGTAGGGATGGGCACTGGGCAGTGGGCATTCTTACTACACATGAAACACCATCGGCCGTGGCCGGGACACCAGAAAATACACTCTTTTGGGGATTTATCTGGGTAGCCGTGAAAACGGCATTTGTGTGCAGGCAAGCGGGTGACAGAACCGACTTGTTGGCTGCAGAAAACACTGGAACAGTCACATTTTCTGGAACTGGACGAGCGAATAGCTTTGGTGTGAGTCCGGCTGCAGCGGGACTGGAACACCGTCGTTTTCCTAGCTGTGCTAGGACGACTTCGGGGCCTCGGGCTTCACCGTGATCCTAGGTCGCGAGCCACGTCCTGTGGGGCGGCGACCGGATGAGCGGGAGCGCGGTCTCGCGCTTCTGGCCTGGCGGCGCTGTGAAGTGGAGGCAGTGGACGGTGGCTGTGGCTGTGAGCTCTGAGCAGACGGTTTCGCACGGCCTGCTGCAGAGCTGGAGCGCTTCGGGAGGAAGTGCTTCATAGCCTGAGACGCTTTCTGTACCTCTGCGAATCTCTCCGCGAAATCCTTGACGGAGGATCGAAAGAGGCCTGTGGTGGAAAGCGGGGCGTCGAGGAACGCGGTGCGTTCAGACTCGGCCATTTCCGAGAGCGTCAGCCAGAGATGTCTCTCAGACACGGTGAGAGAAGCCATAGTCCGTCCAATGGCTTGTGCTGCGGACTTAGTAGCACGAAGAGCGAGGTCCGTGGCACTCCTTAAGTCCGGCACGCAGATCGCGTCAGGTCCTTCCTCATCCAACTTACGGAGGAGATCGGCCTGGAAGATCTGGAGCGTTGCCATGGTGTGCAACGCTGACGCAGCTTGCCCGGCGGCGGAGAAAGCGCGGCGGAGCAGGCTTGACGTCGTGCGGCAAGCTTTAGAGGGTAGGGCCGGCTTAGCGCGCCGTCCAGCGGAGGGCGGGCATAAGTGGGCCGCTATCGCCTCTTAAACCGGCGGCAGCGAGAGGTATCCTTTGTTCTTGGCATCGTCAACAGCGGAGAATGCCAAAGAAACAGCAGGACGCACTCTAGCAGAATAGGGGGCGCTCCAGGACTTGGCGACTTCTTCGTGTAACTCAGGAAGAAAGGGCGCCGGTCTGGACGCAGGCGAAGCGCGCTCCCCAGGCAGGAAAAATCCATCCAGCCGGTTGTGAGCGGGCTGCTCAGGCGAAGACCACTCGAGGCCGAGGCTCGCCGCGGCCTGTGCGAGTACTCGCATGAGTTCCGTTTCAATGGAAGCTCTCTTGCCTGACGACGTGCGGGCAGGGGGTGCGGGGTCCTCAGAGCCTGCCCAATCCTCACTGCCTGACGCCAGGATAGAGCAGGAATCATCCTCTCCCAGCAGGGCTTCCTCATCCGCGATATCAACGGAAGCGGCGGCAGACGGCGGCCGCTGTCCGTCAGGAAGCGAAACAGAAGAAGCCGGGGAAGCAAGCGGGCGAACCGGCGAGCTTTGGCGGCTGAGGGAGGGTTCCGGGGCCCGCTGGGCACGGCGCTTTTTACGGCGCGACGCCGCGGCGGGCGGGGGAGCAGTCTCGGTGAAGACGGCTAGGCGAGTCCTCAGAGTCGCCATTGCCATCAGCTCGCAGTGAGGGCATCCGCCGTCAGCGAGCGCGAGAGCTGCATGTTCCTCACCCAGGCAGGAAACGCAGATCACGTGGCGGTCCCCGTCGCTGAGTGTGGCTCTGCACGAGCCGCAGGAAGGCATCTTTAAAAAGACGCTAGCTCTTTTAGAAATGTGTGTCGCGGCGGCGACACACACACACACAGAAATACAGTGTAATAAAAGAGAAGGATATAAGCGCCGGAAAGCGCAGCAGGAAGGCGGCGCGGCCAGCGACTTCAGTGACTCGTCCCGCTGGAGGTGCTCTCTCTCGACGGCGCGGCTTCTAATCCAGCTCCAGCGATGCGTGTGCTTCGCTTGAAGGATGAAAAATCAGAGAATAGCTGCCTGCGAGCGATATTTATAGGCCTAGACCACGCCCATTTCGGCGGGACGTGACGCAGCGGGCGCGAAGTGCCCTGATTGGGTCTGACGTCACGCCAGGCCTCGCTCGATAGGCTGCTGCAGTTGCCGCAGAGCAGCCAATAGGCGCGCGAGCTGTCTCGCCTATGTCTGCATTGCTGCTGCAACGCGTTTTGCATTATTACAAAATTAAGGATAATTTTTGGCTTCAATATCTCGCGGAAAAGGATTTTCCCCTAGCGTAAGATATCTTACGCAGTACGAGAGACCTCTCGTAAGAGAACTAGTCTAGACACATTTAACAATACAAAAACACAAAAATGTGCATATGTCTGTGTATGCTAACAACTTTGTTTGTATGCATTGTTGTATCCTGTACAGTCAGTGTTCACACAGTTGTTTTAAATGTGTATTAAAAATTGAGTTCTGTCAATGTTTTAATTTCTGATGGCAAAGTGTTTAGTTCATGCTTACAGCTGTTAGCTAATAATGACGTTAGTTGTTTGCGGTCAAAACACAGTTTGATGTCGGGATCTGCTGAACAGAAAGGAAGATATTTAGAAGAATGTCAGTAACCAGACAGTTTTAGATACCATTGACATGGAAGTCAATGGTATCTAAAACTGTCTGGTTACTGACGTTCTTCTAAATATCTTCCTTTCTGTTCAGCAGAAGAAATTAATTCATACAGGTTTGAAAAAAACATGATGAGGGTGAGTATATGATGACAGGCTACTACCTTACATTTATATATTGTTTAATTATCTCTATAGGTCTGTGACACAATCCTGGGACACACTAGGGAGCGTTTCTCCTTCACAGACCACCTTGTCTGTGCCACCTTGTTGCAGGGGGACAGGTTTGACGAGTACAAGGAGACCTTTCCTGACGATGCATTGAGCAGCACCATCAGAGCGTACCCGATGCTCAATGGAAGCAAGCTCAAGACAGAGCTCAGTCTTATCTACAGCAAGCAAGAGTTCAGTGCCTGCCGTGGTGCTGTGGACCTATTCCAGCTGTTTATGGAGAATAATCTCGAAGAAGTCTTTTCCGAAACTGTGACTCTCCTAAAAGTTATCATAACCACACCCATGACCACGGCTGAAGCTGAGAGGTGCTTTTCAACCTTGAAAAGAATTAAAACCTTTCTCAGAAACACCATAACCCAGGAGAGGCTGAATTCAATTCAATTCAATTCAATTCAAATTTATTTGTATAGCGCTTTTCACAATACATATTGTCTCAAAGCAGCTTTACAGAAAGTGCATTTCAGAAATGTACATAGAAAAATACAGTTAGTTAATCATGCATTAATTTAGGGCATAACATATCGCCGGCGTCGAGTCGTCTCCTCACGGGCGTCGAGTCGTCTCCTCACGGGCGTTGGGTCGTCTCCTCACGGGCGTTGAGTCGTCTCCTCACGGGCTTCGAGTCGTTTCTGCATGGGTGTTGGGGCATCTGAAGTTTCCATGAGAGGCTGGATACAAACTGGAGCTGACGAACTCTATTTACCAACAGAAAAAGTAGATGGGATGAGATGATAACAGAAAAGCAGATGGGAAATAATTAGCGTAGCTGCTGTTCATAAAATTAATGCATTCAATCTGATTCAACTGTAGTATAAAAGGTAAGTATTATGTGAATGCTTGGCTAAAGAGATGCGTCTTTAATCTAGTTTTAAACTGGGACAGCGAATCTGAGCCTCGAACAATATCAGGAAGGCCATTCCAGAGTTTAGGAGCTAAATGTGAAAATGCCCTCCCTCCTTTAGTGGTCTTAGATATCCTAGGAATGACCAGAAGCCTCGAATTTAGTGATCTTAAAGAGCGCGATGGATTGTAGGGCGATAGAAGTTACGTTAAATACCCAGGAGCTAAACCATTTAGGGCTTTATAGGTCATTAGTAATACTTTGTAATTGATACGGAACTTAATAGGTAACCAGTGTAGAGATGATAGAATTGGTGTTATAATGCACTGGCATTGCTGTCCATGGAAAAGAGACTTGTCACAGAGATGACTGACTTTAATCAGAGAGTAATTGAGAAATTTGCTGGCCAGAAAGAGAGAAGAGCTAAATTTATGTTCAAGTAGGAAAGATGCTTTTTGGTACTGATTTGTTGATCTGAAATGTATATAAAGAAGAGCATTGTTTTATGTTCAAGTAGGAAACATGCTTTTTGTTGCTGCTTTGTTGGTCTGAAATGTACAGACCCTTTCATCGGAGATAACGTGAATTCACTTAAGAGACCTATAGACCCTTTCCAAAAAATTTGAATATCATGGAAAAGTTAATTATTTCAGGAATTCAACTTAAAATGTGAAACTAATATATTATATAGGCTCATTGCTTGCAAAGTGAGATATTTCAAGCCTTTATTTGTTATAATTTTGATGATTATGGCTTACAGCTTATGAAACCCACAAAATCTAAATGTCAGAAAATTAGAATATTACATGAAATCACACAGTAGTTACACAGTAATCCTATGGTCATTGAACCAGGTTTTGGTTATTTTGGCAGTGTGGGCAGGTGAAAATCCTGCTGGAAAATCATCTTCATCTTCATAAAGCATCTTCATAAAGCTTTTCTGCTGAAGGAAGCATGAAGTGCTCTAAATGTCCTGGTAGACGGCTGCATTGACTCTGGACTTCCGCAGGATTTTCACCTGCCCACACTGCCAAAATAACCAAAACCTGGTTCAATGACCATGGGATTACTGTGTAACTACTACAGTGTGATTTCATGTAATATTCTAATTTTCAAAAATGTTGATTTCGTGGGTTCCATAAGCTGTAAGCCATAATCATCAAAATTATAACAAATCAAGGCTTAAAATATCTCACTTTGCAAGCAATGAGCCTTTTTTATAAAATTTGTTTCACATTTTAAGTTGAATTCCTAAAATAATTTAACTTTTCCATGATATTCTAATTTTTGGAAAGGGTCTGTATATAAAGGAGAGCAACATTATGTTCAAGTAGGAAACATGCTTTTTGTTACTACTTTGTTGGTCTGAAATGTAAATAAAAAGAGATCAAAATAGCTTTTTTGTTTCTGCTTTGTATTTCACTGATGGTGACCATTAAAAAATGATGCATGCTGGGTACTAGCATAATACAAAACTTATCCATGGCTCCCAGCATGCATTGCGGCATAAATCATTTTTTAATGGTCACCATTGTTGAGCTTCATATGCTGATTCTTGATTACTGTGTAAGTCAGCATGATCCATAGAGGTTTTCAAAATCTAATTGTCACAATAATGGGCCTTATAGCAGAATCAGTTCTATTATAATGAATAATACAAGTAACACATCACCTGTCTAATCAGAGATTAGGCTCTGGAAAAGATCAGAGAATCAAGTCACTAAATGATGATTTTTATCATCTAAACACAACCACATGCTCATATTTTCTTTTGGCGTATGTGCCAGAACAAATGTGTTTTATAAACACTCAGTTACAGCAGCCAGAGGAAAAACTGGTGTTATAAAGTCAAGGGTCAAGAGCCCAACTAAAGCAAACACTGATCACTGTCATGGTGTCTTTAAATGAAACATACAAATAAATCATTAGCATCTAACCCTCTGTTCATTCTCAATAACAACTTCTGTAGACGCATGACAAAAGTCAAACTGTTTAGTAATAGCCTAAGTGAAGCTGGTAATGCTGTTTGTGTAGTGGTTTAACATGTTTGAGTGTTTTCTGTTGCCCTTTTGCTCTTTTTCTACTTCTAAATGTTTTAATATATTTTTAAGACATGTTAATTACATGTTAAGCATCACCTATTCATAGGAAAACATGTCAAACATTTTAAGGAAACAATCCTTGCCAAACTCTGAATGAAAAATACATGAGATGAAGAAGAAATGTGTGTTAGGGGTATTTTCTGTGGTAATCGACAGCATGGAGAAACATTGTTGTTTACAGAAACTATAAATAATACATAATATTTCTTAACATTAAAATCACTCTCTGTCCATCATATGAGCTCTGGGAGAAGAGTTGCATTGTGGGAAATGTAGTGTGTTTAGCTGAAGCCTCAAAGCTCTTCCTGTGGCTGTAGTTTCACTTCCTGTTTGGCAAGTGTGAGCCGAAGACATCACATGTTTAACTGAAGCTAAAGGCCTCCTAATATTATAATGATGAAGCTTTTCTTAAGCATCTCAATAACACCAAACTAATCTGTGCCATTTATATGTTGCTTGCAATGATTTATACGGATATTCATCTACTTTTGAATGGTGCAGTTCCAGCATCAGCCAGCAGGAGTGAACCGATGACAACAGACAAACCTTCAACTGAATATCCAACAAGGAAACAATATTCACATTAATAACTACAGGCTCACAATATAATAATAATGAAATAAAACATATGCTTCACTTGCAATCAAGAATAACATGGTTTAATTTGTCCATTAAAGTATTTAATGAGACACATTCAGCTTTAAAAAAAAATACATTTATATATTTTTTTGAATGTAAACAGAGTCAAAAGTCAAACTGTCACATTAATGATATTCACCAAATACTGGATTCAAGAAGATGAGTCTGATCTTTCTGAACTCTATAATGAACAGAGAAGACAAGCTTGATTATGACGCATGTTCAGTAAAACGATGAAAATTATGAGGATGAAGACGGTTTTGGTATATTATACTATATTGTAACGGTGAGTAAACTCAGAGAACAGAAGCACAGATGATGTTTAACCATTTATTGAAATGCAGCAGAGGACACACACTAACTGGTCAGTGAATATGACTTTCAGCAGGTTGAAGGGTTTGATCAGATCATCTGATCAGTGTCTTATCTTTGCAGGTTTGCTGTGAGATCATGATCGGCTGAATCCAGGCTGTAGGGAAGCTCCCGATCCTCAGTCCAGGTGAGAAACTGAGTGAACGATGGAGATGGATGAAGGACTGGAGATTCTCAGGAGTAACAAGAGAATAACGAGGGACACTGGGATCAGAAACACTGGAGGTAAGAAGCTCATGTAAGATCTTACAGCATTTCCACTGTCGGGCCAGTGCGAGTCAGGGCTTTAACGGGCCGGGCTAATAGCCTCGGACCTGTGACACCGATCCCAAAACCATGCTGGGTTTCCACCGTCGGGCCAGAAGATCCGCAGCGCTTCACTAAAACACCCCTCTCTGGATCAACGTCACACAAACCCATCATTTCACCAACAAATGGAAGTTTTATCAGAAAACGAATCAGAAGGAAATCACTGGAAACAGCGAGATCGCAAAACAAACATGATAAAAGTGGCCGTTTGCTGGCATTTCTGTTGTTTACTTGAATATTTAAAACCCAAGCATCGATATTTTACCACGTTTACAATAAAAAGTGATGCATTGATCATAATGAATTAATTTCTGTCAAGATTGCACATTAGTCACACAGAAATAAAGATATTTCACAAAAGAAAGAGGACACACGTACTTATTCAGTCGCGTCTGTTTCTGTTTATTTGGTAGTTACAGGACATATTTACATCACATTTAGAAAGAATGATCATTTCTACAAATATGCCACCAAAAATATGCCCTGATGAGCTTTAGCACAGTCTCTCCAGTGACAGTCCAGTCCAGTTATATTCAGTCAGAGACACAGAGAAGCTCCTGAAGAGTTGCTTTATTTATGACATATGCAGAACTAGATATCAGACAGTCCGTTATAAAGAGACGAGTAATGACAGATCAAATAAAGACACGATTGTGATAGCCTATATGATTTGTCTGATTTCTTCAAGCGGTCATATTTACCATGTTTACTATGGTAATGTTTAGCACACATAGTCTTTGCATCGCATGTACATATTTCTGCCTTATACGGTGATCAGAATCCACATCGGATCACAGACTGAAGTTATTTCACACACTCGCTGCTGTCTCTGAAAGTGTGTTTGAGCTGAAATGGTTTTAAAAGTCTTTAATGCTGATGTTAGCTGGTATATGGACTCATCCAGACTCAGATAAACTCCTCCTCTGTTCATGATCACTCCTCAGGCCGAGATCTTAAGCCACTCCTCTTTGGACCGAGATATTCGGCGGGCCACAAAACCCTGGCCGTTGAGGATCCCCGACAGTAACAGTGGAGACACGACTAATGTGTGCAACTGAGGCCTGGGACACACTAGACCATTTTCAAATCTTTATCGATTTCAGCATTATAATCCTCTGAACACACACACATAGAAGATTCGTCCGGGCCGTGAGACACACACCTGTCGATTGTAACATGTTCACAGTGATACGAGATCTCACAGAGACTCGCAAGATCAAACGTGACTTGAGAAATAAACTGGAGGGCGATTGACGTCATCAGCTGATTCTCCTGGCCTGAGTTTTGTTTTACGGGAAGAAAAACTAAAGAAAAAAAAGAATAAGGATGATCTTCTTTCTCAATTCTCCACTTTCATGGCATGTTTGTGGCTGCCGAGTCTCAGCTAAACACACAACATCCGGTTGGTGAAGCTCGCTCTCATTGGCTAACGCGGGTTTAACGTCAGAGGCGGACCAATCAGGAGTCGGAAATATCAAACATGTTTCATATTTACGGTTTGGGATCATGCGAGCTCTGATGCGATCAGGAGAAGTGAAATAATCATAATGACATCACACAATTGAGGAGTTTTCGGACAAAAAGTAATTTGCAACAAGCATTGAATCGGACCTCGATCCTCGATCGCTTAGGGTTTAAAATCTTCAAGTGTGTGTCCAGCCTGAGGTTTAGGCTTAATGAACTCATCTGTGTTTATGAAGGAGTGCTGGAGTCTCATATGACGTTATAGTTTATGAAACACAGCTGTAAAATACAGTTGTTTCTGTGTCTCTGTCCTCTGGATTACAGAAGCGTCCAGTGTCTTTGATCTATAATCACAGAAACAAGAGTTATTAAGTTAATAGAGAAAATAACTCAATCAAAGAGAAATGATGAATATAATCATTCACACACAAGCTGATAGAGATTCAGTGTCTGAGTATCATAAAAACACAGTCCTGTTTCAGTATCATTACAGCGTTGAGCAAGAAATTAAATCCGATTGTGTTTCAATGGATCTGCGAACACAATTACTACTGTAAACCACCTTGAGTTCAATACATAACCATAATCATCAGTTTCTGCTGACTCACCTGTTCATAAATCACTGGATTAAACACAACAATGGTGGACGACAGCAGACCTGAGCAATAGATCAACATTAGTCTTTCTCTTTCTTATATTTAGTTCATAATTATAAGATCCTTTAATTCAGTTCTCATGCATTTCATCACAAACCCAACCAAGTATTTAGTGTAAAATATTACCTTTATTCTTTTTCTTTCTCACAGCCACTATAATCAGTGGAACTGCTATCAGGAGTAAAACTAAAGTCTCCGCAGAGACGATAATCACAAATGAACCTGAAAAAGACAAGAGGGAAACAGCCAGAAGAATCAGTGACTAAATTGGTGACTAAATCAACGACTAATGCATGAAATGAGACGTATATGAGGCTTATTGAAAGTCATGTTGCCATGACAACCGTCTGTCAGACCTTTGACCTCCTGTTCCGATGGGAAGAGAGACGGACGGTGAGATGTGGAGAGATGTGTACCTGTGTCCGGTGAAGAAATAACCAGAGATAAAGCATATTAAAGGCTGAAGAGATGTTGAGAAGAAAGAGATGAAGTACCTGTTGAGGAGATCTGATGATCTGTGACGCTGCTGGATGTGTCCTCTTTGCTTCGCGATTTTTCTGTGCGTGAGAAAATGGACGTGAGGAGTGTGTGAGTGTGAGAGTGTGTGTATGTGTGTGAGAGTGTAGATGTCAGTATAAATATATATGATGGCGTGAGAGCGTGTGAAAGTGTCAATTGTGTGAGTCTCACGGTGAATGCATGAGAGTTGTTGTGCATGAGATGTCAGTGTGTGTGTATGTGTGTGTGTGTGTGTGTGTGTGTGTGTGTGTGTGTGTGTGTGTGTGTGTGTGTGAGAGAGAGAGAGAGAGTAGATGTGTGTGTGTGTGTGTGTGTGTGTGTGTGTGTGTGTGTGTGTGTGTGTGTGTGTGTGTGTGTGTGCGTGTGTGTGTGTGAGAGAGTGCAGCTGTCAGTGTGTGTGTGTGTGTGTGTGTGTGAGAGAGAGTGCAGATGTCAGTGTGTGTGTGTGTGTGTGTGTGTGTGTGTGTGTGTGTGTGAGAGAGAGAGAGAGAGAGAGAGTAGATGTCAGTGTGTGTGTGTGTGTGTGTGTGTGTGTGTGCGTGTAAGAGTGTAGCTGTCAGTGTGTGTGTGTGTGTGTGTGTGTGTGTGTGTGTGTGTGTGTGTGTGTGTGTGTGTGTGTGTGTGTGTGTGTGTGTGTGTGAGAAAGTGCAGATGTCAGTGTGTGTGCATTTATTGATTTACACTGATTACTCTCAACTAAAAATATTTTAATGTTCATTCTAAAGACGCTCTTATCCAAAGCAATTTGTACATTTTAATAACCGGGAGCAAACATCTGAGGACTGAACCTTCAGTCTTCAACAACTTTAACACATTTAATCTCAAAGGAATCATCTAATATATATAAATGACTTCAAGTACATTTAGAAGCACAATATTCAGGAAATAAGAGTCATAAAGAGCGACAGACAGAGGAACTGACCTGATTGTGGATTCAGTTCTGTTGGACTGAAAGATGACGGTGTTTTTGAAGAAGGGCTGATGGTTGAAACTTCAGTGGTGTTTTTATCTGAAGGGTCACAGGAAAGATCAACTTAAAACACTGACACTGAAGTTCATTTAAAATACATACAATCTTTCATTCAATCTCTGTTTTAATCACTCTGTTTCTTGTTGTGCCAAAGAAATCCAGTAAAGTCACTTTAACGCACTACCAAGTCATAGTTATAGTGACAATTGGACCCTAATATAAAGTGTGACCAAAACATGGGAAATCTTTTCTTTGTACTTTTGTCAGTTAAATAAAGTTGATACAGAATTACCCATATGGAAAAGGTTTTCTAAAAACTCCCGTGATTCTTATATGTTCCAACAGAATATTGTAAGGGACATATATGCTGCAAAAACCACATATATAAATTGTATAATATTAGTATATTTTTAATCATATTATGTCATATATGTCCTACATACAACTGAAGCCATATAGATTTTCATGATGTAAAAACATAGGAAAATAATGCTAATTTAATATGAATGTCCAGCATGGACGTGTATAAAACACAGTGCAGTTTATCAGTATAAGGCTTTACTTCACTCATGCTTGTTCTTATCTTGTCCTAAGTCGAGCCCTACGCCTGTAGTCAATCATGGTCACTGTATATACTGTATAATCAGCCTTAGATGAAACACAACATTTAAACTACACACACAAGCACACATTTATTAGAGTGTGTTCTACAAGATACAGTTGCATATTTCACATATAAATAGTTTTCATTTTAAATCCTGCATCACCTGTTTTCATTTTCATTTGTGACAATTTCTCTAAACGTTATCACAGTACTACTATGGTATACAACATGCAGTTCTATTCTTAACCTACAAACCTAAAACTTTCCTGAATGTCGAAGTGATTCTTATGGGTAAAATAAATAAAAAAAATCTAAAAAAAATAATTCAGTGGCTTAGTAAATATCACAGAAATAATTAACTTTATTCACTTAATAAAATCTCTGAATATTATTTACTTGATAGTTTGAGTTGAACATACCGAAATAATTGACTAAAACTCCAACAATTAATTTTGTCTGAAATTTACAGTTAATAAAAAGAAGTTTTTCACAAAAATAATTTAGTATTTGACTAACCAATTATTTATTTAAAATACACTGAGCTAATATATTTGTGAAATTTCCATCACCATATTTGAGAATGGATAATTAAACTGATCTGTTTCAAGAACCACAAATATTACTTAAATAAAATCAATATTATTAATATTTAACACGCATAAGAAATTGATTAAGTTTACTCAATTAAAACAATGCACCCCTCCCCCACCCTCTGACGTGACGACGACAGCTCAACGGTTGAGTGAGCGCGCGCTGTATGAACTCTCTTCAGTCTCCAAAGCAACAGTTCTCCTCTTTTCTTCTCAGCGGCGCAGAATTGGTGCATTTCCTCTGTGAAATTCAGGTGTGTGTATGTTTTATTTTATTTGTATAATCATTAATGTGCTTTAAATCATTTTATTTAATGCGAAAGAACATACAGAGACACAATGTTACTCACGAGTTAAACGAGTGTCGACTCGCGCCTGCCTTTTCGCGTGATTGTAACGCCTTGCATATAAAACACACGACTATATTCCTAAAGATAATGAATATAACTAATTTGGATGATAAACTGTCCTCAGAACTGTGCACTGTGTGTTTATTGGCAGGTTATGGAGTCAGTCGCGTCGCAGCATCTCTCGGCCGTGAGTGACGCAGGACGGCGGTGTAAAGTTAGAGGATACCCCGCAGTGGCGAGTCCGTCTCCGGCATGGGAATCAGCGCTGATCCGGTGGATACTGGATAACAGAACGGTTGATTACACTTGAATGTTTAGGCCTAAATGTTAAATTTTTACTTAGAAAATGTTTCTTACATGAGTTTAAATGTAGGCAATATTGTATACGTGTTAAAAATAGTATAACATATGCTGTATTGCTGTAGGCTACTCATCGACAATAAAGGCCTATGTCATGTAGTTATACCGGTGGTTGTATGGAATATTTTTACAAAGGTTTAGAGGAAATAAAAAAAAGTTAATATTACTGGCATATAAACACAGTTAATATTACTCATAAATATTTGTTTTTAAATGTTTCCCCCCCAATTATTTCTATTCAATTTTATTTGTTAATGTACCAAATGCAGTTACTCAGATCTATTTAATTTGTTTCACTTACATTTACTCAGTTAATACAGTCAGTGTATGTAATTGATTTCACTGCTTAAAAATCTAATCAATTCTAAGTGTAAAAATGTTTAACCAAAAAATTGAGTAAATCATATTAAAAGTTTTTAGAGAGTGCATCACCACCAGAGTTCATGTCACATATACAAAACCATATTCCAGCCAATTTTCAACATTTTAATCACTGTTCTAGAAACATATTTGACTCAACTTTGTTCATTTGCAATAATATGTTATGATTTGTTCACAAACAACAAGCCCAGACAGTTCACAAATAATGTACATACACGGTCTTACAATGTCATTGCTTTATAACTGCTCTTTCAAATCCTGTAGGAAAATTAACAGTCTTCATAAAGGTCTGTCATCATATATTCACCCTCATGTTGTTTCAAACCTGTATGAATTTCTTTTTTCTGCTGAACAGAAAGGAAGATATTTAGAAGAATGTCAGTAACCAGACAGTTTCTGGTCCCATTGACTTACATAGTAGGAAAAAAATATACTATGGATGTCAATGAGACCAGAAACTGTCTGGTTACTGATATTCTTCTAAATATCTTCCTTTCTGTTCAGCAGAAGAAAGAAATTCATACAGGATTGAAACAACATGAGGGTGAGTATATGATGACCGAATTCTCATTATAAAGTGGAGTATCCCTTTAAAAATGTGCCAACTGCATATAAGTGAATCAGATGTTGGTCATCAAAACATGAAATCTGTATGAAACACATAAACAAATTACACAAAATGTGTATAAATTCTATATGACTTTAATTTGAATAGCATATGATTCAATATAAGAACTTTAAATGATTTATATATGAATTTTATATATTTCTACTAATACCATTGACATTTGCATACTTTTTTCATGTAAAACTCATATAAGTCTTTTAACAGTATTCATATATGAAGCAAAAATCCCCTATAAGTTATATGTGTGCTATTTAGTATGAAATGGGCCATAATCGGTCTGATTTTGTATATGACATATATTGGCCTTATATGAAACACAGAAGGTAATTCTGGCTGATTTAAGTAAGGAAGATATATGGTTGCCATATATGAACCATGCAGGTTTTTTTCATATGGGTTAACAAATCACAGATTCTTCATTTGTGTTGCATTTTACAAAATTATCCAACTTTTCTGGATCTGGAGTTGTACAAGATTAATGACTTGATCTCTCACTCTCAGCTTGTTTCCATGCAGTTCATTTCTGCTATTAACAAATGTAATCACTTACTCAGTTTAACCAGCAACAACATCTCTGAATAGACATCAGTAGTATAAGCCTTCTCCACAGCACACCAGTATTGGCCTTCATCCTCTGTTCTCAGATCAGTGATAGTGACGGTGAAAACTCTGGCCGTCGTGTCGTCAGTCAGAGAGAATCTCTCGTCTTTAGCTGGAGATCCTGATTTAACCATGATGTTTTTATATCCAATGATGGGACACTCCCCTTTACAAAAATACTTTGAATATGATTCATATCCAGATTCATATGAGCATCTGATGTCAACTCTCTCTCCTCTGTATCCAGATATTGTCTGTGAAGCTCCAACAACAACAGCTGAAAACACACATATCATTATATAGAGCTGTTATGTGTGAGCAAGAGACATAAGCAGGCCAGAATAATAACTTACAAATATCATCCATATGAGTCTGATGATCATGTGATAACAGAGGAAAAACAAGAGAAGATGTCAAACTCTGTGTAAAAGAGCTGAGAGTCTCAAACTCACCTGTACAGATGCTGGAAAAGAGCAGCAGGACGTCCAACATGATGACATTTGACAAGCGTTTCGCTTAAATAAAAGACCAGATTCTGTGTGACAAACGTTACTGTCGTTCTCTTCCGTACTGAGAGAACAATGTGCGTCAGCAACTAATATTAACATTTCCTTCACGTGTTGAGAGTCAAACTCATACTGTTCACTGACTGTGTGTCTGTGTTTCCATGTGGCGTTAGGTGTGAAAACGCCTCTCAGTTTTGACCAGGAAATGAACTGTGAATTCATCAACCACATCCTGTTTCTGTTCTGTCTTTAACATGTTTGAGTGTTTTCTCTTGCCCTTTTGCTCTTTTTCTACTTCTTAATGTTTTAATATATTTTTAAGACATGTTAATTACATGTTAAGCATCATCCACTATAGGAAAACATGTCAAACATTTTAAGGAAACAATCCTTGCCAAACTCTGAATGAAAAAGACATGAGATGAAGAAGAAATGTGTGTTAGGGGTATTTTCTGTGGTAATTGACAGCATGGGGAAACACTGTTGTTTACAGAAACTATAAATAAGAATATTTCTTGAACATTAAAATCACTCTCTCCATCATATGAGCTCTGGGAGAAGAGTTGCATTGTGGGAAACTTCGTAGTGTATTTAGCTGAAGCCTCAAAGCTCTTCCTGTGGCTGTAGTTTCACTTCCTGTTTGGCAAGTGTGAGCCGAAGACATCACATGTTTAACTGAAGCTAAAGGCCTCCTAATATTATAATGATGAAGCTTTTCTTAAGCATCTCAATAACACCAAACTAATCTGTGCCATTTATATGTTGCTTGCAATGATTTATACGGATATTCATCTACTTTTGAATGGTGCAGTTCCAACATCAGCCAGCAGGAGTGAACCGATGACAACAGACAAACCTTCAACTGAACATCCAACAAGGACATGATATTCACATTAATAACTACAGACTCACAATATAATATTAATGAAATAAAACATATGCTTCACTTGCAATCAAGAATAACATGGTTTAATTTCATTTTAATTTCTCCATTAAAGTATCTAATGAATAAATATTTTTTGCATTTATCTTTCGCCACATGACAGAGATCTGATATTCTATTTGTCATATTTATGTTTTGCATAAAACTGAAGAATATTCGGTACGTCCTATTAAGAAATAATGATAATAATCAAATAAAATATTTAATAAAATAAAAATGTGTCAAGGTCTTGGAACTGATTATTTCAACATGACAACTTGACAGCTCAACAATAAACCATGAGAAAACATGAGATCAAGTATGTGAACTTAAAAAAGAACACATTATTATTTTACATTTGATTATTTGATTTATTTCTGCATAACTCTTCAGTATATGTTGGTGTGCCTTAAGCAGTCATTCTGAACCAGTAATCATGTTTTTGACAATTCTGCAGGGATGGGATAATTTTTTCCATTTTATATTCATTTCCTACTTAAATTATGACTACATTATTATGTAATTTTTTGACCCATTTAAAAAAAAATATTCAGCAGGTTTAAAAACTTTGTTTAAAAATGCCATAAATTGTGTATGACAGATATGATCATCATTTATTATGCATGTTATTAATATTTATAAACGATAAATTAATAAATAACATTAATTACAATAGGCCTATACCTTTAAAAGCAGGGATTTGTCTGTCACGGTACACTGCTTTAAAGCAACACTAAGGAACTTTTCCTCTTCGGTCCCCCTACAGGTTGGAAGTGGAATTGTCCATTACCGCTGTTGTAACTCATTTAGCCTACCGCAGCCTCACACACACGCTCACTGTTTATCCAGCAGTGGCTTTGGAATGAACGATGTCCACAGACAAGGTAGAGTATGTTGCATGATTTCATGAAAGTATGATGTACAGTCCTTCCAGAAAAATGCAGAGTTTTTCTGGAATCCTTGGAATATGCGGGATATTTATGCAATTTTATGCGACGAAATTGCGAGAACTTGCAAAAACTGCGGTTTGATGAAAATGAGTAAAAAAAGTGATTCCCCCAACACCCTGTTCTCACTAGGCTACTACCTTAATGTAGAGTCATTTCTTATTACTTCCTATGATAAGCAAGCATACATCAGAGAAAGTGCTGGGAATATTTAAGTTCTCATCTTGGTTTATTTCAGACCTTAATAAACACATGGCTCAAACTTACAAAACATTGATGAGTCAAACAAGTTCTGTAGCTTTACAAAAGGAATATGCTACAACTTCTGTAAAAATGAATAAATAAAATATAAACAAATAAAATGTGTGCTTTATATACAAAACAGACAATCTTCTGTTAAAATAAGTGCTTCCAATGCACAAAGCGCAATCTCTTACTGTAACGTACATTTACATACTACTAATATACTTACAACTGAAATGTTTTTGAAACTAGTATGATTTAACTCACTGGTAACAAAAAAAGTGCAATCTTACAACTGTAAAGTGGCATCAACTCCTGAATGAAACTACAACAGTCCACTGTGAAAATGAAAACTATAACTGCGTAGCCTCTAACACTGGCCAATCATTCACCATCCTCATCCTCCATCCCCTCTTCCTCAACGTCATGTTACACACCGGGAAACATCTTGGTTACGTACGTAACCCTCGTTCCCTGAGTAGGGAACGGAGACGTTACGTCGGATGACGATGAATGGGGTTTCTCAGAGTAACTCGACGTAACTCGGAGTGACCACGAAAGGGAACTGCTTTGCGCGGTCTTTTGCACTTATTTTTGTTGGCAAATGATTTGCGGGCTTCATCATGGCTTCATCACGGGGGTTTGCAGCTTTTCAATGATGTTCACGTCGCGCAATGACGTCACTTCATAACGTTCCCGTGGCAACAGGGGAAATTGGCTGCTCTTGTGTGAAGTAAACGCAACATTTTTCAACTTTCTGCTGAGGTATATGTGACTTTTTTGCAACGAAAATGAATATAAATATGTGGACTTTGGCTGATTATGCATTGAATTATGTGATCGCATAATCACTTTTTTTTTTTCTGGAGGGACTGGATGTATTGCAACATCAGAAACGAAGAAAAACTAAATAATGACTATTGTAACGCTTGACATAAAGCAAGTCAAATTTGTAGTTTTCTTATGTCTCATTCGAACTACAGAAACGCGACCCGGTTTGGCAAACTTGCACAGTGTGGTTATAGCAGATATAGGGCCGCAAAGTGAATGCAGAAGTGCCGTTCACCCTGTTACGACTTGATGAACCACTGAAACCATTTTGGAAACATTATTTTAAGGTAAAACATTTTTGTTAGTGTTGCTTTAAGACAGAAGTCCACCGAAGTCTGCGTGAGCAAATGAAACTGTGCAGTTCGCCTTACGTTCATCATTAGTTACTGGACAGACATTGATACCTATTTTCAGATCTGAAGAGGACGTGAGCTCAACATGGTTTAAAAAAATCGCCCATTACGCCTGTTTACAGCGCATGATCTCTAAACTCCGTCGCTATGGAAACAAAGACGCTAACATGTAATCACCTGCAAATGAATGTGTGGGTCTATGTAAAATACGGGACAAATCGCGTCCCGCATTGATTTGAAACGGGACGCATCATTTTTCCTTTAAATAGGCCTACGGGACGATTCCGTATTTTACGGGACGGGTGGCAACCCTGCGGCGAGTCATTCTTTGTAATCTTCTTTGGTGAGCAAAATATCTTGAAACTTTTTTTGAAAGGACTTTTTTTGTGTGTGTGTGCCGTCAGAGCCAGCAAGGCCTTCTCTGCTGGCCTAAACACTACCAGAATCACTGACTTGCACTTTCAATATATTTTTTTAAATATTTTTTGGCTGTGGTTGAACGACCAATTTGCGACAATATGGTTTTGGGAAACAGTCGTGACTAGTTGATTTCTTCAGCGATGCATCGTACTATGATAGTTAAGCAGCGAGTTACGTCGTTGTTCAGGAAACACACCCCAGTTTAGGCTGCCCCGAGTTCCTATAACTGTGTATACAAGCTCCTCTTTTTCTGGTCTCTATGTGAGCTCGTTGACCACATTTGCTGAGCTCTTCTTGCTCAACGGTTTTTCACACTTTCAACAATTCTCATAGCGAAGCAAAGGTTATCCATGTTTTGCTCTTTACTCTGACCTATATGCACTAAAAGCTATAACGGACGTTTGCAGTTTCAAGCTCCGTTTCTTTACAGCAAATGTATGTATCAACACTTTAGAAAATGACAGGGCTGCGTCTCTCGCAGACAGCTTTTTTCAGTAAAAAGATCAACTTTTCAAATAAGTTTCTCCATTTCATATTTTAAACAAATTTCTTCACAATGCTTTCCTCTTATTAACTGTTTTATTTAATCTCTCTTGTTGCCTAATTATTCGCATCATCTCTCTTTCTTTAGGGATGATTTTCTTCTTATGAGGATTTTCCCTTCCTCCGTCTTCGTTCCTTCTTTACTTTTTTGTCTTGTTTCCTTTGCAGATTTTCTACAATCAAATCATCCATAAAAAATTTCAAGTTTAC
Organism: Leuciscus idus; assembly: GCA_021554675.1. Taxonomy (NCBI): domain Eukaryota; kingdom Metazoa; phylum Chordata; class Actinopteri; order Cypriniformes; family Leuciscidae; genus Leuciscus; species Leuciscus idus. The sequence continues at coordinate 11,123,961 of CM038623.1, forward strand.
TTGGTAAATTTTTTCGTTGTCTAGGGAGTTTATCATGGAAGTACACCTTTCTGGGTCAATTGACACGACAATTTAAAAAATGTGATTACTGTTGGTGAGATTGCTCATATGTGACCCTGGACCACAAAACCAGTCACATGGGTCAATTTTTTGAAATTGAGATTTATACATCATCTGAAAGCTGAATAAATAAGCTTTCCATTGATGTGTGGTTTGTTAGGATAGGACAATATTTGGCTGATATACAACTATATGAAAATCTGGAATCTTAGGGTGCAAAAAAATCGAAACATTGAGAAAATCACCTTTAAAGTTCGCAATTGTGCTGCATTCACTCACAAAAATAAATGTGTTTTTTTATATTTACAGTAGGACATTTACAAAATATCTTCATGGAACATGATCTTTACTTAATATCCTAATGATTTTTGGCATAAAAGAAAAATCTATCATTTTGACCCATACAATGTATTGTTGGCTATTGCCACAAATATACCGATGCGACTTATGACTGGTTTTGTGATCCAGGGTCACATATAGTATAGATTGAAGAGAAAGAATGTACGGACTGTATAGTATCTATTGAGTAAGAGTGATGAGAGTTTCTTCTTGAGAAGACTTGAAGAGCTTCTGAAGAGTCAGATTCTCATATCCAGAAGAGCCGGACTGGTGAACAGCAGGTCTGGGATGGACAGACTGTGTGAAAGACACATTGATTATTACCTACATTTTTAATGCACAAACACTTTTGCACATGTAGTTTTTGATATTTCTCTTACTGTGAGTGTGTCGTAGAGGTCAGATGATCTGGACTTGAGCTCAAGAGCTGCATATGTGCCTGCACTGGGATCATCGTTCTACAGGGAAACAGAGAGAAGGAATTTACAGCACAAAAAATAAGAGATTTTAAACATTGTGAGTTCATGTCTCAATCAGAGTTTGTCATTAGATGTTTGAGCAGTCTGATCATTTCACAACATATGATGTAAACTGACTTGATCAGAGGTTGGACCAGCCATAAAAAAAATCTCTAAATATACAAAAAAGCCATTTTTATTCTTATAATGATATTATTCTTAGATTCTTTGATCATCTCACCTCATTTATAGCAGATCTTCTGTTTATTCTTTTCTTCTTACTGTCAAAAACACAACAAAGTTATTTAATTGTTTCATATACAATGAATAATCAAATATCTTTATGAATTAGTTTGAAAATATATTTATATACTCCTTATTGATAGACTTTTATTTACATAATAAATGATAATATTATGATGAAGATGATGATGATGAATAATCCTCCAGATGCCGCTGTGATCACAATCACATTCCTACCAGCAACATGATGAACTGAAAGAGGAAGATCATCATGATTAACTCTCCAAACTGATGAATGATGTGAAGATACAGGAGTGTGTTAATAAAAGCTTCACATGTGACAGTTACAGCGCCTGAAATAACGTTACCCATGCAAGTACACTAAACGTTAGTTTCTAGCAAACACAAAAGACACAGAGACTGAGTGAACTCAATCTCACCGTCTTTAACTCAGTAAAAACAACAGACACCAACAGGGCCGGAGTCTGTAACTTAGGAAAACAAACAACGTTATTCCAGCAGATATTCTATCAAAGCTTGTGGCATCCATAGAAACTGTACAAGACAACATCAGCATCAATTTAGCAACATGTTAGTGTTTTATATCCATTTACAAACTATATCAGGTTATGCTGCTCCATAATGTAACATAAAATGTGTTAGAAGTTTATTTCCGGGCTGCAAATTTGAGGTCGGACCGAACAATGTAAGGACTGCATCATCTTTGATGAGTAGCTTCTTTGAAAAACCGGCATTGAACTGTGACTGAGTGACGAAGCAGTCATTCGTGAAATGAGCAGAACAGACGGTTTAGGTCGAACATTGCTGTGGTATTTCTGAATAAATAAACATTAGCCACTGGTCTCTTGTATTAATGTTGTTCAGAAGCCTGTGCAATGACGGTGGGCAGTGTTCGGGGGGGCACTGAAGGCCGTGACTGAGTACTGAGCTACTTTATGCAGACTGTGTGCATGTGTCTGTGGATCGACTGTTGTGAAACTTATATGGTAGTTACACAGCTTCTAGACCTCTGTTATCATGAAAAAAGCCAGGAAATTTCAGTTTTGACAATATGGGACCTTTAAAGTGGATGTTGTTGTGAGGACTTTTATTATGACAAAGGTATAGAGAGAAGAGCGGAAGGAAAGGGTGAAGAGAAAAGTTAATAAAAGAGAAAGAAACTAAAGAAGAACTCGTCCGTGTCCGAGGGTTTTATTTCTGTATTCCTAAAGTTATCTTAAGCATTACAATATTTTAGTCTTTTTCTTTCTCACAGCCACTATAATCAGTGGAACTGCTATCAGGAGTAAAACTAAAGTCTCTGCAGAGACGATAATCACAAATGAACCTGAAAAACACAAGAGAGAAACAGCCAGAAGAATCAAAAAAAAAAAAAAAAAAAAATTGGTGACTAAGGCCTCGTTTACACTGTCAGTGAAATGTGACCCAATTCCGATTTTTTGCTCATATGTGACACAGATCGGATGTGTTCTATGACAGTGTAAACAGGAAAAAAAAAACGCATGCATTCGGATATTTCGAGATCGGTTTCAGGCCTCATTCATATGTGGAAATAAATCGGATATGTGCCAATGCGACTGTCATGTAAACAGGCAGATCGGATTTTCTAAGGCATTAGGCAACGTCTCCGCGGTTTAATGACGAGAGAAACCCCGATGCACATCTGCAAAGGGACGGATGGCCCGTCATCGTAGAGGAATGTGGACAGGGACACGGGAAGTGTTTTCACAGGATTGTAAATGTAACGAAAATTTTTGTTCATTTACATTTATTCATTTTAAAGGTGGGGTATGTGATTTGCAAAACGGCCAGCAGATTTTGAAAATACACAACTCAAATGGTCCTACCTTCTTTCCTTTGACTCCACCCATTCAAAGAACATGGACATGGATGGGGGGAGGGGGGGATGGTACGACCGTTTGATTGACGCATTTACTGTCCAATGATTCTAGGTGGTCTTGGAAATGATTGGCTGGAGTTTTTCGAGTCCTGCCCGTTCCACAGATGATTAAATTGCTTAATTTGTATTTCAGTGCTTCTAACTCAGTGGCTGTAAGTGGGTTAGGAATAGGATTTTAAGTGATTTTGAAAAAAATGGCCAAAAAAGAGAATTACATACCCCACCTTTAAGCATTTAGTAATTTATTTTTAATAAACACTTTAAGTGGGCTATTTAAAAAGTGTTAGGACTATTTACATGTTCAATTATATTTTTAAAACATACGCGCAGAGTGTGACGTCATATTATGTGTGCATAGAAAGAATTCATCCGCAGCCGCTCAAAAAAGAAAAAGAATATCGTCCACAGCTGCTCTACTCCTGAGCGCAACTCCACTGTCAGTGTTGTGTACGTACAGGCTCTAGGCAGTTTTTTTTGCGTTCATTTCTATTTCCTGTCGCTGTGCAGGCTCTTTATTGTATAACAGTGAACAGCCCAATATAACCGGTCGGTCCGTTGCATTACGAATGAAAGCAGTATCAATAATGTCAAATATGTGATGTGCAGTCAAGTTTGAAGATTTAATAAAACTAAAAGTGCTTTTAATTGTATTTAAAGCTAGAGCTAACCAACTTCCTAGCAACATCCAACAATTATTCACCAACAGAGAAGGCGGATATAATTTTCGGGGAACGCTTAATTTTAAGGTGCAGTGTGTTCGTACTACCCTCAGGAGCCAATGTGTCACTCGAAGAGGTGTGAACTTATGGAATGACTTAAAGGATGAATTAAAAAGTGCTGTAAATTTTCATCAATTCAAAAAACAATTTAAGATAAGTATCTTAAGGCAATATGTCAAATGTAATCACTAAGCAGGATTTCTGTCACTGTCTATTAAAATGAGTATAATACTGTAAATCATATCGTGCTGATTCAACTACGGTCACCAATGTCTCCACATGATCTGTCATAATTAAAATTAGGAAATTGAGTTAAAAGAACGCTGTTTATTACCATTGTCATTACTATCACGACACACGATAGACAAAAGAGAATTAGGGCAGACGAGACATGGACCTGTCGGGTGAAGGGCTCCCTCCTCCAGACTGGCTCATGAAACATCGTCTTCTTAAACACATCACACAGCAAAGGTTGTAAACATCGCCCGCCAAGACAATTATTTAGGGTAGCGGGGCGGGCCTGTTGGATGGGGGCTAAGACCCACTCCCAACTGGCCCACATCCTGGCTTTTTAATGCACAACACAAGATAGGGTACACATCATAATCAAAATGAATGTTGTAAATGTACACCCAGTTGCTATGGAGATGGTAATAACAACACGGTGATAACATGATAAAATATGTATAAGAAAAGTATATTTCTACACAATACTGTTAATAATTTGATACTATTGAATCTAATACTTGCAATGCATTATAGAATTGATAAAAATTATATTATTATTTTTACTGTCTGTTCCAGTGGTACGTACTGAATTTGGGAAAAAGGCATTTAAATTTGCTGCTCCCTCTGCCTGGAATTGTTTGCAAAGTGCATTGAAACTGAGGAAACTGGTTCCGTTGGACACTTTTAAAGTAGTTTTAAATGATTTGGAGAATGAAACATCGGGCTGTAGATGTTTTAGCTAGTTATGTATTGATATTGAAATTTAATTGGATTTACTTGTGTGTGTATAATGTGTATGTATTGTTGGATGTTATTTGTTAAACTCAAACGTGCTGTGTCTGTCAGTCTTGGCCAGGACACTCTTGTAAAAGAGATTCTTAATCTCAATGTGCTTCTTTCCTGGTAAAATAAAGGTTATAATAATAATAAATTATTATATACCAAAAATTACTATAATAATAATAATAATAATAATTGAAAGAAGTGAATAATGTGGAGACTGGTCATGTCAGTTGTGTCAGTTATGATTGGTTTTTTGCTAACATCAGATGTAAATTTTCTAGTAGTATGCAGGATTCTGTGTTAATGTTATCCTTCACGACATAATGCCTTATGGAAGAACTTATTAATACAGATGTAGTCATGCTGCTTGTACAATAGATGTATAACTCAAACATTGTACAGTTATCTCTATAAGCTTGCGACAATATACTTTTGATGTGGAATGCAGCTACAAGCTCTTATCATTACAAATGCTGCAATTTGTAATGTCCATCTTACTGATTGTATGGTTGGAAATGTAACTCATAAACAGGTGCACGCTCGTGGTGGTGTGTGCCTGGGTATGAAAATGATATACTGGAATTGTGCATATTTTATGGTAACCTTATCAATGTAATATAAATTGTTAAATGCAGTGTTATTAATTGAGTTACAATTGGGAATACAAATGTGAAATCCATGAGTACTGAGAGTATTGAACATAGGGGTAGGCGCACATAAGCTTCCTTGCTTCAGCCTACTCCTTTCGAGCTTCCATTACTGTGTAAGCTTATGACTTCTGTAACAAACATGATTGTGAACAGCTCAAATAAACTAAACTAAACTAAAGTTCAGGTGTGTGTATGCTGTTTTAACAAGTGTTCTCACCGATACGCTTGTGATTCGTGGAGTTTTAACAAGTTTTATAGACATTGTTTCTTATTCAAAAGTGGTGTTTGGCAACTTTGCATATCGCAGAGCATGAAGCATATTTCGTGTTCGTCCATCTGTGCAAGAGAATTTAACCCTTTAAGCATGTGCGATATGTTTCAGATAGTAGCCTATGGCAAGTGTAAACACATGAATCGGATATGGGTCACAATTTAAAGAACGTGTAAACAGACAGTCAAAGAAATCGGATATAGGCAACAAATCAGAATTGGGCATCAAGACCTGCAGTGTAAACGAGGCCTAAATCAACGACTAATGCATGAAATGAGACGTATATGACGCTTATTGAAAGTCATGTTGCCATGACAACCGTCTGTCAGACCTTTGACCTCCTGTTGCGATGGGAAGAGAGACGGACGGTGAGATGTGGAGAGATGTGTACCTGTGTCCGGTGAAGAAATAACCAGAGATAAAGCATATTAAAGGCTGAAGAGATGTTGAGAAGAAAGAGATGAAGTACCTGTTGAGGAGATCTGATGATCTGTGACGCTGCTGGATGGATTCATTTCTGATTCTCTTGTGACTGAAAATGAGCTGATTGTTGAAACCTCAGTGGTCTTGTTATCTGAAGGTGGAAATAAAAGATCGACCTGAATTTGGTTATTAGATTTATACATTAGCACACTCCTCTGAACACTGCATTTAATGAATTATGCAGTACATCGACCTTTATATAATAATATGAAGCTGCTGATCCATCTATATTTCTGCCACAATAAACAGGAGAACTGATAATACTGTGGGTGAAGGGATCGTGATTGAGAGTAAAAGGAGCATCTCAGACTTTGCAAGCATAGATGTGTCATGATCACCAAATATCATGAGAGAATTGGCAAACAATTCAAAAATCACATTTCTCAATTCTTGATGACTTGATCTCTCCCTCTTTAACCAGCAACACAATCTCTGAATAGACATCAATATCATAAATCTTTCCTATTTACTTTTGCCAGTTAAATAAAGTTGAAACAGAATTAACAAATCACAGATCCTTGATTGTATTGCATTTTACAAAATGATCACTCTTTTCTGGATCTGGGGTTGTACAAGATTAATGACTTGATCTCTCACTCTCAGCTTGTTTCCATGCAGTTCATTTCTGCTATTAACAAATTAATCACTTACCATCTTTAACCATCAACACAATCTCTGAATAGACATAAAAAATAATCCCCTCCACAGCACACCAGTATTGGCCTTCATCCTCTGTTCTCAGATCAGTGATGGTGACGGTGAAAACTCTGGCCGTCGTGTCGTCAGTCAGAGAGAATCTCTCGTCTTTAGCTGGAGATCCTGATTTAACCATGATGTTTCTATTTCCATAGTTACACTCCCCTTTACAAAAATACTTTGCATTTGATTCATATCCAGATTTATATGAGCATCTGATGTCAACTCTCTCTCCTCTGTCTCCAGTAATTGTCTGTGAAGCTCCAACAACAACAGCTGAAAACACAAATATCATTATATAGAGCTGTTATGTGTGAGCAAGAGACATAAGCAGGCCAGAATAATAACTTACAAATATCATCCATATGAGTCTGATGATCATGTGATAACAGAGGAAAAACAAGAGAAGATGTCAAACTCTGTGTAAAAGAGCTGAGAGTCTCAAACTCACCTGTACAGATGCTGGAAAAGAGCAGCAGGACGTCCAACATGATGAAATTTGACAAGCGTTTCGCTTAAATAAAAGACCAAATTCTGTGTGACAAACGTTACTGTCGTTCTCTTCCGTACTGAGAGAACAATGCGAGTCAGCAACTCATATTAACATTTCCTTCACGTGTTGAGAGTCAAACTCATACTGTTCACTGACTGTGTGTCTGTGTTTCCATGTGGCGTTAGGTGTGAAAACGCCTCTCAGTTTTGACCAGGAAATGAACTGTGAATTCACACCTGTTTCTGTTCTGTCTTTAACATGTTTGAGTGTTTTCTGTTGTCCTTTTGCTCTTTTTCTACTTCTTAATGTTTTAATATATTTTCAAGACATGTTAATTACATGTTAAGCATCATCTACTCATAGGAAAACATGTCAAACATTTTAAGGAAACAATCCTTGCCAAACTCTGAATGAAAAAGACATGAGATGAAGAAGAAATGTGTGTTAGGGGTATTTTCTGTGGTAATCGACAGCATGGGGAAACACTGTTGTTTACAGAAACTATAAATAATACAGAATATTTCTTGAACATTAACCCTCTGAGGTCTGAGCTGTTTTCTGGGCCTGGAGGTGTTCTGACATGCTCTGACATTTGTGCTGATTTCTGTTACTTGTGACATTGTCATGGCTAAAGTCTTATTACACTGTATTCAGCACAAACTCTGCTACAATAATATATCAGCAGCATGTATGTAAAAGTTTGTAGTTTTGAGATAATGACATTTATGCGTGGTTTGTGAAAATACCAAAACAAATTGTCACTGAAATAAGGCCATGAAGCCCATACTGATTATTTCTTCACAAGACTTTTGAAAATTGTATCATGTAGCCTAGAATATTTGCTCCAAAACTATGTGAAAATCACCCTGACCCTGCTCATTCAGATAAGACAATATATTGATTTAAAATTTCTAAGACGTGTTTTGTGTGACAAAGCCATATTCGAAGAAGCGTGATCATCTCATGAATATGTAAGCCTTCAACACCTGAGAAAGACAAAGACACTCCCCTAACTGCCCTATTAGGAGCGATCAGGCCCTGTCATTCAGAGCAACCTTGCACAAAGAATGAGGAGATTTAAAAAAGAATGGCTTTTAGATTGTTTGGATTTATTTACAACACAACATAATCCAAAAATACACAACAAATGACAAAAGAGCACATTGAAAACAATGATCCAAAGACAGAGACCTTTGTGCCATTCCTAAAAACATTGTACATACCTTTCATTTCCAAGGTGTTTGATTTTCACTTTACCATGTTCATGTACAGAGACTCATGTGAATGTTGAAGTCAGCAGGACTCAGTGGAGCATCTGGTCCCTGAAAGAAAAGAAAAAAAGTGAACATACTGGTATCAAGAGAAACTAGGCCTGCACGATTTTGGGAATACATTTTAGATTTTTCTGGTTAAAATTGCTTTTTAAAATTCACAGAATACACACACACACACACAAATGTTTCCAACAATATATAATATAATGAACACCATGTTTGTTGTGCCTTGTAGGCATAAGCTATGTGCAGTACTGCATAAAATAATTATAACAATAACCTATAGCAGCCTATAAATCTTCCAAAAGATTTCAGTAACAATGCTAGAGAAAAATATATTGATTATCTTATGTTACTTCAAATGTTTCCATTCGTTATGATGATATGAAATGAGATAATAGTAAAAACATAAAGCTCCAAAATATGATACATTCAAACCCACAGCGCGCTCCAAATTATGATACATTCAAACGCGATCGCGCTCCAAAATATGATACATTCAAACGCCATCGCGCTCCAAAATATGATACATTCAAACGCCATCGTGCTCCAAAATATTAAACATTATGGTTATACATATCTATGTTTGAGCAGATATCCACAAACAGTATTTAACAGGAAACACGGGTCTAAATAGTATAATATTCACCATATATCTAGCAACAGTTCAACTGCAATGTGAAGTTTATGCAACAATACCATAAACTAATAAGTAAGAATTTCTTACCTTACATCTTTCTTGTCTTCAAATCGCGTTCTTCTTCTTCTGAGTTAAATCCAATGTAAGCTCAGACGTGTCTTCCAAACTGGACGAAAAGCAGAGACTTGTGAAGTGTTTTGGTGTTTTGTGTTTGAGGTAACGAGGGCGTTTGCGTTCCATGTGGAGATTTGCATGTGAATCACTTTTGCGCGAGTGGGCGTGTCGAATTAAAAATAATTAGCAAGCGTTTGAGATACTGGACATCCTGTTGGTTTTATACAAATTACTTAAACAGAGAATATTTGTTTTCAGTTTGAATCCGATCATTTAAAAGTACACACTTAAATGTTTATAAAGGTATATGGCTCATAAATGTGTGACAAGTATTCGCTGAGTTTTGTTTCAGTTTATAGACGTGCTCAAGAAAAAAAAGTTCACCGCGACGGAGAGGCAGAACGCACACCCTGTTTATTTTCTTTATTTTACAAAAGCACAATGTTTTGATTTGATTGTAAGTGGACACATACAAAAGTAGAAATATCACAGATTCTTTTTTTATATTTCTTTTTTCTGTATAACCATAAATGACGGAGTAATTTAAGTTTATTGTGCTACAATGTGAAGAAAATCCAGCAAAACGCGGGGGCGCGTTTGCCGACCTCAGAGGGTTAAAATCACTCTCTCCATCATAAGCTCTGGAAGAAGAGTTGCATTGTGGGAAACGTAGTGTGTTTAGCTGAAGCCTCAAAGCTCTTCCTGTGGCTGTAGTTTCACTTCCTGTTTGGCAAGTGTGAGCTGAAGACATCACATGTTTAACTGAAGCTAAAGGCCTCCTAATATTATAATGATGAAGCTTTTCTTAAGCATCTCAATAACACCAAACTAATCTGTGCCATTTATATGTTGCTTGCAATGATTTATACGGATATTCATCTACTTTTGAATGGTGCAGTTCCAGCATCAGCCAGCAGGAGTGAACCGATGACAACAGACAAACCTTCAACTGAACATCCAACAAGGAAACGATATTCACATTAATAACTACAGACTCACAATATAATAATAATGAAATAAAACATATGATTCACTTGCAATCAAGAATAACATGGTTTTATTTCTCCAATAAAGTATCTAATGAATAAATATTTTTGGCATTTATTTTTCGCCACATGACAGAGATCTGATATTCTATTTGTCATATTTATGTTTTGCATAAAACTGAAGAATATTCGGTACATCTTATTAAGAAATAATGATAATAATCAAATAAAATATTTAATAAAATAAAAATGTGTCGAGGTCTTGGAACTGATTATTTCAACATGACAACTTGACAGCTCAACAATAAACCACGAGAAAACATGAGATCAAGTATGTGAACTTGCAAAAGAACACATTATTATTTTACATTTGATTATTTGATTTATTTCTACATAACTCTTCAGTATATGTTGGTGTGCCTTAAGCAGTCATTCTGAACCAGTAATCATGTTTTTGACAATTCTGCAGGGATGGGATAATTTTTTCCATTTTATATTTATTTACTACTTAAATTATGACTACATTATTATGTAATTTTTTGACCCATTTAAAAAAAAAAATATTCAGCAGGTTTTAAAACTTTGTTTAAAAATGCCATAAATTGTGTATGACAGATATGATCATCATTTATTATGCATGTTATTAATATTTATAAACGATACATTTATAAATAACATTAATTACAATAGGCCTATACCTTTAAAAGCAGGGATTTGTCTGTCACGGTACACTGCTTTAAAGCAACACTAAATAACTTTTCCTCTTCGGTCCCCCTACAGGTTGGAAGTGGAATTGTCCATTACCGCTGTTGTAACTCATTTAGTCTACCGCAGCCTCACACACACGCTCACTGTTTATCCAGCAGTGGCTTTGGAATGAACGATGTGCACAGACAAGGTAGAGTATGTTGCATGATTTCATGAAAGTATGACAGTCCTTCCCGAAAAATGATCCCCAAAATTTGTTTTTGTGATTGTTGCGGGCAAAAATCCTTGGAATATGCGGGATATTTATGCAATTTTATGCGACGAAATTGCGAGAACTTGCAAAAACTGCGGTTTGATGAAAATGAGTAAAAAAAGTGATTCCCCCAACACCCTGTTCTCACTAGGCTACTACCTTAATGTAGAGTCATTTCTTATTACGTCTTATGATAAGCAAGCATACATCAGAGAAAGTGCTGGGAATATTTAAGTTCTCATCTTGTTTTATTTCAGACCTTAATAAACACATGGCTCAAACTTACAAAACATTGATGAGTCAAACAAGTTCTGTAGCTTTACAAAAGGAATATGCTACAACTTCTGTAAAAATGAATAAATAAAATATAAAAAAATTAAATGTGTGCTTTATATACAAAACAGACAATCTTCTGTTAAAATAAGTGCTTCCAATGCACAAAGCGCAATCTCTTACTGTAACGTACATTTACATACTACTAATATACTTACAACTGTAATGTTTTTGAAACTAGTATGATTTAACCCACTGGTAACAAAAAAAGTGCAATCTTACAACTGTAAAGTGGCATCAACTCCTGAATGAAACTACAACAGTCCACTGTGAAAATGAAAACTATAACTGCGTAGCCTCTAACACTGGCCAATCATTCGCCATCCTCATCCTCCATCCCCTCTTCCTCAACGTCATGTAACACACCGGGAAACTGCTTTGCCTGGTCTTTTGCGCTTATTTTTGTTGGCAAATGAGACTGATTTGCGGGCTTCATCATGGCTTCATCGCGGGGTTTGCAGCTTTTCGATGATGTTCACGTCGCGTAATTACGTCACTTCATAACGTTCCCATGGAAACAGGGGAAAAGGGCTGCTCTTGTGTGAAGTAAATGCAACATTTCTGCTGAGATATATGTGACTTTTTTGCAACGAAAATGCGGGTATTATGAAATCATGCAAGCCACGCATATTTTGCGCACGGAAATCAGCAATTTATGTGGCGAAAGTGCGGCGTATTTGAAAAAATATGCAGACTTTGGCTGATTATGCATTGAATTATGCGATCGCATAATTGCGACATCAGAAACGAAGAAAAACTAAATAATGACTATTGTAACGCTTGACATAAAGCAAGTCAAATTTGTAGTTTTCTTATGTCTCATTCGAACTACAGAAACGCGACCCGGTTTGGCAAACTTGTATAGTGTGGTTATAGCAGATATAGGGCCGCAAAGCAAATGCAGAAGTGCCGTTCACCCTGTTACGACTTGATGAACCACTGAAACCATTTTGGAAACATTATTTTAAGGTAAAACATTTCAGCCCGTTCTCATCCCAAGGCATCATATATTGATGCTTTTGACATTTCGTCTACATTGAACGCACATGGCACCCTTTATCGTCAATATGAGACACAGATAGATATGGGCCAGAAGGCGCCTCCTAGCGGTCTAACCCTAACCCTACCCCAGACCTAAACCTACCCATAACCGAACAAAGCTCTGTGCGTCTCATATTGACGCTAAAGGGTGCCATGTGCGTTCGATGTAGACGAAATGTCAAAAGCGTCAGTATTATGACGCCCTAGGATGAGAATGCGTTGAACATTTTTGTTAGTGTTGCTTTAAGACAGAAGTCCACCGAAGTCTGCGTGAGCAAATGAAACTGTGCAGTTCGCCTTACGTTCATCATTAGTTACTGGACAGACATTGATACCTCTTTTCAGATCTGAAGAGGACGTGAGCTCGACATGGTTTAAAAAAAAACACCCATTACGCCTGTTTACATCACATGTTCTCTAGACTTCGTCGCTATTGAAACAGAGACGCTAACATGCAATCACCCGCAAATGAATGTGTGGGTCTAGAATACGGGACAAATCGCGTCCCACATTGATTTGATATGGGACGCATAATTTTTCCGTTAAATAGGCCTACGGGACGATTCCGTATTTTACGGGACGGGTGGCAACCCTGCGGCGAGTCATTCTTTGTAATCTTCTTTGGTGAGCAAAATATCTTGAAACTTTTTTTGAAAGGACTTTTTGTGTGTGTGGGCCGTCAGAGCCAGCAAGGCCTTCTCTGCTGGCCTAAACACTACCAGAATCACTGACTTGCACTTTAATATATTTTTCTATGAATAAATATTAAACTATTCCCAATAGTCCATTTTCTTAATTTCATAGCTTTTCTCTTGGTTGCTCTGCTTCCAGTAGGCCTTCAGAATCGACAGTGCAGGCGCCTGTAGCTTAAAGTCCCTGGAAAGGCCATTCTAAAAAAAATAATCTAAACACATTAGAAATGTTAGAAATGTATTGCTAAAACACATTACAAAGACTGTGACCTGTGAAGTACTGAATTGTGTAATTAGACCATTAAACAGTTTTTCACCATTGCTGTGTTCAGGATTTTATGGGGGGAGCTAAAACGGGGGCTCGATGACGATGAATATATCCAGGCATCACATTTCAGCCTATTTAAAAAAATGTGAAACGTTGAGGCACCATTGTAGTTGTAACGCGGCAGGCTGGAACATAGAAGGAAGCAGGATCCAAATGCAGCAGTAGTACTTTTATTAAATAAACTAAAGACTAGACAGACTCAAAATCTCAGACATAGGGAACGGAACAGCACAACCAACATCTAACAACATCATGAACCCACAAACACTGTAACAAGACACAGGGTTTAAATACAGAGACTAACAAGCTAAACAAGATAACAAGAGGGCGTGGTTAATCAGAAACACCTGGGGATACTAATAAACTAGAAAAACTACAAAGGACTACAAAACATGACACAGAACAGGAAATAGCTAAAGTCCACACAAGACAAGGGAAACACCAGACAGGAATCATTACAGTAGTAGTTTCGTGCGCGGGTGAACGTCACGGCAACGTACAACACAAAGTAGCCTACCTCACGCAGGAAACACTTAACGTAAGGCGTTAATGCACGTAACTAACGTAAATCAAGCAAGCTAGTGTGCATAGGCCACAAAGTGTTGGCGAAATAACACATTAGCGGAGCGGAGGGAATAATATGAAACTTTTTCCAGAAAACTTATTGCACAAAATAAATTCAAGCACTTTCAAGGACATGTATCTGTGTGTGTTTATTTATAAAAACTTTCAGGGCCTTGACTTTTTTTTTTTCAGATTGAAGTTCGCCTTATGGTCATCATTACTGGACAGACATTGATACCTATTTTCAGATCTGAAGAGGACGTGAGCTCAACATGGTTTAAAAAAATGCCCATTACGCCTGTTTACAGCGCATGATCTCTAGACTCCGTCGCTATGGAAACAAAGACGCTAACATGCAATCACCCGCAAATGAATGTGTGGGTCTATGTAAAAAACGGGACAAATCGCATCCCGCATTGATTTGAAATGGGACGCATCATTTTTCCTTTAAATAGGCGTACGGGACGATTCCGTATTTTACAGGACAGGTGGCAACCCTGCGGCGAGTCATTCTTTGTAATCTTCTTTGGTGAGCAAAATATCCAGGCATCACGTTTCAGCCTATTTTAGCAATGTCTGTGAAACATTGAGGTACCATTGTAGTAGTTTCGTGCGCGGGTGAACGTGACTAGCCAGTTGATTTCTTCAATGATGCATCGTGCTATGATAGTTAAGCAGAGTTACGTCGTTGTTCAGGAAACACACCCCAGTTTAGGCTGCCCCGAGTTCCTATAACTGTGTATACAAGCTCCTCTTTTTCTGGTCTCTTGTAGATGCGAGCTCGTTGACCACATTTGCTGAGCTCTTCTTGCTCAACGGTTTTTCACACTTTCAACAATTCTCATAGCGAATCAAAGGTTATTCATGTTTTGCTCTTTACTCTGACCTATATGCACTAAAAGCTATAACGGACGTTTGCAGTTTCAAGCTCCGTTTCTTTACAGCAAATGTATGTATCAACACTTTAGAAAATATTTTCAGTAAAAAGAAGATCAACTCTCTCTGTTCATTTCTCCATTTCATATCTTAAACAAATTTCTTCTCAATGCTTTCCTCCAATTAACTGTTTTATTTAATCTCTCTTGTTGCCTAATTATTCGCATCATCTCTCTTTCTTTGGGGATGATTTTCTTCTTATGAGGATTTTCCCTTCCTCCGTCTTCGTTCCTTCTTTACTTTTTTGTCTTGCTTCCTTTGCATATTTTCTACAATCAAATCATCCATAAAAAAATTCTCATTTTTTTCATTAAAAAGTTTACCTGGTACATTTATTTTTCTTTGTCTAGGGAGTTTATCATGGAAGTACACCTTTCTGGGTCAATTGACACAACAATTTAAAAAAATGTGATTACTGTTGGTGAGATTGCTCATATAATATAGATTGAAAAGAATGAATGTAAGAACTGTATAGTATCTATTGAGTAAGAGTGAGGAGAATTTCTTCTTGAGAAGACTTTAAGTGCTACTGAAGAGACAGATTCTCATATTCAGAAGAGCCGGACTGGTGAACAGCAGGTCTGGGATGGACAGACTGTGTGAAAGACACATTGATTATTATCTGACTTTTGAATGAACAAACTCTTGCAAATATAGTTTTTGATATGTCTCTTACTGTGAGTGTGTCGTAGAGGTCAGATGATCTGGACTTGAGCTCAAGAGCTGCATATGTGTCTGCACTGGGATCATCGTTCTACAGGGAAACAGAGAGAAGGAATTTACAGCACAAAAAAGAAGAAGAGATTTTAAACATTGTGAGTTCATGTCTCATTTAGAGTTTGTCAGTTTGTTACGAGATGTTTGATAATTCCGATAATTTCACAACATATGATGTAAACTGACTTGATCACAATTGGACCAGCCATAAACAACATCTCTAAATATCAAGCGTAGCGTTAGTTCTGGCAGGTCACGTTTGTCCAGCTCACATCAGCTGACTCTCAGCTGATCCACATCTACCTATAGGAATACGACACCTATCACCGTATACATATACATATATAAGCTCCTTCAGTATAATCAGCAGCTATCACGTTTCTCAGGAGCTAATTACCCTCCTCCATCCCCAGCTCCTCCTCTCACCCCGTCAGGATTTGGCATTCTGATTCCCCTTGAATCAGAATATATTCTCGAATTATGTTGTACTTAAAATCTTGAATTAAATATATTTGCAAACATTCATGTTGGTTCTGTTCTGTTTACCCTGAAGGGGGTTATTGCTGCTCTTATCCATGCTAGGCTGCGCAGGGAGTTCTCGCCCAGAACGGAACCATAATGCCAATCCAAACTATATGATAATTGTCAATCGTATTTGACGGTAGTGGTCCTGACAAAAATACAAAAAAGCCTTTTTTATTTTTGATCATCTCACCTCATTTATAGCAAATCTTCTGTTTATTCTTTTCTTCTGACTGTCAAAAACACAAAAAAGTAATTTCATTGTTTCATATACAATTAATAATCAAATATATTTATGAATTAGTTCAAAAGATATATTTATGTACTCCTTATATTATTGATAGATTTTTATTTACATAATAAATTATAATATTATGATGATGATGAATAATCCTCCAGATGCTGCTGTGATCACAATCACATTCCTACCAGAAACATGATGAACTGAAAGAGGAAGATCATCATGATTAACTCTCCAAACTGATGAATGATGTGAAGATACAGGAGCGTGTTAATAAAAGAAAATGTGCATCTTATGTTTTA
The DNA here is from genome assembly GCA_021554675.1 of Leuciscus idus. NCBI lineage: Eukaryota > Metazoa > Chordata > Actinopteri > Cypriniformes > Leuciscidae > Leuciscus > Leuciscus idus. Next base: position 11,140,956 of record CM038623.1, read on the forward strand.
TCATTAACTCACACATGACATTTAAAGTCACAGTATCAGAGTATTTCTCTCCATGTTCATAGATGGACTTGCACTTGTATTCACCACTGTCATCAGAGCTGATCTTTGAGATGCTGTAGATTCTTCCAGATCCTACAATCGTTCCTCCTTTAAACCAGCTGATTTCTGCAGGAGGGTTTGAGTCACTGATGCAGTTCAGAGTCACTGAATCTCCCTCCACTATTACACCAGATGGACTGATGTAGATCACAGGATTCACTGGAGGATCTACAGGAGAAACATATAGTATCACCCGTCACTCGCCCCACCAAAGCTCTTCTATTTCTGTTCTTACATTCAGATGGTAGGGGCAGAATTGAGCATAAACAACATGAATCCATGGATCCATGTCACTTATTTAGAAATATCCAAAACGAAAAAGAAAAAAAAAATTTTTTTCTGTGTGTGTGATAGTCAGTAAATCAGAGTTACTTACAAACTATAGTCAGTTACTGATTCCAAATTACATTGTTAGGTGTGGCTGTAGAAAGTGCTAGTGATGTTCAGTTCTTGAACGAATTGTTCTTTTGAGCCGATAGGAAGTAACCAGTTGAGCCGGTTCATTAATCAAACTGAACTGAACTTTAGTTCCAGGTTAATGACTCAAAACACACAAGCTAAAGTATCATGTCCCACTCAAAAAGACCCCACTGTCGAAGTTTGCAGAGGATTACCGAGGATGGCGTAGTGCCATCATTGCTTGATGACGTATGGAACAGATTAAACGTTTTTTTCAACCAGCTGTCCGAATGAACCGGCTCGTGTAAATGAATCAGACTGTTCATCACAAGTAAGCGCACGACACAGGAGATTCAGAGAAATAAACAGTCCTTATTCATGAATCCGGGCGGCACAGGGGCTCATTGGTCAGCTCTGTTGCCTCACAGCAGGAGTCCTTTCAGTTTGCATGTTCTCCCGTGTCAGCGTGGGTTTCATCCGGGGTACTACGGTTTCCCCCACACCACATGTAACGGAGGCCAGCTAGTAGTCGCTGTGCGAGTAAACCTCACTCATCGGATCTCAATAGGCGTAAATTCAAAGTTTTATAGTTGATTGGCTAACTATAGCATGGTTTGTTTACCTTGTAAGTAATACGCCACCGTAGGAGTTAAAACTCCCTCAAGAATGGGAGGGGCTAGAAAGTAATATTCAGTTGGTAGTCATATACAATTTCACCACTAGATGGGAGAAAATCTTACACAGTGTAGCTTTAAAAAGAGAAAAAAAATGTTGAGGTACTTACAATAGAAGTGAATGGGGCTAATTTTGGAGGATTTAAAGGCATAAATGTGAATCTTATTATTTCATAAAAGCATTTACAATCAGTATTTTCTTCAAATATGTGCATTATTCGAGCTTTAAAGGTGTTTAAACCATTATTTGAACAGCTGTTTTAGTGTGTTGTGTTTATGGTGTGGCGTTGCCATGACAAGGGAGTAAAATTGAATATAACTGAATATAACACAAAATGTTAAAATCACACATATTGTTCATGTTTTGTGATTGTACTATTGAAACAGTGAGCATTTAAATGTTTTAAATATTAGCCCCAAATACTATCATTTTTAAAGAAAAGGAGGGACGAGTGAACTCTACTGACTTTGGAAAAAAAACTTTAAAGAACATACTCACACATGACATTGAGCTGAACAGCAGGAGAGATGTGAGTGTGTCCGTCTACAGCACAGCTATATCTGCCTGAATCCTCTCTTCTGACTGACTGCAGCAGGAGTTCATTGTTTCTGTCTCTTCTCTCAGTTAATGGCTGTGAGTTTCTGTACCAGATGAATGTTGCTCTGTCAGTCAGAGCGCAGCTGCTTTTACATCTCAGATTGACTGAATCTCCCTCTGTCACTCTCTCAGGAGACTCCACCTGAAGATCTGAACACAACACACACATTATATCTAGTGCTGCTGTCATACACTGATTATTATTCAACATAATGCACAGAAGAAGAGATAAATCTCATCAGTCACCTGTGACAGTAAGAGTCACTCCTGAATAACCAGTCCATGTTTCACCAGGTTTATCAGTGATGAAACTGAAATAGTACATGTGTGAATCCTTCAGTGTCACATGACTCAGTCTGACGGTGCAGTTCTGCTGTTTATCTCCCAGATACTGAAGCCGCTGACTGTATTCAGTGTCCTCAGACAGATCTGGAGGCTCTTCATTATCTATTACCAGTGTTTTGGTCCAGAACACTTCCATGATCTGATGTCCAGTAGGGTATGTATAAGTGCATCTTATTATCACTGTTGAGTCCTTTAGTGCACAGATGTGTGAAGGACTGTAACTCACACTCCACTGGCTACAAACTCCTGAAACACAACATTCACAGGACAGCAACAATGATAGGAAACAACAATAGAAGGAAACAAATACCCATCTATGAGTTAAACAGGACCATAAACTTTCATTAAAAATTGTTTTTCTTTACAAAACTGTTGTCTATAAATGAAGAATTACACTTATGATGTGATCTGTGTAAAACCTACAGCCATCAGACAGAAGGTGATGAAATGCAGGAAGCAGAACATTGAACACTAACCATGAAAAACGTTATGCTCTAAATGTTAGCAGCTTCATCAGTTTATATCAGCATTATATCAGCATAACCTGAATAATACCATTTTCTTTAGAAGCAACAAATAAATCACAGAAATGTCCCTCCATTATAGTAGATATTTTACCAGTGCTATTTTTCCTGTGGCTACCAGCAGTGCTAACTGATCCATGTTAACTAGCCAAAACCTTTTACTCTTAGTTAGTAATGAACTCGTATGTCATTTACAGGAGAGACTCACCTGGAATCAGGACCAGAAACACCAGAGCAAGAGTTATCAGTGACATCACAGGAAACTAAATCATTTACACAACAGTTCAATATGTCATCTTTCATTTCATAAAAACTATAATAACAGCCGTTTATTGCATTATACACTCTGCAAAAATGATACAAATACTTTACAATCTTCACTGTTAGTAGATTTCCACAGATGAAACTCATTTAAAGATAAATGGTTGTTTCTCACTTCCATGTTTTTGTGTGGAGATTAATTAGTTAGACAATATTAATTACTGAACAAGTGTATCTCTTACCGTTTTGTAGTTTCAGCCGCTGATAACAGACTCCAGGAGAGTGAAGTGCAAATGCAAGCTGAAAACTTTCTTCTGCTATTTTACAGTTTTTTCCTTCCTCTTTTTAAAGTCTAAGTAACCTTCCCCACGCCGAGACAGGAACAACCCCAATGAAACCACTTGCAAATAGAAAAAGATAAAACACTCTCTCTAAAGGATTGGTTAAAGAATATCTAAAAGCATGACTACAGAGTTTACATTACAAATATCAAATGAAACTTTCAGTGTGAAGGGAAACCTCCTGTCAACATGATTAGATGGTGTTTTTCAGCTTCCTGAAAAGTGATCTTCTTTCTTTAAGACAAGTAGTTCTTAATGTTTAAAGACAGTGTTTACAAAATAAGATCAAACTGTGTGTGTTTACATGCATGTTCAGTATTTACACCTATTTGAGGGAGGAACATGCCATTGCCTTCCCTTATAATAGAATCAGGAAACAATATGATGGATGAATGAGTGGATGGATGGATGAATGAATGGATGGATGGATGGATGGGTTGATAATTTGTGGGTGAAAGAAAGAAAGAAAGAAAGAAAGAAAGAAAGAAAGAAAGAAAGAAAGAAAGAAAGAAAGAAAGAAAGAAGAGATTGATTATTGGATGGATGAATATGTGAAAGGATGGATGGATGGATGGATGGATGGATGGGGTATTAACATGTAATTGCATTCTCTTATATAAAAGAATCAGGCACCACTATGATGGATGGATGGTGTAACATTGAGGATTGCCAGACTTTACCTCCACTGTCCTGAAGAGGGAGCTGTTTTCAGATCATACTTCTGACACTGTGTTTGTGTTTATCCATGTGCATTAGGGAAGTGTAACTCTATTAAAACACACAATATCTATGTAGTATGTAGTGTGAGAACAGGTAGTGGGAGTCGATGTTCAAGTGGACAGTCATGAGAACCGTCTCCTCCATCAGTTTCTCAGGTATGATATCTGTCATAACACTAAATCAGTAAGAATTGCACTTTTTACTCTTCAGTGTCATCAATAAACACCACAATTCAGCCTAATAACTCTGAATCTGCCTCTGTCAGCAGTGCTTGTTCTGTCAGCGCTGTGGCTGATGAATAACTCACTGGCTCTTACCGTCACTGGATCTGTGGGAAGCAACATCTCAGTCTCCTGCAGATACCCTGAAACATACGAGAATAACAGCAAGTTCTTCTGTCAGATGAGCGGCTGGTTTTCTCCAAGAGATCCTCAGTGTGTTCACACGACCCATCGAGACACGAGGTCTGATCGAGGGAGACTGGCTCTTCTGGACGACACCAGCGCTCATGTTCTCACGGCTCTCGTCTCTAGACTGGCTCCAGAAGACTCGGGGAAGTACTGGTGTGGTGTAGATATCCATCTCCTGCCTGACTTTACCTCTGAGATCTGGATAACAGTCAGCAAAGGTGAGATTCACAACAGCTGAAGACTATCCGTCCTAATGAATATCCTTAAAATATACGAGCAGTTGATGTGATGAGTTGGGTTTTCTGTTAGAACGGTGTCGTGTTAGCGGCCCCTAAGTTAATAACTAATGATCTTTGCAACAGAAGTGAATCAATCTAAACTAACTTTAGCTGGACAATAACTTTATCCTAGAGCTGCTGTAAAGCCAAACAATCTCTGTTACTGTAATCTCCTATTATCACTGTAAAGCTGCTTTAAAACAATCTATATTGTTAAAAGTGTTATATAAATGAAGGCGACTTGACTTGACTTAAACATCTTAATTTGTCTAAGCATCAAAACTGTGGAAAAAATACATTCAAGCTCCATGTACAACTACTTTAAAAAGCTCTTTTTCACTGTGCCTGTGGTCTTTAAGAGCTCATGTAAATTGAGCCATGAGGACATGGAATATACAGATTCGTCACACAGACTGTGACACCTAATATCTTGATGACAAAAAAAAAAAAAAAATGTCCATGTATTGTATATTTGTCATCAACCCGATAGATTATTAATGCGATCCCGAGAAACACGACCGTTCAACAGTTACAGGGATTTTTGAGGTGCCACTGAGACTCAGACTGGTTTCAGATGGGATGTGAAACAGCATCGTCTTCCTCTTACAGGTCTCATAATGAGTCACTGTGAGAAGTGAATTCACTCAAATGTGTGGCGAATGAATGCCAGATGAGGTTTGAATGAACTATATATTGATGAACTATAAGATGATGAACTATAGTCCTTTCGCTTTTGTTTTCTGTGCAGGGGATCCACAAGAACAAACCACAGACCTGTTCCCGGAAGAACCTGGCGGTGAGGTTACGAAACACACACACACACACACACACACACACACACACACACACACACACACACACACACACACACACACACACACTCCAGGTTCATGATGATGGTGGCTTTGATGTGTGTTTGCGCTCTGCTTTTCGTGTTTCTGTTTGGTCTGTTTCAAGTCCTGAAACACAGCAGTCACAGTAACTCAGGTGAGACTACAGCACTAACAGAACATGTCTTTTTCTTCAAAACATCTTCTGTTGAAGTTCTGAGAGAGTCCCTGCATATTTCAATAAATTGATAATTACATATTTATGTTCTCATCAGGTTCTGCTCCTCACCGAAGGACAATATCAAACCCAGTTCAGGTGACAACAGCAAATTTCATTCATAATTAATAACGTTGTTTTAACATCAGTGTTATTTTATAATTATTGAGACACTATTATAATACACATCATGACCATATTCCAGGATGACAATATCAAGATTCATCTCTGGATGGAAATTTTTTACATTTACATTTATTCATTTAGCTGACGCTTTTATCCAAAGCGACTTACAATTGCTATATATGTCAGAGGTCGCACGCCTCTGGAGCAACTAGGGGTTAAGTGTCTTGCTCAGGGACACATTGGTGTCTCACAGTGGATTCGAACCCGGGTCTCTCACACCAAAGGCATGTGTCTTATCCATTGCGCCACCACCGAAATAACGAAATAACGAAATAACTGTTGTGATGTTTTTGGTCAAGATCTTGTATTGTCAATGCAAGAGTCCAGCACTCTGTAAAGTCTCCTCCAGCACATCCTAAAGACTTTCAGTGAGTTTAAGATCTGGACTCAGAGGAGCCGATTCATGTGTGAAAATGATTCTGCATGCTCCTCCAAACCATTCTTTCACAATTTGAGCCTGATGAATCTTGACATTGTAATCCTGGAATGTGGCCATTATGTGTCTTCCTACATGATTGTTTAAGTAATGCAAACCACACACTCCATCAGTTAGGGTTAGAAGAACTGTTGCCAAACATATAAAATGCTAGAAACATAATAATCACTGTGATAATGATCCAATCATATACTCTTAAGAAGGCAGTTTATATTATATATTAGCCGTTATCTGCTTATACTTTATAAGTTATATTTATTTATTTTATATAGGATGACTACCAGAGAATAAGGCTTCCAGACTCATCCAAAGCTCAGCGTGATAAAGAGGAATTTTACAGACCCATAAACCTGGATTACACAAACACAGAAGCGGTCGACACAGACTCCTACTACACAGATGTTGTTTCAGCACAAACACAAGATCAGATCTACACAGAACTGAACGCCAGTAGACGGAGTCACGTGTATCAGAGTTTTACAGCGGATTCTGCTCAAGAAGAGGTGATCTATCACACTATTGATCACTGAATCCTCATCAACAGCCTCATCAAAACCCTAGATTCCTCTGACAGCTACGATAATCCAACCTCTGTCAGCATCACAAGTTTCTGTGTTGTTTTCACTAAATGAAATAAAAAATATTAAGTTCACTGAATTAATTGATACAGCTTTTTGTTAAAGGTACAACATGTAGTTTTTCGCCGCTAGGAGTCGCTAACCTCTTCAAAACAATAACAAAGGCATAGATTGATGATGCAGTGAATGAGCGTGGAATCATGGAACTTGTCGTCATGCCGATGGATCTAATAATGTTTATTGGGAAATGTTTATGGATGAGTGAATACATTGATGTTTTTTAACATGACTGTGGTTTGAAGTAGGGCTCGATTGCTAATGAGAGACAGAAATCAGCGACACACGAGTCTCGTGGAGGAGTTTTATTTTACCGAACTAGCAGCTATTCACACTTATCAGTTTATTTAACAAATTAAAGTAGTAAGATAACGCAGCACTGTTTCTCTGTATGAGAGTTCTCCTTTTGTCCCAAAGTCTGCTTGCCATGGTCCATAATGTTTGGACGAAACAACAACAGCGTGAGCGCCGCTAGACGTAACGCAGTTGTCCATGTCTGTCGCCATGGTTACTATGGCAGTACAAGCGGAAACCAGGGATAACGCGGATATTACGTCATTGACAGGCGACAAGTTACAAGGGACAGGCACTTTCTTTAAAATTTCTCTGAATTTACAAATTCTTCATCACAAAAAAAGTGAACAAATTGTCATGAAGGGCATGATCAAAAAAGTTTGAGAACCACTGTTTTAGCATCAAATAATCAGAATTTCAAATTTCATTTGACATTGTATGACCTAACAAAGCCTCGTTTTCTGAAATCACGTGACTTGGCCAGTATAATATACACTTTAAAGCCACACTAAGTAGAAATTGTGTTTTTGTCAAACAGCGACCCCTAGAGTCGCTGTGGAATACTTGCACTGTCGTAAATATATTATATTATAACGTTTTTACATGATTGCAGCTAAATCACAAGTAAATAGTCTATAGTCTAGGCCTACTGTATAATTTAATTTGTGTTGTTTTTATTGGAATGTAAACATTACAAAATGCCAGATAACATCAATTAAGTTAAATGTACGTCGCATTATTTCATAACATTGGCCATTATGATGTCATTAGACATGATTATTGCAATTTATCATAATAGTTTGCAAATTGTGCTCGTTTACACTATTTACAACCTCTATGTTAGGCTTATTTATGATAATTATGTGAGATATTGAAAGCTGTTCTCATGATAATCGCAGGAATCAACGTCAACAGCGTCGTCTGATATCCCTCAGGACTACGTGATAAATACACCTCACAACACCTGAGTTCAGCTGGCAAACTAATTCGTGAGGCATAGCTATCTGATTTATCAAAACGATTCCATTTACACCTGGTCACATAAATGTATTTTTTGCGAAACGGATTTAAATTCGATCTTCAATTCTCGCGCTATATGCAGATTTAATGGAGTGCACGTCACCGAAAGCAACAGATATGAGCTGCATTTTATAGATCATCAGCTAAAATTTCAAAATCAAAGACAGCAATAAGAGAGAGCAGTGACAGCCCTGGTAAGATCATTTCGTTTCTTTACTTTTAATGATGAAGATTGTGTGTTAAGCGTCTGCGACTTACTTTCACTTTGATTTGCGATAGTTTGCACGTTGGCTTGATGCAGTTGCTCGTCTGCGGTGATGCGTGTTCCAGCGCGTCGTCATATCTGGATATAACATAATAGCCTATACAACGCCTTCACACGTTTTTTTATTTATTTTTTTTTAGCATTTTTGGGAGGAGTACAATTTACATATGTGGTTTCAACAACTATATGCATTTACACTTGTCCAGTTTCGTCTGGAATGCGTCTCAGATCTCCTCCTGAAGTGGTTTGAGCGGTCGGATTCAAATGCGTTTCGGAGGGCATTTAAATCTGGACTTTTCACGATCGGATAGCTATCCGATCTGAGAAAATGTATGAAGTGGCCAGGTGTAAACAACCCCCATGACAAAAACATACGCACGAAAGCCGAAAACAAACGCTGGTTGGCCTCTCACGTCCAAATTTGAGGAAGTGGTGGGGGAAGTGACGTATGCCGTAAAGCAGTCGAATTTTGTAGTTCTTTTTGTGCTCTGGTTACTACCCGAACCCCGAAGTTACATAGTGCCAGTAAAAGCGTTACAGACCCTGTCAGGCTATGGCAGACGTGTCATTCAACCTATTGTCAGTCGATGTACCATCACAAGGATCTTGGAAATATATTATGAAGGTTGAAAAGTTACATAGTGTTGCTTTAAAACACAGATTTTAAACAGAATGTTGAATCTTCGTACCTTTGTTTTATTTGAAAAGGAATAAAGAGAAAAATCGGTCACATGGACCCTTTAATACACAGATAAAATATATAAAATATTACAGAAACAACTCTAAACTCATTTATTAATTACACATTGACTGTTTATTAATGTCACATGAATATAATCATTACTTTCTGCAGAATGGAAACTCTGAAGATGCGTTTCATTTTTCATCAGTAGTTGTGATGTGGATGTGCAGCGATGAGATAAAAGTTGAGTAAAGTTTAGCTTGTGCTTCATCTTACTGTGGCGTCGTTCTGTGGCTACAACAGAAATAAGACACACATTTACATAAATCAACACTACAAATGGTACAAATAATCTCAGAAAAAATATATATTTCTGTCAGTGAAACGACTCGTATAATCCATCTTGTAACAAAAGAAAAGACTGTTTAGTATCTACTGACTTGATTGACTACTGAGGACTTTTTTTTAAATTATGAAATTGAGAAGACTTGAGAAACTTACGGTCAGATTCTCATATTCAGAAGAGCCCGACTGGTGAACAGCAGGTCTGGGATGGACAGTCTATGGGAAAAACACATTGATTATTGATTATCTGACTTTTGACTCTTTTGCACATGTAGTTTTTGACATTTCTCTTACTGGGAGTGTGTTGTACAGGTCAGATGATCTGGACTTGAGGTCAAGACCTGTATATATGCCTTCACTGGGATCAGTTCTGGGATTGTTCTACAGGGAAACAGAGAGAAGTGAACTCAGAGAGAAATGATTATCACCATTTTAAATTTTGAAGAAAAAAAAAGAATGTAAAAGATTTTAAATTGCTGCCATGACGATCAAAAGTGTAATCAATCCACAGTCTCTACTCATAAAACCATGTACAAATCCTGAGTGTGTGTATATATATATATATATATATATTTGTGTGTGTGTGTGTGTGTGTGTGTGTGTGTGTGTGTGTGTGTGTGTGTGTGTGTGTAACGATCACCAGTGAGAGTGCCTGGGATTATTGTCAGAGGGCACTCCAACCCGGACAATCACCACACATCCACTACATTCCCCATAATCCTTAGTTCAGACTCTCATCCATCATCACATTCACCTCTGTCTCATTACCTTGTTTACTCACCCTATAATAGCCTGGTTTTCACATTCATTCTCTGCAAAGTCTTGTTTAGTGTTTGTACTGCAATTCTGAGCGTTCTGTCTGTTATTCCCGTGTTCTTGGTTTTGATCTCTGCCTGTCCTTGGATTTTCTTTGTGTCCCCTGTGACCCTGTGTCCCTGAGACCCCTGTGACCCTGTGTCCCTGAGACCCCTGAGACCCCTGTGTCCCCTGAGACCCCTGAGACCCTGTGACCCCTGAGACCCTGTGTCCCCTGAGACCCTGTGACCCCTGAGATCCCTGTGTCCCCTGTGTCCCTGAGACCCTGTGTCCCCTGTGTCCCCTGTGACCCTGTGTCCCTGAGACCCCTGTGACCCCTGAGACCCCTGTGACCCCTGAGACCCTGTGACCCCTGTGACCCTGTGTCCCCTGAGACCCTGTGTCCCCTGTGACCCTGTGTCCCTGAGACCCCTGTGTCCCCTGAGACCCTGTGACCCCTGAGACCCTGTGTCCCCTGAGACCCTGTGTCCCCTGTGTCCCTGAGACCCTGTGTCCCTCAGACCCCTGAGATCCTGTGACCCCTGAGACCCTGTGTCCCCTGTGACCCCTGTGACCCTGTGTCCCTGAGACCCCTGTGTCCCCTGTGACCCTGAGACCCCTGTGACCCCTGAGACCCTGTGTCCCCTGTGACCCCGTGACCCCTGAGACCCTGTGTCCCCTGTGACCCCTGAGACCCTGTTATTGTTTGGACTGATTACTCTGTCTTTTTGACCTCTTGCCTGTTTTCTGGATTAGGTCTTTGGATTACCCTCTGTTCAAATAAACTGCATTTGGATCCTCAACCTTCGTGTCTCAGATCAGTACGTGACAATATATGTGTTCTACATGTACAAAGAAGCTGTGATTGATTTATTAGTATCATTCTGTGGTTTTGGCCATCTTACCTCATTCTCGTGTATTGCAGATCTACAGTTTATCCTTTTCTTCTGACTGTTAAAAAGAAATGTAAACAAGCCATTTCATTGTTTTGTGTAATATTCAAATGTACTTTTGCATTAGTCTAAAAGCAAATTATATTACTCTTTGTTGATACATTTCTATTTACATTGTACACAGTATGATGATGATCATGATAGTGAATATTGCACATGCCACTGTGATCACTACCCAGACGGGCCAACCAGCACCATGAAGATCTGAAAGAGAGAGAATATCATAATTAAATCTACAAACTAAGAATGACACTATAACTGTCTTGAACCCTTTATAAAATAAAAGCTTCACCTGTGACAGTGACAGCGTCTGATCTCTGAGATCCATGTTGATTGTGAGCCTGACAGTAGAAGCGTCCACTCTGTAGTGCACTGAAACTCTGTCCAGATCCAACAGCTGAGGTTTCATTCTCCTTAAACCAGCTGAAGTTCAGAGCAGGAGGGTTTGAGTCACTGATGCAGTTCAGAGTCACTGAATCTCCCTCCACTATTACACCAGATCCACTCATCAACACTGAGACGCTCCTGGGAGGATCTAAAAAAAAAAAAAAAAAAGGAAAATTCACAATAAACATTAAAAAATTAATGAATTTGGAAATTTTACACAATGTACGATCATTAACTCACACAAGACATTTAAAGTCACAGCGTCAGAGTATTTCCCTCCATGCTCATTGATGGACTTGCACTTGTATTCTCCACTGTCATCAGAGCTGATCTTTGAGATGTTGAAGATTCTTCCAGATCCTACAATCGTTCCTCCTTTAATCCAGCTGATTTCTGCAGAAGGGTTTGAGTCACTGATGCAGTTCAGAGTCACTGAATCTCCCTCCACTATTACACCAGATCCACTTATCAACACTGAGACGTTCCTGGGAGGATCTAATACAGACAAAAAAAGACTTATGAATCACCCTCCATTATTTCACTTGATGGACTGATGCAATCATAGGATTTATTGGAGGATCAAGTAGAAGGTATGAAAAATGAAAATATTATTCATAAAACTCACACATGACGTTTAAAGTCACATTATCAGAGTATTTCTCTCCATGTTCATTGATGGCCTTGCACTTGTATTCTCCACTGTCATCAGAGCTGATCTTTGAGATGCTGTAGATTCTTCCAGATCCTACAATCGTTCCTCCTTTAAACCAGCTGAAGTTCAGAGCAGGAGGGTTTGAGTCACTGATGCAGTTCAGAGTCACTGAATCTCCCTTCACTATTACACCAGATGGACTGATGGACACTGATACGCTCCTGGGAGGGTCTAAAAAAGGACAAAAATTCTAATTCATAATAAATATTACAAAATTATACATTTTGAAATTTTGAAAAAAAAATGTGCTGGTGATCATTATAATAATAATAATAAATATTGCTGTAAGCAGCAATTAACGGGGTTCAAGCATTTAAGACCGCCATGCCAACAGGCTGAACCAAAATGTAGGCCTGAAACCATAAAATATCCATAATGGAGAATGCGCAAATGATATAAATCTATAGTACCAGTGCGCCATAATTCTTTGAAAAAAAATTATGGTTTTAAAAATGTGTTTATCAGCCATTGCTGGATAATGATAAAAATTAGATTAAAAAGATTTATTGTCCTCTTGTGGACAACAGTGGTATTTAAGGCTTCATCTTAAGTTTAAATGTTTGATAGAATGTACTGTGAGCCCTCTGAGCATCAGAAATCCTTGAAACCTGGCACATATCTTCAAAATCAGTTGTTTCTACTTTGTGCACACAATATATAGACATGTTACTCAAAATGGACCATACCAGAAATATATTAAAAAATTGTATCTGCTAAACGGTTTCATCGATCAAATTTTTTTTGACAACTTTTTGCCATGGGGGTCCCTAGATGATGCATGTGAAGTTTCGAGCAATTCGGACAAACGGCCTACGAGGAGCTCGAAAAAGTATAGTTTTCAAATAATCACAAATATTTAGCAAATTATTTGATTGACAGCAGTGGTTCTTGAGGCAAAGTTGTCCAGAATGAGGAGTTCTACCAGAAAGACTCGGGAGAATTATTTCAATAAACCGTACATTTATTGACAGCTCAGCAAGCTGATAATCTACAAAGTCATTTGGCGTAGGCCCTGTCCGTAGTGCATAATCCGAGAGTATCGGATCTGCAATTCCTGCCTAAAGATGAAGGCAGGGGCGCAGCAGACCCCCCGGGAGGTATGGACAGGACCATCCTGGTGGTGGTGGGGAGGATGGGGGTAATCGTCGCTTCAGTATCTGCGAACTCAAACATGTGTAAGTACCGAGCTTTTATACATGAGCATGAGAATATGATTGGATAGAAGTGAAGCAATAAGTGACGTAGTAATTGAGTCTTCCCGGCAGAACTTATGCTAAAGCTTTCATATCTATCAAATGCTATGCATATTGTCTGGATGTGTGAAACACTACGTGATTACAGAGACATAAAACTCGTTAGCGCCATCTAGTGGCCGATTTCTTTCAAAATTCTTACAGACCTCTAGGGCCATGAGTTGAACATGAGTTGAAGTTTTGTTCCGATCAACCTTCGTTAACCTTGTCTTATAGGTGCTCAAACTTCACTGGCTAATGGTGGCCATGTTTTTCGAGATACACCAATGTCCTCATAGAAAGACATGGCACCCTGGACAAAGACACTGCATGCCCATTTTCAAGTCAATTGGACTAATGGTAGCGTAGTTTTAAGCTGTTTTATGCCTTTTTCGTATTATAGCGCCACCAAGTGGTGAATCGCTGCAGAAAATATCTCAATGCTTTCAAGAGTTATAGCCATTTTAGTGAAAGTTGGCCCCGCCTACTTCAAACGTTTTGGCGTCCCATGGCGAGCGTGAATCACCGATCGTAATTCTTTTGACAACATTTTGCCATGAGGGTCCCTTGATGATGCCTGACAAGTTTCAAGTGAATTTGACAAACAGACTACAAGGAGCAGGGCCGGCCCGCGGCATAGGCGGTATAGGCAAATGCTAGGGGCGCCACTCATCCATAGGGGCGCCAGAATGAGTGAACGAGTGAATTTTTTTTTTTTTTTTTACATTTTTTTTATATATATATATATAATACTATTTTAAAACCATTAATTCGAAATTCTACCAAAAAAAAAAAAAAAAAGTCCGGCTCACCAATCGTCCCCCGCCCATCGAGTGCTTGAAGTGCGTCTGAAACAGAGCGCGCGCGCGATCAGTTGTTGGTAATTTGTTGTGTAGCGTGCGCGACTCCGCATCCAATGTAGACAGCACTGCTTTTGTTAACACACAGCTCGTAGAAACGGGCCTGGCAGCTCGCGCCAGTTCTAGACGCGGTGAAAGTTTCCTGATTGTGACGGAAGGCCGAATTTACATGACACATTATAAATGAGCATAGTCTGCGATAGATACAGTGCCAAAAAGAAGAGAAGAGGATAAAAGGGGATAAAGACAGAGGTAAAGTGATGTAGTGAATGAACAATTTATGGCATAGGAGTAAGATACTATAATTTCATGGCAGTTATTTTTACCTTAAACTTAATGTTAGCAGTTGTTCTGAGTTCTCCAGAGTCCCCAGACTGTGTGGTTTTGTAACAATCATGTCAGTTTTAAGACGCATTTTTTATTATCACTTTTTTATTAATGTTTTACTCTACAGTTGTGCAGTTGTGGGGATACAGTACAGGCCAAAAGTTTGGAAACATTACTATTTTTAATGTTTTTGAAAAAAGTTTCTTCTGCTCATCAAGCCTGCATTTATTTGATCAAAAATACAGAAAAAATTATAAATATTGTGATATATTATTACAATTTAAAATAATTGGTTTTCAATTTATTATACTTTAAATTATCATTTATTTCTGTGATGCAAAGCTGAATTTTCAGGATCATTACTCCAGTCTATCACATGATCCTTTAGAAATCATTTTAATATTCTGATTTATTATGAGTGTTGGAAACAGTTCTGCTGCCTAATATATTTGATGAATAAAATGTTAAAAAGAACTGCATTTATTTAAAATAAAATAAAAATATTTTCTAATTATATAAATCTTCTTTACTATCACTTTTTATCAATTTAACACATCCTTGCTGAATAAAAGTATTGATTTATTTCAACCCAAAAAAAAAAAATAAAAAAAAAAAAACAACTGACCCCAAATTACTGACCAGTAGTGTATATTGTTGTTACAAAAGATTTCTATTTTTAAAACATTTAAAACAAATTTTTTTTTTACTATTTATTTATCAAAGTATCCTAAAAAAGTATCACAGGTTATGAAAAAATATTAAGCAGCAGAACTGTTTCCAACTTTGATAATGAATCATCATATTAGAATGATTTCTAAAAGATCATGTGATAGACTGGAGTAATGATCCTGAAAATTCAGCTTTGCATCACAGAAATAAATGATAATTTAAAGTATAATAAATTGAAAACCAATTATTTTAAATTGTAATAATATATCACAATATCACATTTTTTTCTGTATTTTTGATCAAATAAATGCAGGCTTGATGAGCAGAAGAAATTTCTTTCAAAAACATTAAAAATAGTAATGTTTCCAAACTTTTGGCCTGTACATTTTATGGCATAGTAATGATTTACAGGTTTATTCAAAATAGCAAAGTTCACATTAAATCTTTATTGTAAATCGTGCTATAAAAGATAATGGGGACTTGACTTGAATGCTATGTAATGCTCTTGGTATTTGTGTTTAGGCTGTAATGTGTGTGTGTGTGTGTGTATATAGGCCTATATATGTATGTATATATATATATATATATATATATATATATATATATATATATATATATATACACTGCTCAAAAAAATAAAGGGAACACTTTTTAATCAGAGAATAGCATCAAGTCAGTTAAACTCCTGGGATATTGATCTGGTCAGTTAAGTAACAGAGGGGGTTGGTAATCAGTTTCAACTGCTTTAGTGTTAATGAAATTAACAGCAGGTGCACTAGATGGGCAACAGTGAGACAACCCCCAAAACAGGAATGGTTTTACAGGTGGAGGCCACTGACATTTTTTCCCTACTCATCTTTTCAGACTGTTTTTCACCAGTTTTGCATTTGGCTAGGGTCAGTGTCACTACTGGTAGCATGAGGCGATACCTGGACCCTACAGAGGTTGCGCAGGCAGTCCAGCTCCTTCAGGATGGCTCATCAATACGTGCCATTGCCAGAAGGTTTGCTGTGTCTCCCAGCACAGTCTCAAGAGCATGGAGGAGATTCCAGGAAGACAGACAGCTACTCTAGGAGAGCTGGACAGGGCCGTAGAAGGTCCTTAACCCATCAGCAGGACCGGTATCTGCTCCTTTGTGCGAGGAGGAACATGATGAGCACTGCCAGAACCCTACAAAATGACCTCCAGCAGGCCACTGGTGTGAATGTCTCTGACCAAACAATCAGAAACAGACTTCATGAGGGTGGCCTGAGGGCCCGACGGCCTCTAGTGGGCCCTGTGCTCACTGCCCAGCACCAGGGAGCTCGATTGGCATTTCCCATTGAACACCAGAATTGGCAGGTCCGCCACTGGTGCCCTGTGGTTTTCACAAATGAGAGCAGGTTCACCCTGAGCACGTGACAGACAGGAAAGGGTCTGGAGAAGCCGTGGAGAATGTTATGCTGCCTGTAACATCGTTCAGCATGACCGGTTTGGTGGTGGGTCAGTGATGGTCTGGGGAGGCATATCCATGGAGGGACGCACAGACCTCTGCAGGCTAGACAATGGCACCCTGACTGCCATTAGGTATCGGGATGAAATCCTTGGATCCATTGTCAGACCCTATGCTGGTGCAGTGGGTCCTGGGTTCCTCCTGGTGCACAACAATGCCCGGCCTCATGTGGCGAGAGCATGCAGGCAGTTCCTGGAGGATGAAGGAATGATACCATTGAAGGGCCACCACGCTCACCTGACCTACATCCAATAAAACACCTCTGGGACATTGTGTTTCGGTCCATCTGACATCACCTGGTTGCACCTCAGACTGTCCAGGAGCTCAGTGATGCGCTGGTCCAGATCTGGGAGGAAATACCCCAGGACACCATCCGTCGTCTCAGTAGGAGCATGTCCCGACGTTGTCAGGCATGCATACAAGCATGTGGGGGCCATACAAACTACTGAGAACCATTTTGAGTTGCTGCAATGAAATTTCAGCAAAATTGACAAGCCTGCTGCATTATTTTTTCACTTAGATTTCCGGGGTGTCTTTGAATTCAATCCTCTGTAGGTTGATTATTTTCATTTCCATCAAACGATGTGGCATCCTTTCGTTCATAACACATTACCCAGTCCATATTAGTATAGATATCCAGCATGATATTTTTCCCCATTGAGATCTGATGGGTTTTCAAAGTGTTCCTTTAATTTTTTTGAGCAGTGTATATATATATGCTAAATCATGAACACAATGACGGGGTGAAATGGGCTGTGATGCATGGGGCGCCAGGTAAAATCTTGCCTAGGGCAGCAAATTGGTCAGGGCCGGCCCTGACAAGGAGTATGAAAAAGTAGATTTTTCGGAAAATTCAAAATGGTGGGAAATTTTGCATACCGGAAATGAAATCAGAGATATAATTTTTTTTTTTTTTTCTGGACTCAGGGTTTCCAATGATATAAGACACTTGAGTCTACGATAAACGGTATAGGAGTTATTAGAGGTTTTGCGTTGTTGATCGCTGTAGCGCCACCTATTGGCCAATCGGGGTCATATTTTGTGAGGTTTTCCCCAAATTGAGACCTACTACCTGGCCAGGTTTCAAGTCTCTAGGCCTTACGGTTTGGTCTGCCCAATCAGTTTTTGTTACATTTATATAGCGCTTTTCTAGGTACTCAAAGCACTTTACATGGAAGGGGGAATCTCCTCAAACACCACCAATGTGCAGCATCCACCTGGATGATGCGACGGCAGCCATATTGCGCCAGAACGCCCACCACACACCAGCTTACTGGTGGAGAGGAGACAGAGTGATGAAGCCAATCAGTATATGGGGATGATTAGGAGGCCATGATGGACAGAGGTCAGGGGGCAAATTTGGCCAGGACGCCACACTGTTAACGATTTTCTTGTATTTTTACAGTACAGTACTGGCAGCAAGGTTGCCAGCAAGTTACTGTATTTTGATTTACATTAACTGTACTGTAATTTACTTTACAGTACACAAGATCAGTACTGTAAACTACAAAACAGTACTTTACTGCATTTTTGTAATGTTTCTGCTTCTGCTGTAATTAATTATACAGTATTGTACTGTAATATATATATATTGATTCATTATTGCTAAATATGATAATTTTCAAATTACTAATAATGATAATATTATATTTATATAATATGTTATTACAGTATATAAATGTACAGGTAATAATATTATAATGTAACTTGAGAATAACTGCAAATCAATCAATCAATCCAAACAATGTTATTGTCCAAAAAATTTTTTTATTAATCGATTACACTATTGTGTATTTGTGAAAAAAAAACATGTCATTTAGGAACATTGCATATCCAGTACACCAGCACTTTACAGGTAAACAGCTTTTAAAGGGATAGTTAAAGGAACACACCGACTTTTTGGGACTTTAGCTTATTCCCCGTATCCCCCAGAGTAAGATAAGTCCATACATACCCTTTTTCATCTCCGTGCGTGCCGTAACTCTGTCTGACGCACCCACCGCTAGCCTAGCTTAGCACAAAGACTGGAGGTAAACGGCTCCAGCTAGCATACTGCTCCCAATAAGTGACAAAATAACGCCAACATTTTCCTATTTACATGTTGTGATTTGTATAATCACAGCATGTACGAATAACAAGGTCACATGAGACACAGCCATCTTCTAACTGTATACATACTGGGAACTATATTCTCAGAAGGCGAAGCACTGCTACTTGGGCGGAGTGATTTGCTCACAGCACCTGAGAAGCTTGGTGGTGAGGAGCAGAGTTCGCTCAGAGTGTTGCGCTAATCACTCCGCAGAAGTAGCAGTGCTTCACCTTCTGCGAATATAGTTCCCAGTATGTATACGGTTAGAAGATGGCTGTGTCTCGTGACCTTGTTATTTGTACACGCTGTGACTATACAAATCATAACATGTAAATAGGAAAATGTTAGCATTATTTTGTCACTTATTGGGAGCAGTATGCTAGCTGGAGCCATTTACCTCCAGTCTTTGTGCTAAGCTAGGCTAGCGGTGGTCAGACAGAGTTACGGCACGCACGGAGATGAGAAGGGTATGTATGGACTTATCTAACTCTGGGGGATACGGTGAATAAGCTGAAGTTCCAAAAAGTCGGCGTGTTCCTTTAAAGAAGATATTTTAAAGAATATAGGTAATCAAACAGTTGACGGTAGCTATTGACTTCCATAATAGGAACAAAATAAATACTATGGAAATCAATGGCTACCATCAACTGTCTGATTACCAAGATTCTTCAGCAGAAGAAAGAAACTCGTACAGTTTTGGAACAACATGAGGGTGAGTAAGTGATGACAAATTTAATTCTTGGGTGAACTTCAGGATTGGGTTAGACAAAAGAATTAAGTAAACAACTAAAACAAAAACAAGAACAGTTTAGTTTGAAGTTTTCCACTCAAACTCCATCAAAGACCGGATAAAGCTATTTACATGAGGGTTGATGGTTGTATCCTTCCTCTGCACCACCCTCTTGGTCTTCTTGCTGACTCCCTGTCTGGCAGTACACTTAACTCTATGACTGGCATTGGTGTCTTCAGGGTTGATTCTGACCAGGAACCTGTTAGCAATATCATACCAGTCAATAAAATTCCTCCTATCCTGCAACTTTTAGTTCTTCTGTTGCACACCCGATTTAACAAAAATACAAAAGTGAAATGCAGAAATAAATTTACTTGCCTCTGAGCAAGCTCTAGTGTGCATGCAGCCGACTCCTGGTATTCGATGTTGAAAATGTAGTAACTTGCAAAGAGCACTGCAAAACCAGGTATAAAATTGTCACTGTTGTCACTCAATACAACTTTTCCCTCGATGGACAGCATCCACCTGGATGCTGTCATGATTGAATATTTTGGGGATATTTTGGGGATATTTTGGGGATATTTAATTTAATTTGATCAATCAATAAATTCCTCTTGAAACAAACTGTGTTGTATTATTTTAATTTAATACTGTGAAGCTGCTTTGATACAATCTGTATTGTGAAAAGCGCTATACAAATAAACTTGACTTGACTTGAATTGACTTGAATGTCCTGAAAATGAAAGAACACAATGTTAATTGTTAACACCATGTCTTTAAAATGTGCACTGTAATTGTACCCAGTAAATAGTCATCTCCCTATTAGTATCATTTGTATAATCATCACAATAAATACTACAGGCAGGGTGATTTAACCATTATGTTAAAGGACAGAATTGAATAATATGTTAAAGAGCAGAATCTACCCAATATATTCACATTTACATCTGATAATTATTTGGCTGTAGAGAAATGTAACAAACATATTGTCATCAGTGTGAACACACTGGTACATCAGAATATCAAATTGGTAATGTCATCATCTAATTTTATCCTTGGTTCTGCCTCAGCCACGTACAATAATGATGTTGCCACTAAGATATAAATTAAAGCATTGCACTTATAACCAGTGTTTGGAAAAGTAACTTTTGAAACAATTTTGTTACTTGCTCTTAATAGCAACTAGCTAGTTACTTCACTAAATTAGTATTTTCACATTACTCACTTAAAATAATGCAAGATGTCAAGTACAGCCATCTCATAATGATAACATTACTATTATTGTAAAGAAATCATCATAATTCAGCATCACACAGCCTTAAGTAACAATCTGTTGTTAATCTAACTTACATCCAACTAACAGTGATTATAACTAAGCTGATCTTGTGGTGAATACATAAAATACATAGAAGCTAATTTTGTTATGTAGTTTCTGTTATATTTAACTTAAAATTTGAAATTGAACAAACCTCTCCTCTGAAAACCATCTATGAGTTTGCGACACTGTAGGGGTGTCAATATGTAATTTATGTCGTCTTCCTTCACATAAATCAGATCTGAAACTTCTACTCCAACAACCAAAAGCAGTCGCTCAACTAATGATTTCATGCGTTCCTCATCCAGGTTTGGTAGTACTGCTGTGATAGTGTCCACAATTGTTTCAGGCATTTTGTTTCAGGCATCAACACCTGCAGAATTAAACACCGATAGCGTGATGAAGGGCAACCACTGGAACACCACACAAGTCCTAAATTGGTAGTGGGTAGTAGTCAGCTAGACTGTCTATGTCTACACAGATGTAGTCCCCCTGTAGAGTCAGGTAATGAACCCCAACATCAACCAGTAAAACAGACTGGTGCTTCTCCACAATCAGATGAATTCTGCTTTGATCGAGTAAAATGAATGCAATTTTTCCTAACACAATTCCACGGTCACCATCTGCCACTGCCACAACTAGACCCTTACGATATTTGGTATTCTTGTGCACTACAGCAGACAACTCTGTAGTGTTTTTCCTGTTGGCCAATGTCCTGCTGACTGCCTGCTGAATCCCATGACTGTAGAGCCTCTCTTCAAATTTGCTTGCTAGTCCGACAACTTGAATGTTTGGAAGAAACAGCTTCCCTGTGCTTAAGTATGCCTGCAGTAATTGGTGCCGTTCTGCTAGTGAGCTGCACAAATTTTTTAAGTTGTGCAGTCTCCTTGCACACTGTTTAAAATAGCAATGCTTGCTTTCAAAACGTAGAGTCCAAAGTCGAATCAGAGGGCCAAAATGTAGAATGAGGTCTGGATAGTGCATTAAGTAGTGATGTTTGGGTTTTAGTGGACAGTCAGGGAACATGGCACTTCTGAAGTGTATATATTCTTCAATGACAATCTTTAAGTACGCAATCTGGTCATGGCTGATTTTTGGTGCACAGATCGGCTCAACTATTTCCCTCAGTTTTAAGCACAGTTGCCAAACTTGGTTATCAATTGGATTCTGAATACGATCCCCAATGTAAAGAGGAAGCAATCGTAAAAAGCACAAGTTCTGCGCTGCGTGACCCCCAAGGTTCTCCCTATCTTTCTTAACTTCACAAGGCTTGTTGTTCCGATCACTCCCTGAATATGTGAACTGTGAAATGCACCTGTTTTACTGGACATATGTAAAGTGTTTCTCAACATTTACAAGATGTCTAATGTACATTGTCATGTCATAAGAGACTACCCCTTCGAACAGGTCATGGCCCAAACAGGGTGGGAGACCTGGACTGCACACATGAAAGTGTTTCAGGTTGTTGAAAACAGAATCAAATTTGATTCCGTTGACCATAGCTTGGCCACCACTGAGCTGCTCAACACTCTCTCTGTAGTTTACAATTGTCCTTTTGGGGCCAACTTTTTCAGGTTGTTTCTGAAATGTGGCTCTGTCTATCAAGCAGTAACGACAAAAGTAATTGCTAGTGATGCTCCGATTGATCGGCCGCCGATCATGATCGGCCGATATTGGCAAAAAATAGCTTGATCGGTAACCCCCAAAAGCGCCGATCAAAAAAGCCGATTACGTGACGTAAATAACTCGCGCAACTTTTCCGCTTGCGCGGCAACACAACAGCAGAGCAGAGCTTGCTTAACAGTGGCAAAATGAGTTCTCCTATGACGGCAATTCAATGGCAATTATAAACGAGCGCACAACTGATGCTGGCGCGCGCGGTAAATGACATTCGCGAGAGGATAACAGATCTACGCGCGAGGAAACGGGAACTCGCGAGCTCATTCAAACCCTGCGCGGGCGCATGACATCTCTGCCCTCGCGCGCGCGCATGATCATTCCCCACACTCTCGCGCTTGATCTCCTCTCGCCTGCTGATTTTGCTCGCTCGAACACTTTTATTTTTGGCAGTCGAGGAGCGGGACTTACTGTTTTAATAACCTCAAATGTCATTGTCATTATTTTATTTTTTGGATCTGATGTAGTTAGTTCCTCAACTACATCCATTGTAGTCTGCCTGACCCCTCTTTGTTTTGAAAAATTATACTGTGCCTTATTTGGAAGATTTTCTTGACTCTAGCATATTTCCATTCTGTGATCGGCAGTGATCGGCAATCGGCAGATCATGATTTTGGTGATCGGTAATCGGTGATCGGCCCCAAAAATGCTGATCGGAGCATCACTAGTAATTGCTTCTGCTAAAATTCTCTGTGAATCCTCCGATACAATGTGATCCAAGATTGTCCCCAGATATGGCTATCAGTGCTCCTTTCAGACGGCTACCATCATTGGTTTCAAAGCCCAGCTCTTCTATATCTTTCAAATCAGCTACAACAGGGGAGAAAATTTTCTGTTGCCCAAAGAAACGAAAGTCTTCCTCCCTGCAAAGCAGTACCAACTGCATTTGATCAGTACATGAACGATTGTGGGGTAATATTTCACCAAGAGTCAGGTACACAGCCAATATCTTGTGCTTCTTTTTACCAGATCCAAGAGGATTGGCAACCTCAAATGAATCCTGATACAGAATTATTGACAAAGATAAGGGGGATTCATTTAACAACGTATTGTTTTTGGTGTTTTTTCCATCCAGCACATCTGTCAAAACATCTGTTTGAGAATGTGACATCTGCTTCATCTTTGTCTGTCTATACTGGTCTTTCACTACTGATTGACTGAGAAGAGAATTCAGTGTCTCCTTGATTGGTACATACTGAAAGAAACGTTCCCTGCCAGCTTCATCTGCACCTAGATAGACCTTAGTCGGCTCAACGTAGTTGAAAGACTTCTTGAAAAATGATTTTCTTGTTTTGTTAGATTTCATGGGCCCTTCATGGCACTCTTTAAAGAGATCTTCCTTTGACACATCCTCAAGTATCTGACTAATTTCACTGTCCTGCAGGTTCAACATAGTTAACTTCTCACAAACCTTTGAGAGTACATACTTCATGCCTGAGTTGTGCGTCTCTTGAAATTCCTCTATGATTGTTTGAATAGTGGTAGCAGGAAGGAGCATTTTAGCTTGCATTTTAAGATAAAAGAGAGCCAAGTTGTTCAAAAACTGACTTTGGTCAGGCACATCATCCTGCTCTGCATCTTGCACACTAAGCACAGCTTCAGGGAACATTTCTTCAGGCAATGTGGACTGCTGGTTTTGCTGGCTGTCAGGTGCAGTATGACTACTAGTTTCTTGGTACGAAAATGTATGGGTTCTACTCAAACGAGAGGAAAAGGATGACCAAACCCGAAAATATTTGGTACAGCCTGTAAAAGGACAGGCCACCTTTTTACCATTTCTTATATGGCATTTTAAGTGTGCACACAGACTTGAAAAAACAGTGCTCTGGAATTTGCAATCCTCAATCTGGCATGTCAATATAACATTCTGGGGTTGAAATCTGCTTTTAGTTGGCACCAGTCTTGCCTTGCCATGGTGGCGATACATATGTGACTTAAAAGATTGAAAATT
Organism: Leuciscus idus; assembly: GCA_021554675.1. Classification (NCBI taxonomy): domain Eukaryota; kingdom Metazoa; phylum Chordata; class Actinopteri; order Cypriniformes; family Leuciscidae; genus Leuciscus; species Leuciscus idus. The sequence goes on from CM038623.1 coordinate 11,165,704, forward strand.
CTTAAAAGTGCAAGGGCACTCAGGTACCCCACATGCAAAGAGGTACTTAGCCACATTTCTGTGAACTTTTGCATGTATGGTGAATGCATTTAAGAGAGAGGTTGAGAAACTGCATGACTTGCAGCTGTAGCTGGACATACTTTAAAATTTGGCTGGGACTTTGAGGTGGTACTGGAACCTGGCGGTGACCAAAACTGAAAAAGACATGACACACAAAAACACATATGACAAAACCTGTTATCCACAGCACCAATAAAGATGAGCAGACGGTGTAAGAGAGAAATTGTAAAAGAAAATTCTGTAGAAATAACAAAAAGCAGTAATAAAAAAAAAAAAAAAACAGCCAATAAAAAAATACAAAAAATAAAAATGTAACCTTTAGATTTTAAAACTTTAAGTTTAAAACATTGTATTAACATGACAAATACTTACAGAAAACTCCTTCCCAGGCGGCAAATAAAATTGTCCCACACTGTAGAGCTGTAAGAAATCAAAATACATATTATTCAGTTAACTGTTATGTTTCTTGTTGAGGACATATATTTCATTCATCTGCTTACAATACATCTAGGTTAATAAAATAAAAATAACCTTCACTTTAAGCTTCACTTGACCTCTTTAAATATTCTAACTAGCTTTTTTGGCATGCATTTTACTTGTCTTTGTTGCCTAATAGATCATTATTAACTCTGATAGTTATTTTTTTTTTTTTTACAATTTATCTCTTTACTCATATTTTTAATTATTATAATAATAATCATTATTTGTCATTACAAATCACAATGCTACAGAACTGGGTCTCCCGCCTAAATAGAAATGAAGTAAAATGCTAAACTGTGCGAATAGCCAATCTCTCTAAGCCCAAATCACCCATTTTGCGTTGCAAAGGAAAGTGCAGTATTTTTAACCCTTGTTTTTACGTGTTTTTGTGTTTAAACGACGACTAAAATCATAAAATCATCAAGTTCGCCATCCGAGAAACGGACTGCAAATATAGCAGTTTGAGCAAAATAATGTTATGCCTATTATAAGTGCTTGTTTTTACCACTGACGGGCTCGTATGTTATGGAAAGGATCCCTACAGATAACAGTTAGAAATGTTTGTTATCATAAGATCCTTCAAACGTAACATGTAAAATGCAGTAATTTTATCTCGCAGACCATCGTATAACACATTTCACGTTAATTAACCACCTCGATTTGTCCTTCCACCGTTCCAACAATCAACAAGTCTGTTTTGGTCGAAATAAACCGTAAGGTAATGTTAATTCAATGTTCAAATCTCGAGTTAGATTTAAAATGCCGGACAAGCAACGGGGTGAAAGAGCAGATCTAACTTAGCTGCTAGCTGCTACGGTGTTTTTGCAAACGTCGCTGGCTAAACTTCCACTGTCATTTGTACACTATAGTGTAAAATCCTAAAACCTTATTATAAAATTCTAAATAAACTTACCAAATTTCAGATATCCGCAAAGTGAGATCCATCCATCAAGACAAGTGAGTGATCTGCATCTGCCTGCAGTTGTGCTCTGACGTCAGTTGGGCGGCACGCACGCTCTCTGTTTACAGCAACCCTGTATTATTGCCAGGCATTTTACAGCCAGGTTACAGCTAGGTTACAGCAACACTAAAATTTACTGTAAAATTTTCCCGCTCAAACAAAATTACCCACAATACAATGCAAATTACGGTACTTTACTGTAATATATGTAAGGGTAGGACATTAGGACCCAGTAGACACCACCTCAGAGCGCGTCATTGCTCAGCCGGCTATTTAGTGTGACGTAGTCACAGAGCGACAAGCCAAGCTAGCGTTCCAGCATAGTGTGTCGGTACAGCGTGGGGAATGAAAGCACCAGGATCGATGGTTCAAACCAGTGCTGTTGTCATTGCTTGAGGCTGGAGATTGGCCAGTGGACAAAACGGTTGTTCTGGGCAAAACTGTTGCAGGTACCAAGTTAGATTATGAAATGTTGTGAATGATCGTAAAAGCTTGGTATATTGATTTTGTATCTTCTGTCACAGTAACACAGTTTGAGATTGTGGTGAGGATGCATCTTATTCTGTCACGGTAACGCAGTGCGATTGTGGTGAAGACACATTGTGCAAACATTTGTTTGCTATTCAGGTATGAACATGCCTATAACTATTGATTGTATGTTGTTACAAAAGAAACCTATTTCATGACATTTTATTATTGTTATAGGGTGCGTGTCCAGTCACTGTTTTTCCTATTTAGTTTTAGCTATACAAACTGCCTACCATAATTTAGACTACCGTTTGCTGAACGCCCTAGGGTCATGTGAGGAGAGAGAGAGAGAGAGAGAGAAGGTTTGAGCTTTTACATTGTATGTTTGTTTTTGTTTTGTTTTGTTTTTGTTTTGACTCTCTCTGATAACTCATGTATACATGGTGAGGTTCTTTTAATTGAAATACTTGGGTAATGTGTAGTTTTCTAAAGAGACAAACGCCTGCAGTGGTGTGAAGTGAAGGGGGGATATTGCTGTGAATCAAGTGAAATATTTAACTGGGTTGTTTTACCTGTGTATTCTTCTTAAATTATTTATTAAGAGTGACGTGTGGTGTGCTTTATATTCAGACACATCTCAGGAGGGAAACTCCATACACACCCTTAACCATTTGGTGTTTTGATTGAGAGAAGCTTCATAAAGTATTACAGTTGTCTTTTAGAATTGTTTATATAATTGAACTATTGTGAAATAAATAAATGTATATTTTTTTTGACACACCAGCTTCCATCTGCATCCTTTAATTAGGGTGGCTTGCGTGCCACCGGGTAGTTCTTTTGAACTGACTATTTTATAACTTTGACTTTGATTTAACCCCCTGAGGTCTACGGTATCGCCGGCGATACCAGCTCGCTTTTTTTTTATTAGTGTAAAAGAAACTCATAAATACTCTGTTGACTTTGATTTTCCATAGGAGTTTCATACATCAATCGATTCTGTTAAATGTGTATTATTTTTGTGTATACTCACAATAAAAACAAAGTGTTGTGCTTTTTGCCAAATAAAGAAAAATAAACACGAAGCGAGTTCTGCCTTCTCTCTGCCAGTGTAGTCCATTCTGAAACGCGTCCGAAAATTAACAATAACTCAGCGAATACTCAATCAAACAGACATACAGACACACAGGCATGAAGCTTGAATTCTCTTCCTTTAAATGAAGTAATTTATATAAAAAACAAATATTCTCATCTTGTGAAATCTGTATTAAAAGAGAGCGATTCCAGTCGAGCTTATCTCATCTCATTACGTTATAATCGGCCCCGCCCACGGAGAGCGCGCGCTATTCAAACGCAAATGGCTGAGGCAATCCTGTGAACGCCCCCATCAGCTCGAGAAAACACACAAGTTGATTTAGATCATTACTTGTTTACACCGTCTTGCAGCGCTGTGAGGAATAATACTAATGGAAAATGTCCCTCAGAAGTGCGGGTATATCGAGGAGCGAGCTGAGGAACACTAGTAAGTTTTTTCCTTCTCACGTGAATTTCTTCACGTGGGTTTCTGTTTATGAATGAATAAACGGCAGAGATGCGCGCTGTTTACCACAGCTGGCAAAGACAGTTTAAATTTAAATCGCGTGTGTGAATGAATGATGATGTTTTAGCAAACTGTATTGCTATACTGAGATAAGTAAACATCGACTGAATGTTGAAATAAAATGTAGGCTATTTGTATAAGCAACGTATTAAACTGCAAATTAACAATATGCCCTAATATTTCATGAAAACAACGTTACAGTCAGACGAAATATGAAAGACAACATTTTGTTGACTAGATTTGGGTACAGTTTTTACTGTAGAATATACTGCCACATCAAGCTTTTGTTTAGCAATTTCTATATATAAAATACTATTTTTGTCAAAAATAAAGTCATCAACTAAGATGTTAGCTGTTCCAATGTTGGTTATATTCAAACTAATGAATACATAGATAAAATGTAGGCCTATAATAATTTTTTTTACAAAGAAAGAGTACACTTGAAATATTGTTGAAATTGTAATTATTGTTGTAATTGTAACCGTTTTAATAAAATAGCAAAACATATTTACAAGATAGATGTAAGCAAAATCTTAAATGGTCAATATAAGTCTTCTTCTAAATATATCTTTTGTCCTTGCATTGTGGCTCAGTCACTGTGTCACACCTGAGTGAATGGCTAATCATTATGCAGAGTGGGTGTATTCTAAGGTGTAAACCACTCCTCGTTCACGCCCCCTCGCATATTGGCTTTCCAAGCAAAACCTGTTTTACATCAATTTAAATCAATGTATGGTTTTATGTGAACGATAAAGCAAGACTATTTTCACATAATTTTGAAGAAAAAACTATAGGCGACGACATCCATTAGTCAAAAGTCTTATTGCCACATATTTAGTATGTGTTTTGTGGCCTTATTTCAAAAACTTTCATTTTTAGTTTTTTCGATAACCACGCATAAACATTATTCTCTCAAAAATGAAAACATGTACATACATGTGGCTCACATATTATTGTAGTCCTGTTTGTGCTATATAGAGTGAATTTACACCTTTGCCATTAATATGTTTATAAGCAACTGAAAAAAGCACAAATGTCAGAGCATGTCAGAACACCCCCAGGGCCCAAAAAACCGCTCAGACTCCAGAGGGTTAAGTAGTATTGAGAATTTATGAAAGACCCCTGGTGGTCACATATAGAAATGCAGTATTGTACTGTAGGTTATTACAGTACTGTGCTGCTAAATCTACAGCGACATTTAACAGTGCAGGGTTACACCCCTACTCTTTTTCGAAGGAACCCCTGGGATTTTTAATGACCACAGAGGGTCAGGACCTCGGTTTAACATCTCATTATTAACTCACACATGACGTTTAAAGTCACAGTATCAGAGTATTTCTCTCCATGCTCATTGATGGACTTGCACTTGTATTCTCCACTGTCCGGTGGCTCAAATTTAACTAATAATATCACTAGCCTCAGCCAGCCGACCCTGTCCTCTTCCTTCCTTATCAACAAACTTTGCTAAAGTGTCAGACTATTCTTGGACCTACAGATGAAGACACTAGCTCAACATAAACCCCCTGTATCTTGACTATAGCTGCGCATGCACATGCACAAATTGAGCACCATCTATTTTCAGAGTCACTGAGCTGATCTTTGAGATGCTATAGGTTCTTCCAGATCCTACAATCGTTCCTCCTTTAAACCAGCTGATTTCTGCAGCAGGGTTTGAGTCACTGATGCAGTTCAGAGTCACTGAATCTCCCTTCACTATTACACCAGATCCACTTATCAACACTGAGACGTTCTTTGGAGGATCTAACACAGGACAAAAATGTAATCTTTAAATCATCTAATTCAAAAACAATCTCTGGTTTTTAAAAAGAACTAATGAATCTGTACTCACACATGACATTGATCTGAACAGCAGGAGAGATGTGAGTGTGTCCGTGTACAGCACAGCTATATCTGCCTGAATCCTCTCTTCTGACTGACTGCAGCAGGAGTTCATTGTTTCTGTCTCTTCTCTCAGTTAATGGCTGTGAGTTTCTGTACCAGATGAATGTTGCTCTGTCAGTCAGAGCGCAGCTGCTTTTACATCTCAGAGTGACTGAATCTCCCTCTGTCACTCTCTCAGGAGACTCCACCTGAAGATCTGAACACAACACACACATTATATCTAGTGCTGCTGTCATACACTGATTATTATTCAACATAATGCACAGAAGAAGAGATAAACCTCACCAAAGTGTCCTGTGACAGTAAGAGTCACTCCTGGTTTACCAATCCATTTGTCTTTATCAGTGATGAATCTGAAATAGTACTTGCGTGAATCCTTCAGTGTCACATGACTCAGTCTGATGGTGCAGTTCTGCTGTTTATCTCCCAGATACTGAAGCCTCTGACTGTATTCAGGGTCCTCAGACAGATCTGGATACTCTTCATTATCTGTTACCAGTGCTTTGGTCCAGAACACTTTCATGATCTGATGTCCAGTAGGGTATGTATAAGTGCATCTCATTATCACTGTTGAGTCCTTTAGTGCACAGATGTGTGAAGGACTGTAACTCACACCCCAATCATCACTAGAAACCCCTGAAACACATAATATATTTCGAACAATTTAGCAGCAGCTTCTGCATGTAAAATTGCAATATCAAATTTATCTTTAGTGTTTCTGAAGTGTTGCATTGACTAACCATGAATCATGAGAAGAACGATCAGAGGAAGAGGAGGAGCCATTCTGAGTGATGTCACTATCAACACCTACAACAAATGTACAGTGGCTTATTCTTCAACTTAATGTCTTGTCGTTTTGGTCTCATTGTTACACATTTAGTTTTTCATATTCATGTGTTTTGTGTATGTGTGTGTGCTCGCTGCCGCGACACACACTCTCATTGCACTAAAAGAGCCGGGCGTCTTTTTCAAGACGCCCCTTTCCTGAGGATCACGCAGCTCTCGCGCTCACTGACGGCGACTGCCCTCACTGCGAGCTAGTTACTGCCTATTGTGACTCTGAGGACTCACCTGGCATCCTTCTCCGAGACTGCTCCTCCGCCCCCCCCCCCAACCCGCAAAGCTCGCCGGTTCGCCCGCTTGCCTTGCCTGCTTGGGGGATGATACCTGCTCTCCCTCTGTTCGAGCCGCGCAAACCGCGCCGTTCACAGGGGATGTCAGGAGCGGACGGTCACGGGGCTAGCTTTCTCTCCCTCTGTTCGAGCCGCGCAAACTGGGCCGTTCACAAGGGAGGCGGGAAGCGGACGGTCGGGGTTAGTTTTTCTTTACGTACAAGAAAACTACCCTGCCCCTGCACCCCATTCACACGTCACTCACCGGCGAAAGGAGAAAAGAGTGTTTATAGTCCCACCAAGGCCGGACTGACCTCAAATTTCTCACACATTTCTCAGTTCCCTGATCAGGCGACTGGAAATGTCATTATTGCAGCATACGAGCCTGTTATAATACACACACGCCTGCAAGCAAACGCCGAAGAAAACATGTTGACGCTCTTATATGCTCGTGCATCTGAAAGCCTTTGTGTTCCCCCCTGTGGCTCAGTGGCGGAATCTTAGGTTTTTCGCACGAGAGACCGGTGTTCGAATCCCGGTCTAACGGCAGATAAATTATGCCGCAAATGCTTCGCTCTGTCAGTTCCCTGAAGGCGACTGTAGATGTGCATTTTGCATTTTACAACCCGCTCGCCTGCACCCAAACACCGTTTCTATGGTTCCCATGCGTCACTGGCGAAAGGAGAAAAGAGTGTTTTATGTCCCGCTGCGGCCGGGCCGACCTCCATTCCTCACACATTTCTCATTCCCCTCTGAAGTTCAGGCGACTGAAAATGTCAATATTGCAGTGAGCGAGCCTGTTGTAATACACGCACGCCAGCAAACAAACGCCAGCATGTTGACGCTCTCTGATAATACTCGCACTAACTGAATGCCTATGTGTCTCCCCCTGTGGCCCAGTGGCAGATTCTCAGGCTTTCACGCGAGAGACCCGTGTTTGAATCCCGGGTCTACCGGCAGATAAAATTATGCCGTCAATGCTCGCTCTGTCAGTTCCCTGAAAAGGCGACTGCAGATGTGTATTTTGCAGCCAACGAGCGCGTTGTACAACCCGCTCGCCTGCACCCAAACACCGTTTCTATGGTTTCCGTGCGTCACTGGCGAAAGGAGAAAAGAGTGTTCCTAGTCCCGCTGCGGCCGGACCGACCTCCATTTCTCACACATTTCTCATTCCCCTCTAAGTTCAGGCGAACGGAAATGTCAATATTGCAGTGGACGAGCCTGTTGTAATACACGCACGCCTTCAAACAAACGCCAGCATGTTGACGCTCTCTGTTTCTATGGCAACTTCTCGCTCGTTCAGTTCCAGTAAATGCGACTGTTCCAGTGTATTCTGCAGTAAACAAGTCAGCGACACAGCCCGCTTGCCTGCACACAAACGCCGCTTTTACGGCTACCCAGAAAAATCCCATAGAGTGTATTTTCTGGTGTCCCGGCCACGGCCGATGGTGTTATGAGTGTAGACAAAATTCCCACTGCCCAGTGCTCATTCCTACACACAAACACAGCCCGTCACACAGGGCTCGCGCACATGAAATCGACCCAGATCGATTGCGCATTAAACGTGGTAAATGTGCCCACTGCCCAGTGCCCACAAAAACTACGTTCTGCATGTCTCAAGGTTTCTGTAAAAACGAAACCAACGTGCATTCGCTCTGCTCAGGCGGACGATGCTCTCAGTGTTGTAAATGTGCCCGCTATCCCGCGCCCACATTCACACATAGACATGACAGGTCTTACGGGACTCGCCCAGCCCTCCCCTCTCGGTTGACCACCGCAGAGGAGTCGAGCGCGGGCAATCTGCCCGCTGTTATCAGCGCGCCCCCTGCCTCAAATGTCATAAGCGCAACGCTTATGTTGCAGCACACCAAAGCCCCTCTGTCGCTGAGTGACCAGAGCGCGCTTCGCATTCAACCCCTAGCCATTCGTGCAGATGCATGGGCAAGTCTACCCGGGGTTTCGAAGTGGGTGCTAGACATTATAGAAAGAGGCTATTCGCTACAGTCTCGCCGACGCCCTCGCCGCTATGCGACGCGCATCGAAACCACGGTAAAAACAAAAGTAGCACACCTACTTCGAGCCGAAATTTCGAAACTGTTGAGCAAAGGCGCCATATAGCCCTTATCTCAAGCTCAGAGCGAAGGAGGGCTATACAGCAGACACTTCCTGGTACCGAAAAATGACGGGGGTCTCAGACCCATACTAGATCTAAGGCAACTGAACAGAGTGCTTGCGAAGCGACAGTTCAGAATGCTCACGACCAGAAAAATCCTCGCGCAGATTCGCCGAGGAGATTGGTTTGTGTCAATAGATCTGAAAGACGCGTATTTTCAAATACAGATAGCGTCACGTTGCAGGCGATATTTGAGATTCGCCTTCGAGGGCCAGGCATATCAGTACACAGTCCTACCGTTCGGCTTGTCCCTAGCACCCCCTACATTTACGATGTGCATGGACGCAGCGCTCGCACCCCTCAGACTTCAGGGCATGCGAGTATTGAACTACTTGGACGATTGGCTGATTCTAGCTCAATCTCACTCGGTGCTCATAGAGCACAGGACCATTTTACTCGATCACCTCGAGAATCTGGGTCTCAGAGTCAACTGGGCGAAGAGTTCTCTGTCCCCCAGGCAGATAACATCTTTTCTGGGCACAGAACTGGACTCGCTGTCTATGATAGCGCGACTGTCACCTCAGCGCGTACTAGACGTTCAGCGCGCAGCGAGCTCTTTCCGCTGTGGCGCATCTGTCCCGCTCAAGAAATTTCAGAGGATACTAGGTCTCATGGCCTCAGCATCATCAGTACTTCAGCTGGGCTTGCTTCGCATGCGCCCGCTACAGTTCTGGCTGAAAGCGCGAGTGCCGCGCTGAGCGTGGGCTTCCGGTCTGCTTCGTCTCAAGGTCAATCAGAAATGCATCGCAGCTCTGAAACCTTGGAAAGCAAACGACTGGTACCAATCAGGTGTAAGCCTGGGGACTTCCTCGAGTGTGAAGGTAGTGTCTACGGACGCATCCACCTCGGGATGGGGAGCGCTGCTCGAGGGCAGACCGTTCTTCGGCCAATGGTCAGAACGGGAGAAGCTTCTACACATAAACTGCCTCGAAATGCTGGCAGTAGACAACGCGCTGACGCGTTTTTGTCCCCAAATACGAGGACACCACGTCCTGGTCCGCTCCGACAACATGTCTGTGGTGTCCTACATAAATCGCCAGGGCGGCCTCAGGTCCCGAAACCTGCACAGGCTGACAGAACGCCTCCTGGTGTGGGCTCAGCGCAACCTGCTCTCGCTGAGAGCAGCGCATGTGCCAGGGCTCTTAAATGTAGGACTGGACAGACTGTCCAGGAACAATGTTCCGACAGCCGAGTGGTCTCTATACCCACAGACAGTCCAGCTGCTGTGGAAGAAATTCGGCAGAGCGGAAGTAGACCTGTTCGCGTCTCAAGAAAACGCTCACTGTCTGGAATTTTTCTTCAAGAGCAGGGATGCGCTGGCTCATGTATGGCCCCGCCGCCCGCTCTATGCCTTTCCTCCCGTCTCTCTCCTGCCTCAGGTGATAGAACGGATCAGGGAAGAAGGATGCTCAGTGCTACTCGTAGCGCCATTCTGGAAAAACCAACCCTGGTTCCCAGTTCTGATGCAGCTAGCGAGCACTGCCCCATGGCCAGTGCCAGTGAGGAGGGACCTCCTCTCTCAGGCCAAGGGCTCGATTTGGCATCCGCGCCCAGAGCTGTGGTCCCTTCATGTTTGGGCCATCAACGGGTACCCGCTGACCTCCCAAGCGGAGTGTTAAACACGACCACGCAGGATAGAGCTCCGTCTACGCGACGTCTCTATTCCTCGAAATGGTCAGTGTTCTCCAGCTGGTGCACAGCTCTTGGCGTGTCACCCCCAGACTGTGGGGTGACGGAGGTTCTCTCCTTCCTACAAGAGCTGTTGGACAAGGGCAGGTCCCCTTCCACACTCAAAGTTTATGTGGCGGCCATAGCAGTGTTCTCAAAAACAACGCTTGGTCAGTCAATAGGAAGGAACGATTTAGTCATCCGCTTCCTTAGAGGAGCTAAGAGACTGAATCCTCCCAGACCTCCCTCAGTCCCGGTATGGGACCTTTCTACGGTTCTGGAAGCCATGAAAGGTGACCCATTCGAGCCTTTACAGACGACTGATCTTAAACACCTGTCTTTCAAGACAGTGTTTCTTCTGGCTCTCGCTTCAGTGAAGCGCATAAGGGACTTACACGCGCTCTCAGTAAGCGCGACGTGCATGGAGTTTGGGCCTAATGACTCAAGAGTTATACTCAAACCTAGGCACGGTTATGTTCCAAAATCCCTCAACACACCGTTTAGGGCGCAGGTCATTTCCCTGTCAGCCCTACTGGTCTCTGGCGAGGAAGGAGACGCGAGCTTCCTTTGCCCAGTCAGGGCATTAAGAGCTTATGTGTCTCGCTCATCTGTCTTCAGACAGATGGAGCAGCTCTTTGTTTCGTTCAGCGGACGTTCCAAGGGACTAGCCGCATCAAAACAGAGCCTATCCAGATGGATAGTTGACGCCATTGCGCTGGCGTACACTTCCAAGGGCATGCAGTGCCCGTTGGGAGTCAGAGCGCACTCCACGAGAAGCATGGCTTCATCGTGGGCCTGGTCAAGTGGGATTGCCTTGCAAGATATATGTATGACGGCAGGCTGGGCCTCCCCGTCTACATTTATAAGGTTTTATAACCTAGAGGTTCCCGCCTTACAGGCCAGGCTGTTGTCGGTCTAAATAAACCAGTACTGTCTGTTCTGATGCTATCGGTTCAGAATACTGTGTCCGCTGAGCACTGCTCGCTGAGCACTGTTCGCTGATCGACCATAAAATGCTTATGGGCAAATGAATAAGACCCACAATTTTCTACAAATTAAGGATAATTTTTTGGCTTCAATATCTCGCGGAAATGGGATTTTTCCCTAGCGTAAGATACTTACGCAGTACTCGTTCCCTCTTATAGAGAGAACCGAGGTTACGTTAGTAACCGAGTACGTTATCTGTTGTTAAAATATTAAAGTTTTAAGGTGTTTTTCACCAAAATACAAAACACTGCTAGAGAAAACATTGGACTTTTGATTTTAAACCATATAGTTACTGAGACACAGCCCTGTGACAACTAGCCCCAACCAATCTCCCATAAATCCCCCACACTTAAGATATTTAACAGAACAGTTATAAAATCATGCTCTTACCTGTTTCACCAACACCCATGACCAGTGACAGCACTACAAATGATCAGGGTGAAACCAGTATTGGTGTTTTCACACACTGAATGACATGTGATTAACACCTTATATTTTAATATGAGCTTATGACACCTCACCTAGTGCAGATCGAGCAGAGGAAGAGTTTTAACAGACAACATTAGACTAAAAGCATAACATTAAACTGAGAGAAACTTTATATCAGTCCATGTTTTCAAACTTGGGAATATCTATATTTAATCAGTTGCATATAGATAGTAATGACAAGGAACCTGTTCTTAAGAAACAGAGAAAATAATTGCTTGAATAATTTTACTTTAATTTGCATATGCAGACCAACTATCCTAGCTTGTAAAACACTGGAAGGTTTTGCAGTAGCAGTGACGTCAAAACACACATTTCATCTCCAGCATCGCCAACTGTGCATTTCATAAACCTCCAGTTTACTGATTTATTAATACCAATCTGGAAGTTGAATAAACAAAGAACTTAAAACACACTGATGAAACAGAATTGAATAATCTGAATGCTTTTATCATAAGAACTTCAAAGCATTTATTTTTTTCAGCGTTCTTGTTCTTCTTGAATGCATCACGTCTCTAAAAAATATTGTTTCCTCTTTAGTAAGTGAGTCTTCAGCATCACAGTGTGATCACGTGACCTTCATAAGCGATGGAGAGACGCTGAGGGACATCACACAGAAGAGGAAGAGGAAATCAGTCCTGTCAGAGTAACGCTTGAGGCCTTTTTCACATACCAAATATTTCAGCTCTAGTAATGGAAGTCCTGCCTTCTAAATAAAAGATCCAAATTGGTAATCATGTCACTGTAACTGCTGTTAGAAGCTCAGATTTCCATAGACACAGTTCTGAGATGCAGGTTCAGGACTGCACAGGCGAATTGGCTGGACAAACCTGAAATAAACGCTTTTTAAAAAGCTATTTGAGCATCAGAAACAACATTTATGGATCATGTCAAATTGCTGATTTGAAATGTTATTAAAATGTGATTTTGACCAGTGTTTCCCTTTCGAAAGGGAACTCGCACTGCATCATGAGATGCTTATGGAGAACGCCTCAGCGTGACTGGTATCTGAAGCAACTGTCAAATCACAGCAATCTTATTGGCCAGTGACAGCCAATGACATCATACTAGTGCGACCAGGAAGTATATAAGAGGCGCCTAGGGAACATGTCAACCTCTTTTTGTCTTCAGGGACTGATTGTGTTTAAAGCACTGTAGAATCAGGTAAAAACAATGTATGAGAAACACTTCAAGCAGTGTGTCGACCCGTGGCCAAGGTTTTTGACAAATGGTGACACACATGACTTGTGTGTGTATTTTCTGGGCAAATATCCCACTCACACAGTTCTCGAGGGAGTTGTTTGCGTCGCTTTAAGGATGCTCTGCTCTAGTTTGTCCATCTTCTTGAGGGAAGAGGGCCATTCATTCATTCATTTAATTTTCTTTATTTATAAAGCACTTTTAAACACAACCGTAGGTTGACCAAAGTGCTGTACATAAAGGAAAAATAATGTAAACAAAACAGGCAAGATATAACATTTTACAAAAACAATAGAGTAAAAAAAAAATTTATTAACATTTTTAACCCACCATAATTTGTTCAAATAAGTAAGATTTAAAAACAGGCAAAGAAGGTGCTGTTCAAATGGCTACAGGAAGATTGTTCCAGAGAGTTGGTCCTGCGATAGAAAAAGCTCAGTCACCACGGTACTTCAGTCTGGACCTAAGGACAAGCATTTCCAGAATCTGCAGCCAATAAGATGTCATTAAAAACCTTTAAAAGGGCAGATTCTAATTAATTTCCTGAAACCAGATTGAAAAGTTTCATAAATGTGATTAAAACTCATGAAAGCTTGTAACTGAATTTGACAATCATCTGTGCCCAGTTGCTCGGGTCCCTCTCACGCCCTCTATGCAGCATCTGGTCCATCCTCTGGCTCAGCGCACAGTGGTCTTCTGGCACCATGCCAGGAAGAGCAGGAGATGGTGGTTGAGGGCGAAGAGGACGAGTCATCTGAGCCCTCGCGACCTTCCTGCCCCGCTTATGAGGAGCAGTTTGGGGGTTATGGAGCGCGCCGGTCAGGCAGACTACAGCTGTCTTTGGAGCGCTAGGGAAGAGACCGCAGATTGCAGATTGGACAAGCGGTTCCTTTCCGGGCATAACCCTCCAGCTCCAATTAACCTTCCATTCCTTCCCGATCTCCATACTGAGAACACGTGGGCATGGAAGAAACCGCATTCTGCCCGCATCCACCAACATAGACATGCAAATTATGCAAATGTCGAGGGGATGGAGGAGCATGGATACGTGGCGATGCCCCTAATCGACGAGACGTGGTGGGCGGGCATTGACCTTGAAATCTCCGGCCTATGCTGCAGCAGTGCTTGTCTCGGGTCAGGCTGATGTCAACCCCCCTTGAATAAAGGGTGAGGTTTTTCTGAGAACACTTCACTCCCAGAGCTCTTAAGCCCCTTGTTCCCTGCACCAATGATGCTCAGGTAAAGCCGTTTAAGTACTCCCTCCTATCCAGGTTGGTGTTGAGTACGCACCCTTAGAGCTCAAACACTTGACCTGAGCGCATGTCCATGTTATTCTGGAGTAGTAGGCTCTAGGGGGCCTCCTCGACAGTCAGGTTGCTTGAGACCTATGCTCCCCTTGCTTAAAGGGTAAAAGGCGCTAAGCTGAGTACAACGCTTGTGTTGGCAGTGTCAGTGAGTACAGAATAATTGACTCCGGGTTGTTGAATTATTTGAAAAATAAGGTGGTTATACAGTCACAGCAACATTTCGGGTCTGCATTATTTTTCAATAATTCAATGGACCATATAGAGTAAATTCTGTTTATACTATGGTTAACACAGCTCAAAACATTGTTCAGATGATGTATTTCAAGATTTTTGTTCTTAAAATGCTCGGGTTGAGGACTATGGGATTACCGGAAAAATAAATAAATTGCAGGCAAAATTTTTGACTTTGTTTTTAATACACTGCATGTTTTACTAATTGTTTTCACTTTTTTTCTTTTGCTGATCTGCACTTACAAATGCGCTTCCAGAGTTTTTATTTACAATTCTTTTTTTTTTGTAATTCAAGTTTTTATTCTTTTCATCCAGTACATGACAACACATGTATCAATACTGCTTGCAAGGCCAGAATATTACAGTGGTTGAACTTAACAGAAGTAGATGTATTAACAAATGGTCAGAGAAAAAAAATAAATGAAAATTACATTGCTAATAATAATAATGAAAAAAAAAAAAAAAAATATATATATATAATTATTGTTTCACATGTAAAGACAGCATCACAAAGGACCAAAAATCTTCCCAAACTGGAATATCCACCGGGACCCCTGCTTTGTTCTTATTATGTAGTTTGCAAAGCAAACGTTCGTATGAAGCTGTCCTGGTCATTATGTTGACCCATTCTTTTAACTCCGGGGTTTCTGGAGTTTTCCAGTGTTTCAGGATGACTCTAGCCGTCACAGAGACCCCCACCATAATTAATGCAAACTCTCCCTTTGAAGTATTTGGCATCTGTTCCCTGTCTCCTAATAGACATAAGGCCATCCTTAAAAATATTTTGGTTTGCCGTAACAGCCAAAAAAAAAAAAAAAAAAAAGGTCGGTAGGTCGGTCTGTATTTTTTTTTCCGAGATTCAATGTAAAAAAAAAAAAGGTACAATTTTGGTCATGGTGATTACGTCGGTATGAATTTAAACAAATATGCATATCGGGACTTCACTGACAGTTTTCCAGAACTTCGTGCCAAGTTATATTAAATAACAATTAGAAAACCTGTATAAACTGAACTGAATATTATAGCGGTGGTGACGTGTTCATGTAACATCTAAGGGTGCGCTGCCAATAACGCGCCTAAAAGCTGTCAGAACTGGGAAAAGTAGCCTAATGATTATTAGTATGTCAAAAATATCAAGGAGACATTTCAATTGTTTATTAATAAACAAGTGTTTTCTGTGTCAAAGATGAAGTTGACGATGACTCGATCTTCGCAGTGAACGCGCCAGAGAGAAATGCACATTTCATTACATAAGCAGAGAACAGTCTGTTTTCTTTCGTTTTGAATTGTTTTGTTTAAAAGTGTACATTTCATGCTTTCTATATATATATGCCTGCTATTGCCTATTTAGCCTCTTATTTATTAAATTCAAGAAATTGGTTGATGAAACATTGATTAAAATTAAGATACAATTAATACAAAACGAAATTCACTTTAACCCCTTCCTCATCACCCCCAATTTGGGCGAGTGAGGCATACATGACATACCCAAAATAAAAAGGTTGCTGCTCACAAGTCATTCTGAATAGACACATAACCAACATATATTTAGAAAGCCAACCCTTGAGAGTTTACAGTTCAAGACTCAAAATTAACCAGACTGTTATTAATATTGAGATATATAAGCTCAAACATAAAAACAAAAACAACAAATATTAAGACAATATTTATTAAATGTATAAAAATATTATGTGAATTTAGGATAGCAACTTATAACCACAACTAAAGTGTAGCCACAATTGTGGTCATGCTTCATTTCAATTTTGAGGATGATATCTCTAAAATTATGCATTTTATGAAGCCTATTGTGTGACCATGTCAGATCCTGCAGCAGGCGCATTAGCACAACAGGTAGCCTCGAGCTACATGACACAATTTAATTTATTAATATTATACTTTTATTTAAAGCTCAATTTAAAACACCATTAAGTATTTGTATCATATTCCGGTCGCGGTTTACAATGCTTTCAAGTCATAAAAATATTTTGAAATATGTTTCATGAGACAGGCTTTCTAAAAAAAAAAAAAACTTAATGAAGTGGTCAAAATCATGTCTGTCCACTCCATTTCGTGAGCTTAGAATTATAAGGTTCTATCTCCGTTTAGGGTAGTTCTGAGATATTGAGCATCAAAGTTTTTACATCCCAGCTGGCAATGGAGAGATGGAACCTTATTATTTTATGAATAACTACTAAGGGACCGTTCGGTATTTATGGAAGGGGCCACCGGAGGAAAATAGGGGAGGGTCATGTCTTTTTATTCTTTGTTGAGGGGAGGGTCATCCAACTTTTTTTAGTCTAGGGGGAGGGTCATCCAACTTTTATATTCATGAAAACAGCAACATTTCAAAGTGGCTTATTTGGTGTTATTTTTTTTCCATTTAGCTCCATGTTGATCTCGCGTTATCAGCCCCCCTTCGATATCAGATGGGTCTGACCCAACAAAAATCCAGTTTGGAGCTGTTTGACTGTGCGTGTGCGGCGCACTTCAGTTCCCGCTTAGAAAAAGGGCATCATGTCAGAACAAAATGCCAAAGAAATGTTTACCCGGCAAAGCTTTAAAGCACGAGCAAATAATGAACTTTTGTGATTGCGAATAAGTGCACAGTGTCCTGTGAGTGTAACTCTACCGCTGCATTAACATGTGATGTGAACGTCGAGTTTTACAGTATTGCGACTGAGGCGCCAGAACTGCTGCTGATAGAATGTGCGCTGATAGCGCGATACTACCATATTTTAGTTTCCATTTATTTTGTTTCCACGATGTGTAAGATGTAGGGCTACCACATCTTTAAATTACTATTAGTATTATTTAATTTAACATAATAAAATACAGACCTACACCACAAAAACTAGTTGAGGATAAATTCGTTAAAATTGGGCGATTCCAGTGTTATGGACGTGACATTTGCAGTCAAAACTTGAAATATAAATTCTCAGAAAATGCATTTAATACCAATATTTTGAAACGTCTGAAAGGAGTCAAGACATTAGAAAAATATCAGTCTACACATGCGTTTTATATTTAATATGAGGGAAATACACATGTGACGTGACACAAAAAATCTTTAACTTTTAGGTGGCAAAATATTTTTTAGTAATTCTATAAATTACACTGTGCAAACCAAAAGATATATACCCACCAGATGAATAAAGATCGGCCTCCACAGAACATAAAATATTATTTTTATTTTATTTTTCGTGTTCGCATTTATGTGAAAAAAAAAAAAACAAGAAAAAAAAAAACAATGTTACGGGCGTGACAGTTCTCCATTACGGACATGACTGCTCTGAAAGCGACTTTAAAAATTTCACAGAGACCTCAAACAGAAAGCACAAAGCCTTTCTTTAAAGTGAATTTCGTTTTTATATTAATTGTATCTTAATTTTAATCAATGTTTCATCTGGATTTAATAAATAAGAAGTAAATATAGTAGAAAATAGATAATCACGGAGGCGCGGGCGAGTGAACTGGACTCTTGTCTCATAAATGACCCGAAACTCAGCGTAGGGTAGCCTATGCTACTTGACAGTCCTTCACAGACCTGAGAACTATATAGAAAGCTTGAAATGTCTACTTTTAAACAGAACAATTCAAAACGAAGGAAAACAGACTGCTTTCTGCTTATGAAAGACGCATCGTCAACTTCATCTTTGCAGTCGACACAGAAAACACTTGTTTATTAATAAACAATTAAAATGTCTCCTTGCTATATTTGACATATTAATAATCATTACTTTTGCCTGTTCTTTGTGACAGGTTTTATATGCTTTGTTGGCAGCGCCACCCACAAGTTGAACGAGTCACACCGCATCAGCACCGAAAACATTTGTTTTCAAATCTAAAATCAAAAAATCGTGATACGAACCGAATCGTAGGTTTGGTCTATCGTTACAGCCCTAGTAAGATGAGAAAGCAAGAGTTTATGGTTTAAAAAAAAACAATGGCTATCTGAACATCTTTGCCAAGCGCAAACCAGTACAGAAGTATAATCAATAAATTATCGGGGAGGGTCATGCCTTTTTTCACAATCATTTTGGAGGGTCATAGAAAAATGTATTGCTGGCGAAGGGAGGGTCATGTCTTTTTTGACAACAGATCTCAAAACTCCTCCGGTGGCCCCTTAAATAAAAAACGAACAGTCCCTAACAAAATATTTTTTTTACAAAAATAACACCACACAGGCATTAATAAACACCTAATGGATCAGATGTCAAAAACTCAATTTGACCAAAAGTGGAGATAGAACCTTATAATTCTAAGCTCACGATTTGTCTCCCGATATTTTCGGGATCATCTTATCTTATTCATGCTTTTCACTTTTCATATAATCAACATGAAATTTAAAAAAATATATATTATTTTATTTAAACATGAATACGAAACTAAATCGTTTTTTAATGACTGGGCTACAACACATAGGCCTATTAGCCTACAGAGAAATTTAACCCCCTGAGGTCGACGGTATCGCCGGCGATACCAGCTCGCTTTTTTTTTATCAGTGTAAAATAAACTCATAAATACTCTGTTGACTTTAATTTTTCATAGGAGTTTCGTACATCAATCGATTCTGTTAAATGTGTATTATTTTTGTGTATACTCATAATAAAAACAAAGTGTTGAGCTTTTCGCCAAATAAAGAAAAATAAACACGAAGCGAGTTCTGCCTTCTCTCTGTCAGTGTAGTCCATTCTGAAACGCGTCCGAAAATATACAATAACTCGCCGAATACTTCTCACACAGACACGTGAGATATGTCTTTATGAAGCTTGAAATCTCTTCTTTTAAATGAAGTAATTTATATAAAAAACAAATGTTTTCAACTCATGTAATCCGTTTGAAAGCAAGGAGAGGTACCGTTTTTCCTTCTGCCTCATTATCTCTATAATGAGTTGAGGCCGCCCCGCCCCCGGCGCTATTCAAATGGTAAATAGTTTAGGTGATCTAGTATGCATCGCATACGCCCCCCGATCAATGCCATAAAAACACAGTTTCTTCATCAGACTTACTGATAGTTCATCGCGTTTTGAGTATGGCACGCTTCTCCAGTAAAGACGCCCTTCAGATGATTCTGGACAGCGAGGAAGTTGTTTCCTCAGAGGAAGATTGTAACTCAGACTACGAACGGCAGCATTTTGAAGAGCGAATTCCGCCGAGGACACAATTTCGGAGTAAGTTTTACTTAAAAGTCTTTTGTCTTTTATTTTTCGTGTTCGCATTTATGAGGAAAAAACAATATTACGTGACAGTTCTCCATTATGGACGCGAGCGCTCTGAAAGCCACTAAAAGACTTTCAAACTTTCACAGAGACCTCAAAACAGAAACTACAAATCCTTTCTTTAAAACGAATTTCGTTTTGTATCAATTGTATCTTAATTTTAATATTTTTTTCATTAACAAATTTCCTGGATTTAAAGTAAATATAGGCTATAGCAATCACAACATAAGGTGCTTGAACTGGAGATCATCATTAACCAGACCGTAGCCTACTCGCCTCACATGTCTAAAAAATGTGAAATATATTTACAGAAAGCTGGTTCTAAACAAAACCATCCAAAACAAAAAACTATGTAGCCTAATAAATGTGCATTTCTCCGGTGCGTTCACTAGCCTACTGCGAAGATCGCGAGTCAATAGCCTATCGTCAACTTCATCTTTGCCAGAAGTTAAATTTAAATTGCGTGTGTGAATGAATGATGATGTTTTAGCAAACTGTATTGCTATACTGAGGAAAGGAAAATTCGACTGAAATATGTTGAAATAAAATGTAGGCTATTTGTATAAGCAACGTATTAAACTGCAAATTAACAATATGCCCTAATATTTCATGAAAACAACGTTACAGTCAGGCGAAATATGAAAGACAACATCTTGTTGACTAGATTTGGGTACAGTTTTTACTGTAGAATATACTGCCACGTCAAATAAGCTTTTGTTTAGCAATTTCTATATCTATTTTTGTCAAAAATAAAGTCATCAACTAAGATGTTAGCTGTTCCAATGTTGACTATATTCAAACTAATGAATACATAGATAAAATGTAGGCCTATAATCTTTTTTTTTTACAAAGAAAGAGTACACTTGAAATATTGTTGAAATTGTAATTATTGTTGTAATTGTAACCTTTTTAATAAAATAGCAAAACATATTTACAAGATAGATGTAAGCAAAATCTTAAATGGTCAATATAAGTCTTCTTCTAAATATATCTTTTGTCCTTGCATTGTGGCTCAGTCACTGTGTCACACCTGAGTGAATGGCTCATCATTATGCAGAGTGGGTGGTAATTCAGGTGTAAACCACTCCTCGTTCACGCCCCCTCGCATATTGGCTTTCCAAGCAAAACCTGTTTTACATCAATTTAAATCAATGTATGGTTTTATTTGAACGATAAAGCAAGACTATTTTCACATAATTTTGAAGAAAAAACTCTAGGCGAGGACATCCATTAGTCAAAAGTCTTATTGACACATATTTAATATGTGTTTTGTGGCCTTATTTCAGAAATTTTAGTTTTTAGTTTTTTCAATATCCACGCATAAACATTATTCTCTCAAAAATGAAAACATGTACATACACGTGGCTCACATATTATGGTAGCCCTATTTGTGCTTTATGGAGTGAATTTACACCTTTGCCATTAATATGTTTATAAGCAACTGAAAAAAGCACAAATGTCAGGGCATGTCAGAACATCTCAAGGGCCCAGAAAACCGCTCAGACTCCAGAGGGTTAATGTCGGTGCGTCTTGCCGGTGAGCATGTGAGGGGAGAGATAGGCTACAATTTTCGATCAATCATATTATTTTGCTCGATATGCCAATTCTTAATATTTGGTGTTTTAAATGCCTGTTTGAGATCTCTGTGAAAGTTTTAGTGCCGCTTTCAGCGGTCACGTCCGTAACATTGTTTCTTCCTCATAAATGCGAAAAATAAAATAAAATGAATATATTATGTTCTGTGGAGAGCCGACCCCTCTTCATCCGGTGGGTATATTACTTTTGGTTTGCGCAGTGCAATTCATAGAATCACTAAAACATATTTTGGTAACACTTTATAATAACTGCACGCTATTAATCATTAGTTAAGCATTAGTAAACAGTTAATTCATCATTTATAAAGCATTAATATACATTAATAAGCAGTTTATAAATACAGTTATAAATGCTGTATTCTTGATTTATAAGCATGTCTATAATGTGTTTAATAATTGTATTTTCTTAATTTATTAATCATCACTTTATCATTTTTAAATGAAGTATTGCATTATTTACAAACCGGTTATTTAGGAGTTGTCAGTGGCTAATAAAATCACTTAGAAAGTGTAAGTAAATGTAGTAGATTCAGGTAGTTATAAAGCATTTAGTAGTGGTCAGTTAACTATGTTTGTGAGCTAATCTAAAGTGAGGACTAGTTATGCTTTGTAAAGCATTTACAAAGGAGATTTAAAGACTCAGTTTTCTTCTAAACTGAAAAAGTAAACAAATACAACACAGCGATACACAACATTAAAATATTAACAGCCTTTAAATCTTCTTTAAAAACGCTTTACAAAGCATAACTAGTCCTCACTTTAGATTAGCTCAAAAACATAGTGAACTGACCACTACTAAATGCTTTATAACTACCCGAATTAACCCTGAATTACAGTAGAAATACATGTTAATAAACCATTTATTAACACACTAAGTAACTATTACTATATGTCTGAATAATAATATGTATTTAAACAGTTTATTAATAATTTACTTGCACTTTCTAAGTGATCTTATGAACCACTGACAACTCCTAAATAACCGGTTTGTAAATAATGAAATACTTCATTTAGAAATGATAAATTGATCATTAAGTATGAAAACACAATTATTAAACACATTATAGATATGCTTATAAATTAAGAATACTGCATTTATAACTGTATTTATAAACTGCTTGTTAATGTCTATTAATGCTTTATAAATGATGAATTAACTGTTTACTAATGCTTAACTAATGATTAATAGCGTGCAGTTATTATAAAGTGTTACCCATATGTTTCGTGGATCAGAGTGTCGCGATTTCGGTTTCATTTCGCATACAGCCACACAGCCCTTATAATCATAGATGACGCCACAGGTTTTTATTTAAAAGAAAGAGCCTACGTTTGTATGTAGGCCTATTTATATTCACAATACTTACTAAAATATAATTAATATCATTTTATTGCATTTGTATTAGTTGTTTGAAGAGTAAAAAAAAAAATCGGTCGGTCTTAACGCAAGTTTACAACCGGCAAGTCGGTCGGACTAAAAGGGGGAAAAAAAATAATTAATTGGGTCGGCCCTAAATTGACAGGGTCGGTCGGGTTACGGCAAACAAGAATATTTTTAAGGATGGCCTAACCTTGGTAATGACGGTATTGTTGTTCCAAGCCATTTGCTAAAAATATTTAAGGTTTGTTGCCATAAAGGTTGAATAATTGGACATTCCCAGATACAATGAATAAAAGTACCTCTATCCTTTTGACATTTCCAACAAACATCATTATTTGTCAGACCCATTCTATTGAGTCTAAGAGGTGTCAAATAAAACCTATGTATGATTTTATACTGTGTAAATTGTCCTCTAGCCTCTCTTACATATTTGCCTGTGTTTGACAAAATTATTTTCCACTCTTCGACCCCAATCACAATCCCAATGTCCTTTTCCCATATCGTCTTTAAATTAGTGCAGACATTGCTGAGCACCTGGTTGGTTGTCCTGTAAAATACGGAGGCTTTTTGTTGGGGATGAGGAAGTGGAGTTTTTATTTACAATTCTGAAGTTTTCGTTTACGCTCATTTTAGGCACATAACTGTCGTGTGGGAGTAGGGCTAGTTGCTCTATTTGGTGGTGGGTCCTGGTGATGCACAGTGTGTGGTCTACAACCCATAGTGATTGATCTTGGTTGACGTGAGTGTGCGTGTGTGTGCAGTGTAGTGCACGTGTGGGTGCTCCTTGACCATCGCTGACGTTAGCGAAGTCTGGCACTAGCTCGTCCTGCTTCTGGTAATCCTGGTAGTTCTTTATTGTTATTGTGTTGTGGTTATGATTGAGCCTAATTGACTTGCACTCCAGCATCTTATCTTTGTCCAAAAAATAATATTTTTGTACTTTGTCATATCCACGTCTCAGAGTCTCTGTGTAAGGGAAAAATCGAACCTGTGTGTCCTCATTAGGATACTTCCCTGGCTTCTTTTTCTTTTTTAGTCTTTTATTATGACACGGGTCGCTGGAATACTTGATTTTGATTGGCCAAATGTGACATTCAGTGGTCAAATATTTCTGAATAACAACTGTTGCCCAATAACAACAATGTATAATTGTTTTTGCCCTCTGTTCATACGTCCTACATAGATAAGCTGTGCTCCTCTTCTTCCTCCCGCGAATGCCATGCACAAATAAGCTAATAATCAACTCTTATTTGTAAGAAGCGCATTTTTTAAAGTAATTTCGCCCGCATTTTCTCTGGTGGGCTGCAGTATCGCTCCGAACGGGAGATTGAAAACCCTCAGTGGAGCTCGAGCGGTGGATTACATGATGCTTTGAGTGGGGAGGGGAATATCTGTCGCTCCGCTCCACCCATTTATACTATTCCAGTCCGGCTTTCAGTCTGTGTTTCGGTTAGTCACTCATGAGCTGTCTCTTTTGGAACAGTTTTCTTTCCAGGAAATCTTGGTTCCTGACCCAGGGTCCTGTGTTAGGAGTTCAATGCCATCGAGTCACTCTCACGACAGATGCTTCACTCACTGGCTGAGGTGCGATAATGGAAGTCCGCTCACCTCAGGGTCTGTGGAGGAATCATCATCTTTTGTGGCACATAAATTGCCTGCAGATCATGGTGGTCTTCATGGCACTCCTCCCAGACCTCTTACATAAACACTATGCACTTACTTTACATCCACTATGCAGACTGGTGTACCAGATCCTCCTGTGGTCCCCAGGGAAGATACTCTCCCTGAGGGCAGTGCACATCCCAGGGTACCAAAACATAGGAGCATAGGAGCAGACATAATGTCGAGGCTGCGTCTGTATGCATTTCCCCCAGTTGCTCTGCTCCCTGGGGCCGGTTTCACAAAGCTATTTTAGACCAGTCTATAGTGTTAGACAAGTCTAAAATTTGCTCCAATAAATCACATGCATGTGTCTCTCGCTCCAATGTTGGCTAATGCATATACTTTCCATAGTGTTTCCTTTTCTAAATATAACATATAAAATGCGTCTTATTTTCTGGGGTAATACAGATTAAGGGCCAAATTTACTAACAGCTTGTGCCAGCGCAAACCCTCCTTAAACTTCTGCCATTTGACCGAGGTCAAAATACTTTTAATACTTTGCATTTTAAAATAAACGTCTACATGTTTTTTTTCAGTAGTCGCTATGTAACTAACAGAAGACACAAATTTAAAATTGTTGTGCTTCTAATTAAGTGATAAAAACAGTTGAAAATGTTGTACAAAATAGGCCTACACATACCATACTCATCTTTGCACATAAAATGTGCAACACTTTTATGTTTTTACCACCAAATTATATGTATCTAATTCATTTAAATTACAGTGGGAATGTTTTCCCCGACATCTCGCGATTTCAGGGT
Organism: Leuciscus idus; assembly: GCA_021554675.1. NCBI lineage: Eukaryota > Metazoa > Chordata > Actinopteri > Cypriniformes > Leuciscidae > Leuciscus > Leuciscus idus. Next base: position 11,190,951 of record CM038623.1, read on the forward strand.
ACATGAGTTCCCGGACATAATGCATGATGGGATACGCTTAGCCTTGAATACTCCAAAGTGGTATTCGAGATAGTGTGGGTTTAGTGTGCATTAAAGGATAATTCCGGTATTTAACACCTTGAGTCTATTTTGTAGTTTGTTATGGATGAACTAGAGTGGTGGACACAGAAATGTTGACGATGGGTCCTGTCTCGACTTTTTGACTCTTTTAGAATCGCCTTTGACCGCTTCAGAGTGGCTGTCTATGGACATGCACGGACATGTCCTTAACCCCCTGGGGTCGGTGGTATAGCCGGCTTCTTATGAGTGCAAACGAGACTCTAAATACTCTGTTGATTTTGATCTTAAATGTAAGTGTTGTAACGACAATGACTATGACATGCGGTCACATGCTGTTCAAATTAGTAAATCCTGATCTCCAAGCAGACAACGAGTTGTTCATGGCATCTCCAAGTCTGCTTGAACGGTCAAAATTGCATCTTTGTGGCTCCCCCGAGGGACATTTGAGTCACATAAGGAAACCCTGTTTTCTTAGAATCCCCTCTAAAACCCCCATTTCAGCATGGACTCCCTGTGACTTTTCACAGACTTGTGACATTCCAGAACACACACACACATACACACACACACACACACACACACACACACACACACACACACACACACACACACCAACATCCTTTTGTGTTTAACTTTTAAGTATGTAACTCAGGCTTGTATCTGAACTTCCTGTATGCATGTGTGATTAATGTTGTTTTGATCATATAGTTATGATCTTCGAGTGTTTGGATCTGAAATGTATTTTTGAAGAATGTTCTCCCAGTAGAATCGCATTCCGTAACCCGAGCTCATTGGCAGGTCATAAAATTTGACCACAGAGCTATCCAGCCCTATGCATGAGATAACAGGGTCGCAACATTCCAACACACACACACACAAACACACTCTGGACTTTGAAACAGAAACCCCCTACAGAAAAGGACTTTTACCCATAAAGTCACTCTTAACTGTACTAAATATATAAATTTGTGTGTTAAGAGGTGTGTGTAAACCATAGGAAAGCATATGTCCTATTTGTAACATTAATAGAACTGCTATTGCCTATACAAATGCATAATAATGTATCTTTGCATGGCTACAAAGCCTATATTCTATTTTTGATATCTCTGTAATCCTCTCCAGCTAACGGAGTTGAATTCCGATAGCAGAATTCAGTGATGCGCATTGTTTTATAAGTTCATATGTCTGGAGAAAATCCTCTCCAGTTAAAGTCAATCATGACTCATTCGAGTGGGCGTGTCTAACCGGACAAAGGAATCTTCCCGCTCGAAAAATCTCGACAGCTGATTCGTCCTACACGAAGGAGGGGACGGCACATGGGACACTGATAAAAGTCAACTCTCCTCGCTCTCTCTTATCTCTTCCAACTCATCCTCTCTTCGGACCTTCTTCTCCCCGGCGCAGCGCTTCTCCAAGGAACATCTGAAGGAGGCCCTGGCCTTCTCCATCGAACGAACCCATGTTCGAGTCGTAGCAGCCGGTCTTTGCAACTAAGATTTCCAGCCTCTCCCATCCCGGGAGACGAATCTGAACTTTCTCGGTAACATTAAATTCAAGTGAGCCTTTACATCGTCTTGCGAAACGACCCAGAAGACGAAGCTACAATGTACATGCGACTTATGAATTATGACCATGAGTCATATTTCTTAATATTTCCAAAATTCCCTATATTCTTGAGCTAATTCACATTTACCCCGAGTCGTTATTGTTACAGTGTTGTACATCAATCAATCCTGTTAAGATTCAATTTTTGTTGTGTATACTCACAATAAAAACAAAGTGTTGTGCTTTTCGTCAAATAAAGAAAAATAAACATGACGCGAGTTCTGCCCACTCTCTGTCAGTGTAGTCCATTCTGAAACGCATCCGAAAATGAACTGTAACTCAGCGAATACTTCTCACACAGACACGTGAGATATGTCTTTATGAAGCTTGAAATCTCTTCTTTTAAATGAAGTAATTTATATAAAAAACAAATATTCTCAGCTTATGTAATCCGTTTGAAAGCAAGGAGAGGTACTGTTTTTTTGTTCTCCCTTCATTATCTATAATGAGCTGAGGCCGCCACGCCCCCGGCGCTATTCATATGGTAAATAGTTTAGGTGATCTATTTGCATCGCACACGCCCCCCCGATCAATGCCAGAAAAACACAGTTCCTTCATCAGATTCACTGATAGTTCATCGCGCTCCGAGGATGGCACGCTTCTCCGGTAAAGACGCCCTTCAGATAATTCTGGACAGCGAGGAAGAATTCACCTTTTCCTCAGAGGAAGATTGCAACTCGGACGACGAACGGCTGCATTTTCAAGAGCGAATTGATCCCGCCGAGTACACAAGTTCAGAGTAAGTTGTTTACTGTTATATCATTCTTTTTCTGATAACATAGAACTCATATGAATTTTCAGACTATATTTTGCCTAGTTTTGGCTAGCTTTTGACATCTTACAGGAAAGATTGCCTTACAATATCCCTAACATTCGTGTACATGCTCAAGTGTAAACTTTTTCAATGTGATAGGCTATTACTCTCTAAACATATTTGTATATTAAATATATTTCACTCAGTTTTGATTAGCTTATAACACTGATTACCATGCTAAAATACTGCCTTATGTTTAATGTAGCTTATTTGCGAATATCTGCTTAAGTGTAATGTGATTTAGTCTAAATATATTTCAGCCTCCGGTAAAATATGTGATAGCCTAGGCCTACTGTCTAAATACTAGACATTATATATATATATAAATGTATGGTTTTGGTTAGCCTATGACACTGCTTATCATGCTTCAATACTGCCTTATGCACAGATGTTTGTGAATACAGGTGTAAATGTTTGAAATGTAGTGATGTGTCGTTCACGAACGATCCGTTCATTGCGTGCGTCACTAAATGCATGCGGTCATATGGCCCATAAACAGATACTCGCGGTGACGCGGTGATATTTCTCTGTCCTATGGACCATCAACAGATATATACATACATTGTGCGTCCATAACAATTAATTGCCCATCAGTTTACTTTGGATAATGTATGCTCACAGTTTTTGTTGTTGTTGTTGTTGTTTTTTAGGAATGTGGCTGCATCTAGCTCTCCTTCTCCAGCAACCCGCAGAGGGGCACACAGGTGTCGTTCAGTTCTCAGTGCGATGGAGAATCATCCCGAGTAAGTCCACAGACGTAATATTTACAGATTTAATTGTGTTAAATAGAGGAATTACAATAAAACAGATTGAAAAACAAAACCTTTGAATCTCCTCACATTCTTTGTTGAGGCTTTGTAAAATGTTTTGCTATACTGAGATGAGTAAAAATCGACTGAAATATGTTGAAATAAAATGTCTTTGTATAAGCAACGTATTAAACTGCAAATTAACATTTACATGCCCTAATATTTCATAAAAAACAACGTTACAGTCAGGCGAAATATGAAAGACAACATTTTGTTGACTAGATTTGGGTACAGTTTTTACTGTAGAATATATTGCCACATCAAATAAGCTTTTGTTTAGCAATTTCTGCTCATATGTTATATATATATATATATATATATATATATATATAAAATACTATTTTTGTCAAAAATAAAGTCATCAACTAAGATGTTAGCTGTTCCAATGTTGGCTATATTCAAACTAATGAATACATATGATAAAATGTAGGCCTATAATCATTTTTTTTACAAAGAAAGAGTACACTTGAAATATTGTTGAAATTGTAATTGTTGTAATTGTAACCTTTTTAATAAAATAGCAAAACATATTTACAAGATAGATGTAAGCAAAATCTTAAATGGTCAATATAAGTCTTCTTCTAAATATATATTTTGTCCTTGCATTCATTTTTGAGGCTCAGTCAGTGTCACACCTGAATGAATGGCTCATTATGCAAGTCATTACGCATAATGGGTGGGACATTGTATTCTCAGGTGTAAACCACTCCTCCTTCACGCCCCCCTCGCATATTGGCTTTCCAAGCAAAACCTGTCTTACACAATTTAAATCAATTTATTGTTTTATGTGAACGATAAAGCAATACTATTTTCACATAATTTTGAAGCCAGAACTCGAAGCGACAACATCCATTAGTCAAAAGTCTTGTGGACACATATTTAGTATGAGTTTTGTGGTCTTATTTCAGCAACTTTCATAAAAAAAAATTTCAATAACCACGCATAAACATTATTCTCTTAAAAATACAAACATCTACATACATGTTGCTCACGTATTACGGTAGCCCTGTTTGTGCTATATAGAGTGAATTTACACCTTTGCCATTAACATGTTTATAAACACAAATGTCAGGGCATGTCAAAACATCCCAAGGGCCCCAAAAACACCTTAGACCCCAGAAGGTTAAAACAACCCTTAACGTTCGTTTTTTAAAACTGCGCAATTATTAGTTATTAGCCTTCCTGTATCTCAAACAGTAGAGCGTTGGTGTTTGCAACACAAAGATCATGGGTTTGATTCCCAGGGAAAGCAAGATCTGATAAGAATGTAAATGTGTACCTTGAAATGCAATGCAAGTTGCTTTAGATAAAAGCGTCTGCCAAATGCATAAATGTAAATGTAAAAATAATGATAAACATCTGTGTCTTGTTGCAGTAATTGGCATGGAGAGACCGGATACATGCAACTGGAAGATTCTGAGAGAGAGTGGGCTGAGGACTCGTGCGCTGTGTCTGTTCCAGAGCAGACTTTATGCTACTTTGATCTACTGAGAAATGTATGTAAGCTCAGAGAACACGTGTATGTTTTTGGTTTATTTTAAACTAATAATAGCACTAGCCTCAGCCTATTCTTGGACCTTCAGATGAAGATACTAGCTCAACATAAACCCCCTGTATCTTGACTATAGCTGCGCATGCACTTGCACAAGTGTGTGGGTTACCTAATGTAGCATCAGTGACCTCATCTTCCTTTTCTTTCTCATCTATTTTGAGATTGAACAGAGAACTAAAAGAGAAATACGTTCTAATTCTTAGCTTAAAGTCAAACAGAAATCAATGAAATACCTTTATTTATGCAAGAAAATGACAGCAACCATCATTTTTGCACTGCTTGAGTACGGAACTGTCTAAAGCCTTTCCCCGTCCCCTTTGATTGACAGCAGCTTTCATTAAATAGTCAGCCTGTATTATACAGTTACTTTTTGTTAAAATATTAAAGTTTTAAGGTGTTTGTCACCAACATACAAAACACTGCTAGAGAAAACATTGTGCAATTGGACTTTTGATTTTAAACCATTTAGTTACTGAGACACAGCCCTGTGGCAACTAGCCCCAACCAATCTCCCATAAATCCCCCACACTTAAGATATTTAACAGAACAGTTATAAAATCATGCTCTTACCCGTTTCACCAACACCCGTGACCAGTGACAGCACTACAAATGATCAGGATGAAACCAGTATTGGCGTTTTCACACTCTGAATGACACGTGATTAACACCTTATACTTTCACATGAGCTTATGACACCTCAACTAGTGCAGATCGAGCAGAGGAAGAGTTTTAACAGACAACATTAGACTAAAGGCATACACATTAAACTGAGATAAACTTTACATCAGTCCATGAAGATGCTCATGTAATAATGTTTTCAAACTTGGGAATATCTATATTTCATCAGTTGCATATACAGTATATAGTAATGACAAGGAACCTGTTCTTAGGAAACAGAGAAAATAATTGCTTGAATAACTTTAATTTTAACTTTTCTTTAATTTGCTTATGCAGACCAACTATCCTAGCTTGTAAAACACTGAAAGGTATTGCAGTAGCAGTGACATCAAAACACACATTTCATCTCCAGCATCGCCAACGGTGCATTTGATAAACCTCCAGTTTATTGATTCATTAATACCAATCTGGAAGTTGAATAAACAAAGAACTTAAAACAGAAACAGAATTGATTCATCTGAATGTTTTTATCATGAGAACTTCAAAGCATTTTATTTTTGTCAGCAGCCTTGTTCTTCTTGAATGCATCATATCTCTAAAAATACCGTTTCCTCTTTAGTAAGTGAGACTTCAGCATCACAGTGTGTCACAGCTATCTCCCTTTAAGGACGCTCTGCTCTCGTTTGTCCGTCTTCGCGAGGGAAGAGGGACAAGGATCTGTGCCCAGTAGCTCAGGTCCCTCTCACGCTGAGGCGGAGAGAATATCCAGGTCCTGGGGTTCACAGATGGAGCTGGCGGAAGAGTTTGAGAGAGAAGTGAAACTCTGCTGGGTGAGGTTGCAGCATCCGATGCATACTCTGGGTCAGCGGACAGTGCTCTACTGGCACCATGCCAGGAAGAGCAGGAGATGGTTGTCGAGGGCGAAGAGGACAAGTCATCTGAGCCCTCGCGACCTTTCTGCCCCGCGTATGAGGAGCTATTAAATTAGATTAGATTAGATCAACCTTTATTTGTCTCACAAGTGAGAAATTTCAACATTTACAGCAGAAAGCAGATAGCATGGAATAAAGTAAAATAATAAGTTACATTAACATAATACTAACAATATCAAAATTCTAAATAAATTATACAATACTAAAATGAAAAAAGAATATATATTTACACCTACAAAACAAATTACCAAATATAAAAACAGTACAAGTGAATATATGCATAGATGGCATGCTTTTCCTTAAGACTTAACCCTCTGGGGTCTGAGCTATTTTCTGGCCCTGGAGGTGTTCTGACATGCTCTGACATTTGTGCTTATTTCTGTTACTTGTGACATTGTCATGGCTAAAGTCTTATTACACTGTATTTAGCACAAACTCTGCTACAATAATATATCAGCAGCATGTGTGTAAAAGTTTGTAGTTTTGAGATAATGACATTTATGCGTGGTTTGTGAAAATACAAAAAAAAATTGTCACTGAAATAAGGCCATGAAACCCATACTGATTATTTCTTCACAAGACTTTTGAAAATTGTATCACGTAGCCTAGAATATTTGCTCCAAAACTATGTGAAAATCACCCTGACTGCTCATTCAGATAAGACAATATATTGATTTAAAATTTCTAAGACGTGTTTTGTGTGAGAAAGCCATATGCGAAGAGGCGTGATCATCTCATGAATATGTAAGCCTTTAACACCTGAGAAAGACAAAGACACTCCCCTAACTGCCCTATTAGGAGCGATCAGGCCCTGTCATTCAGAGCAACCTTGCACAAAGAATGAGGAGATTTAAAAAAGAATGGCTTTTAGATTGTTTGGATTTATTTACAACACAACATAATCCAAAGATACACAACAAATGACAAAAGAGCACATTGAAAAACAATGATCCAAAGACAGAGACCTTTATGCCATTCCTAAAAACATTGTACATACCTTTCATTTCCAAGGTGTTTGATTTTCACTTTACCATTCATGTACAGAGACTCATGTGAATGTTGAAGTCAGCAGGACTCAGTTGCATCTGGTCCCTGAAAGAAAAGAAAAAAAGTGAACATACTGGTATCAAGAGAAACTAGGCCTGCACGATTTTGGGAATAAATTTTAGATTTTTCTGGTTAAAATTGCTTTTTAAAATTCACAGAATACACACACACACACACAAATGTTTCCAACAATATATAATATAATGAACACCATGTTTGTTGTGCCTTGTAGGCACAAGCTATGTGCAGTACTGCATAACATAATAATAACAATAACCTATAGCAGCCTATAAATCTTCCAAAAGATTTCAGTAACAATGCTAGAGAAAAATATATTGATTATCTTATGTTACTTCAAATGTTTCCATTCGTTATGATGATATGAAATGAGATAATAGTAAAAACATAAAGCCTAATGTTTGGTGCATTTTTCCTTTCAAACGCGATCGCGCTCCAAAATATGATACATTCAAACGCGATCGCGCTCCAAAATATGATACATTCAAACGCGATCGCGCTCCAAAATATTAAACATTATGGACGGTTATACATATCTATGTTTGAGCAGATATCTACAAACAGTATTTAACAGTAAACACGGGTCTAAATAGTATAATATTCACCATATATCTAGCAACAGTTCAACTGCAATGTGGAGTTTATGCAACAATACCATAAACTAATAAGTAAGAATTTCTTACCTTACATCTTTCTTGTCTTCAAATCGCGTTCTTCTTCTTCTGAGGTAAATTCAATGTAAGCTCAGACGTGTCTTCCAAACTCGACGAAAAGCAGAGACTTGTGAAGTTTTTTGGTGTTTTGTGTTGGAGGTAACGAGGGCGTTCGCGTTCCATGTGGAGATTTGCATGTGAATCACTTTTGCGCGAGTGGGCGTGGTCGAATTAAAAGTAATTAGCAAGCGTTTGAGATACTGAACATCCTGTTGGTTTTATACAAATTACTTAAACAGAGAATATTTGTTTTCAGTTTGAATCCGATCATTTTAAAGTACACACTTAAATGTGTATTAAGGTATATGGCTCATAAATGTGTGAGAAGGATTCGCTGAGTTTTGTTTCAGTTTATAGACGTGCTCAAGAAAAAAAAGTTCACCGCGACGGAGAGGCAGAACGCACACCCTGTTTATTTTCTTTATTTTACAAAAGTACAATGTTTTGATTTGATTTGTAAGTGGACACATACAAAAGTAGAAATATCACAGATTCTTTTTTTATATTTCTTTTTTCTGTATGACCATAAATGACGGAGTAATTTAAGTTTATTGTGCTACAATGTGAAGAAAATCCAGCAAAACGCGGGGGCGCGTTTGCCGACCTCAGAGGGTTAAAACAGATAAAACAAATACCAATATTAGCGATGCAAAGTGACATTGTGCATTGATTTCCACTCAGTCTCTGAGTTGTGGTTTCTGTTTAATGCTTAACAGTGCTGATTATAAAGTCTCACGGCCGCAGGAAGAAAAGATCTTCTGAATCTCTCCTTCACACAGCGTGGGTGTATCAGTCTGCCACTAAAGGAGCTGTTCAGTGATGTGAGTGTCCCATGAAGGGGGTGGGACGAGGTCTCCAACATGGATGAGAGCTTAGCTCTCACCCTCCTCTCTCCCAGCACCTCTACAGGCTCAAGTGAGCAACCCAGGACAGAACCGGCCTTTTTAATCAGTCTGTTTAGCCTCTTCCTGTCTGCCATTGTAATGCTGCTACTCCAGCATACCACACCAAAGAAGATGGCTGACACCACCACAGAGTCATAAAAAGTCCTCAGGAATGAACCTTGTACTCCAAAAGACCTTAGTCTCTTGAGCAGGAACAGTTTCTTCTGGCCCTTCTTATAAAGGGCGCTAACAGTGTCTGTACAGTCCAATTTATTGTTAACCTGGAAGCCAAGATACCTGTTGGAGTCCACAATCTCAATGTCCACCCCCTGAATATTCACAGGTACCGTGGAAACATGCTTACTCCTGCGGAAGTCCACCAGCTCCTTAGTCTTTGCTGCATTGATAAGGAGGGGGTTTAGATTGCACCAGACCACAAAGTCCTGATTCAGTTTTCTGCACACTCTGTCATCCCCATCAAAGATGAGACCAACGACGGCAGAGTCATCAGAGAACTTCTGGAGGTAGCAGTCTGAGGTGTTGAAGGTGAAGTCTGCAGTGTAGAGGGTGAAAAGGAATGGTGCCAATACTGTTCCTTGTGGTACCCCCTGTGTCCCTGAGACCCTGTGACCCCTGAGACCCTGTGACCCCTGAGACCCTGTGTCCCCTGAGACCCTGTGACCCCTGAGACCCTGTGTCCCCTGAGACCCTGAGACCCCTGTGTCCCTTAGACCCTGTGTCCCCTTTGACCCTGAGACCCTGTGTCCCCTGAGACCCCTGTGTCCCCTGAGACCCCTGTGTCCCCTGAGACCCCTGTGTCCCCTGTGTCCCTGAGACCCTGTGACCCCTGAGACCCCTGTGTCCCCTGAGACCCCTGTGTCCCCTGAGACCCCTGTGTCCCCTGTGTCCCTGAGACCCTGTGACCCCTGAGACCCTGTGTCCCCTGAGACCCTGTGTCCCCTGAGACCCTGTGTCCCTGAGACCCCTGAGATCCTGTGACCCCTGAGACTTTTGCATAAGTCTAAAAGCAAATTATATTACTCTTTGTTGATACATTTCTATTTACATTGTACACAGTATGATGGTGATCATGATAGTGAATATTGCACATGCCACTATGATCACTACCCAGACGGGCCAACCAGCACCACGAAGATCTGAAAGAGAGAGAATATAATAATTAAATCTACAAACTAAGAATGACACTATAACTGTCTTGAACCCTTTATAAAATAAAAGCTTCACCTGTGACAGTGACAGCGTCTGATCTCCGAGATCCATGTTGATTGTGAGCCTGACAGTAGAAGCGTCCTCTCTGTAGTGCACTGAAACTCTGTCCAGATCCAACAGCTGAGGTTTCATTCTCCTTAAACCAGCTGAAGTTCAGAGCAGGAGGGTTTGAGTCACTGATGCAGTTCAGAGTCACTGAATCTCCCTCCACTATTACACCAGATCCACTCATCAACACTGAGACGCTCCTGGGAGGATCTAAAAAAAAAAAATGGAAAATTCACAATAAACATAAAAAAATGAATGAATTTGGAAATTTTACACAATGTACGATCATTAACTCACACAAGACATTTAAGGTCACAGCGTCAGAGTATTTCTCTCCATGCTCATTTCTGGACTTGCACTTGTATTCTCCACTGTCATCAGAGCTGATCTTTGAGATGCTGTAGATTCTTCCAGATCCTACAATCGTTCCTCCTTTAATCCATCTGATTTCTGCAGGAGGGTTTGAGTCACTGATGCAGTTCAGAGTCACTGAATCTCCCTCCACTATTACACCAGATGGACTGATGGGCACTGAGACGCTCCTGGGAGAGTCTAAAAGAGACAACAATGGAGATTCACAATAGATATAAGAAAATTATGAATTTAGATGTAAACAGTGTGTTTTTTGGTCCAACACACACACACACACACACACACACACACACACACACACACACACACACACACACACACACGCTCTTTAAGATCACTAAATTCAAGGCTTTTGGTCATACCTAGGATATCCAGAACCACCAAAGGAGGGAGAGCATTTTCACATTTGGCTCCAAAACTCTAGCCTGGTAATACCAGACTCTGCTACTTCACTTTGCTTCGTATACAGAGTCTGGAATAGCATAATAGAGAAGTGTTTTCTCTCTCGCGGGGGGGCGCTTGTCTGAAGTTTAAAATCATTGGTTACCCGTAAGCCAATCACATAACGTTTGGTTATGGCGTGTGTTATGCGCATGCTCAGCCGCATCTAACTTCCACTGTAAACGCATGTATGATGCAAAAACTAAACCATCGAGCGAAATACCGGAGTGAACATGGCTGTGAATGACTTTTGCAGATTATGTGAAGTAAATCTACGCATCCACGGTACAATCAGCGTCTACGTCACGGCTCTCAGCCCGCCCTCTGTTCGTTGATTGGCCCGGCTGTTTTCAGGCCGGTGGAAAACTGAAAGATAGGCTGCTATCTCAGACTGACTACAGGAGCGAAATGGAAATTAGCGGAAGTAGGAAGTCTGACGTAGTCAGGCTACCAAAACTCTGGAATAGTCTTCCTGATACTGTTCGTTGCTCAGACTCGCTCTCCCAGTTTAAAACTAGATTAAAGTCGCATCTCTTCAGCCAGGCATTCATATAATCCTACAGTTCAAACTACAATCCGGCCTCTAGCTCATAAATGCCAGAGGAGAACTGGCCCCCGACTGAGCCTGGGTTCTCCCAAGGTTTTTTTTTTCTCCATTAGGTCACCTGATGGAGTTTTAGGACACCATTAGGTCACTTGATGGAGTTTTTCAGTTCCTTGCCACTGTTGCCTTTGGCTTGCTCAGTTGGGGATATTTTGGGGATATTTCATTTAATTTTATCAATCAATAAATTCCTCTTGAAACAAACTTTGTTGTATTATTTTAATTTAATACTGTGAAGCTGCTTTGATACAATCTGTATTGTGAAAAGCGCTATACAAATAAACTTGACTTGACTTGACTTGACAAACACACCCCCCTACACACACACACACACACACACACACACACACACACACACACACACACACACACACACACACACACACACATTCTGTGTAAAAGAGCTGAGAGTCTCAAACTCACCTGTACAGATGCTGGAAAAGAGCAGCAGGACGTCCAACATGATGAAATTTGACAAGCGTTTCGCTTAAAGGGGTCAAATAATGCCATTTTTGTACAAGCTAATATGATTCTTTAGGGTCTAAATTAAAAGTTTGTAATATACTTTAATTAAAAATTCTCATTAGTATTGTAAGAAAACACTCATTTTACCTGGTCAAAAACAGCTCTGTTTTCAGCACGCCGTTTAAGTGCATGTGTCTTTAAATGATAATGAGCTTTGCTCACCCCGCCCCTCTGTTCTGTGGGGCGTTTTGCCACAACAACACATGTGGAGTGTTGCCTTGACAACAGTTGAGGGTAAAGTTATATTTTGAAGAATGGCAGCGGGAGTATCTGAGGACACTGTGCAACCGTATCAATTTGAACCGGAGTTGGAAAACAGGACGTTTCTGAATGGTTGGTTAACGTAATGTCACTTTGATCTATCTTTGTATGTACTGGCAGGGTAACGTTAGAGTAGTGAGATACGAACACTATGTGTTTACTGATGTATACGTTAGTTCATTGACAGATTGATGTTACAGCTAATGGTCATGAAAAACTTTTTTCTGGTAAATGTAGGCTTGTCAGTGATGCGTAACGTTATCTATGCAGTGTTAGGTACAACTGTCAGGGCTGAAGCACTACATTTTACTGATCTGTTCAAAAAATAATCAGTCTATGAGACTATGACAGTCATTAGGCACATAAACAACACATACTCAGACAGGAGCTAATACCTTTTTCAATGTTCTCGTTTATAAAGCAGTCTGTAGAAATGATTCGCGCAAAACATGAAAGCATTGCTGTTGCGCGGACTATGATTGACAGCTCGCTCACAAGCGAGGGCGGGTCTGTGTTGAAACGCTGCTGTCAATCAACAATCGTGGGAGGGGCGTCCGACCGTGTGACGTCACAAAATTGAACGGCTTGATTTGAGACAGGGGAAAACATATAAGAAGATTTTAAAAAAAAACACTGGATGGATTTTTATAATTTTATGATGGTTGTGTACAGGCACTGCCAACACACATTTCAGTACAATCGACTTGTAAAAGTGCATGTACCATTATATGACCCCTTTAAACAAAAGACCAAATTCTGTGTGACAAACGTTACTGTCGTTCTCTTCCGTACTGAGAGAACAATGTGCGTCAGCAACTGAAATATATATTTCCTTCCTCTTCTGTCTCTCTAACCACATCCAGCTCTTCATGACATCAGTGATGATTCACCAAACTTTATTAAATATATAAGCAGTGTTTTACTCTGTGAGGAAGAGATGATCCACTTCATTATAAGAGGGAATGAGAATCTGTGACATTTACACAGTGTGTAAAATATGAGTGTTTCACACAGCGTTCCAGTGAACAACTCAGTTTCTAAGACATATTAAATATAAATGATGAGATCAAAATAAAATATGGTGGTTATATTGTTGTTGACCCTGTTATGTGTAAAATTAAGGCATATTCATGTAAAATACACTATATAAATGTCATTGTTTTAAACACATGATTATCCTGTAGTATTTTAGTAACAGTACAACTTCTCAAGTATCAGTTCTCTTCCTGTGTTCATCGTCATAAGAAAGAAGAGTCTTAAGGCGGCTGCACACCGGACGCGCAGCTCAGCGCCGCGTCGCGCCACGTCTAGGACAACTCTCACCTGAAAATCAGATAACATCAGCAATTTTCTGATTTCTGTAAATAAATATAAAACTAAATGTATATTGCAGCACAGGGTGAAGTCCGTATATACATTAACTACGATTTGAGACACATACATGTAAATTTAATATAAAACTACGTAAATGGCGCTCTGTGGCGCGGCAGGATTTTGAACACGGTCCTGAGCCGCCGCGGACAGACGCCATAGGCTTCTGGATTATCATAAAAAAACAAGCTTTATGATCAACAAAAGTTCATGATACACACATGTTTCAGATGAACACAACTTTTATGAATATTGAAGCCTAAATGCAGTCGCCAGAAGTGAAAAGCTAAAGGTAGACTATAAACGAACTACATCACGGTCACATGACTTCAGCATCACCATCACTAAACTTCAGAAAACCCTTTCAGTTTTGATCCAGAAACATTTTCCCTGAAGGTTTGAGTAAGAATAGTTTATAAAATCTCAATTATAAGCATAACGATGCTGTAAAAGCGCCCTGAGTTTACATGTTCGGCTGATGACGTTTAATCTCCTCGACCGACTCTGTCGTCACATTTAGACACTTGTTAGCAACCGCCTTTTTCAACACATTTAACAGCTTCAATAAATCACGAGTGGGGAAATACTGATGTATTTTATGTGGTAGAATAAAGCGTGTCTTGAGCTTGTGTTCACCACAGACCTTATTTCAGCCATTTAACCAAAACCCATTTCAAAAAACCCATTGACTTCGGGACGATGAAACCAGAAGTGCTAAAATACAACTCGCTTCCAAGTTTTGTCCTACAAACTGATGTCAAACCTGCACCTCTATAGCCCTCTTACCCTGAGGGAACGTGAGGAGTTTCGGCACAGCGCCACCTAGTGTTGGCGGATAATGGAAAATTGATATTTTAGCCTATAAATAGTTTGACCTTCAATAGTTTAATATCAAGCTGAATGACACCCAACTTTCCCATGTTGGCCATTTACTATTTTGTAGTAATATGATGTAGTTTATGAACTCAATAGGATGTTATTACGAAACTTGGTTTGTGTGATCATGTCCTGGAGGAGCCTGAGAAGATATAAAGAGCTGTGTAGTGTTTTATACAATATCTTGTCAAAGCTACTGGCTTTTGCACTTAAACTTCATCATTGCTCTGATTCTCTGCTTTATTAATGTTGCCTCTTGAGTGAATTGCCTCATAATCGCTGGTTGCTGCTGTATTTTACATTTTTAATAGCTTTATTGAACTGTAGATGAGGTGTACCAAAGAAAACTGAATTTTGTGTCATTTTTACATTTTATTTACATAATTTTTTTAGTTGTTAGTAACATTTCTGGTTAGTATATACACTTTATAAACTGATAATAGTAAATAAAAAAGTGTGTCACAAGTATAGGTAAGAAATTTAGATTTTACCCGATTTTATTTTCACTTGCAACATCAGTCAGTGGACAGTCTTTTTTTATTTATGGTTGATGACTGAATATATCAGACCCTTGTTTGTTGAGATGTTTTGTGGATGTGTTGCTGTTACGTAGATCAGTTCTGTCCCGCTGTCCTGTGTTGCTTCAGGAGACTTTATTTTGGCATAATAATCACCGGCTGTATCTGTCACCTGATTGGTCGAGTGGGTGTGACTGGGGTTTGAATCAGGCTGCTGATTGGTTACTGTGGCGTAAACAGTAGAGACTTTTGTGCAGTTGTTGAGGTGTGATGCAGGCGTCTGATTGGATGAAGATGCAGGCGTCTGATTGGATGAGGATGCAGGCGTCTGATTGGATGAAGATGTTACTACGGTGACGTCTGTGTTTGGAATCTCTTCATACATGCGTTCAGTCTGAAAAACAACACATACATCCATAATTTGATTCTCTTACAATTCTCTCTGTTGATCAATAAACAATCATTGAACATGTATGTCTGATCTTCTACAGGTAAAGATTTGAACACTCACCTCTGTATTGTGCTGCATGTTTTGCTGAAATAAAGCTGAATGGAGCATGAATAGAGAAAAAAGGAACAAATCAAATCAATTTCAACACTAAAAACAGGACTTTATAATCACAAACTGTTTTTTTTTTTAAAGCTTTATTGAATTCTTACAGAATGCAAACAGCAAATTTAAGAACAAAATACAGATATAACATATAACGAGAACAAAGCAAAACAGAAAAAAAACAAACAAAACAAAAAAAAAAACACGAGAGTATTTCATGTAAACAGTTTTAGGGATTTACAGATGTCAATAGTCCTTAGAGCCTTTGTGTTTTTTGACAAAGAG
The DNA here is from genome assembly GCA_021554675.1 of Leuciscus idus. Taxonomy (NCBI): domain Eukaryota; kingdom Metazoa; phylum Chordata; class Actinopteri; order Cypriniformes; family Leuciscidae; genus Leuciscus; species Leuciscus idus. The sequence continues at coordinate 11,207,087 of CM038623.1, forward strand.
ATAGTCATCATATATTGTTCAAGTTCTTTCTTCAGTAGAAAGAGCTCAGGCTTTCTATTGGTGAATTTGCTCTTGTGTATATGAAATTTTGCTAAAAATAACAACAGATTTATAAAATAAAAGGCATTACCATCTTTGTGATTAAAGTGATGAAAACCAAAAATAACATTCTTAAAATAAAGGTGAGAAAATACAAAATCAGCGATAAACTTTTGGAAGTCCCTCCAGAATTTGTAAGTGAATTCACATGACCAAAATAAGTGGGTAAATGTTTCAGGTTGCTCTTGGCAGAAAGAGCAGTTAACATTTATATTAGACTTGAATTTTGATAGAAAATGTCTTGCAGGGTAGAATTTGTGTATCAGTTTAAATGAAATCTCTTTAATTTTATTTGTTAATAAGAACTTTTGAGGTAAAGTCCAAACTTTTTTCCACTCAATATCAGCCACAAAATTAGACCAATAAAACGTGGCTGGTGGGATAGAAACTAGAGCATCCTGAAACATAGATCTTATCTTGGAGTTCAGACGCTTACCAGATGAAAAGCAAACCTTACCAAGAGAAGACTGACACACATCAGGAGGAATGAATGATAAGGGAGGAGAGCTGTAGGAGCACCTGAATAACATGCACAGACCAGACGGGATAGCATCAAATACCACAGAAAATTCTCTAGGCGTTATTGGTACATTATATCTCCTGAGAAATTCAGAGTAATTGTACAATAAGCCATCTTCTTTGAACAGTTGACTAACCAAAACAATTCCGTTGCTAAACCAATTGTCCAAAAATAATGTTTTGTTTTTATAAACAATATTACAGTTATTCCAAATAAAACAGCTTTGTGGAGAGAAATGATGTTTGTAAACCAATGTCCATGCTAAAAGAACCTGTTGATGGAAATGAGAAAGTTTCAGTGGTATATTTGGAATGCTATAATTGCATAGCAGCAGGAAGTTAAGGCCACCTAAATTTGAGAATACGAAATGAGAAATAAAATGCCAAATGGATGTGGGGTTTTTTAAGTAGTTTTTGATCCAGTTTATTTTGAAGGTGTTATTAAGTGCACCAAAATCGATAAAATTCAAACCACCTTTGTCACAGGGGCTTAAGGGAAAATCTGGGGGAAGTACCGCTAGCAAGCTTTATAGAACTATTACTATTGGAATATAACATCTGAACTGCATTGCAAAAGGATTGACCAAAGCCAAATTTATTCAAAGCCGTAATAATAAAATCATGTTCCAGGGTGTCAAAAGCCTTATAGAAATCGAGAAAAAGAATAAAACTGTCATCTTGTACAAGTTCTGAGTAATCCATTATATCTAAAATTAATCTTACGTTGTTAGAAATATGACGATTCTGCATAAAACCAGATTGACTCTCATCAATGACTGTATCTAAAATAGGTTTTACTCTATTTGCAAGAATCAGTGCTAGTATCTTATAATCATTATTCAATAAAGAGATTGGTCGCCAATTGTCTAAGAGCAAAGGGTCCTTTCTTGGTTTCGGAATCAGGGTGATTAGTCCCTGACATATACTGTAGTGGGAGGGAGTGCACCCCTATCAATGCTTTCCTTAAAGACTTCCAAAAGAAATGGGGCTAAGCTGTCAGAGAATTGTTTATAAAGCTCGGCAATAAGGCCGTCTGTCCCGGGGGACTTGTTTAGCTTAAGACACTTTATAGCATCTGTGACTTCATTCAGGGAAATTACCCTGTCACAAAATTCACTATCAGCCACACTCAGCTGGGTGATATTATTTACAGAATTAAAAAAGGAAAAAGCAGCTTGAGGGCAATCAGTGCCGGCCCGAGCCTTTTGGGGGCCCTAAGCAGAATTTGATTTGGGGGTGTCACCTGTGCTTGACGATTATTGACACAATGTCATGCTATAATGTTACATTATAAATTAATACAATGAGGTTATGTATTAATACAAAATAAATACTTAATAAAAAATAGATACTTAAAAAAGTTGTAACTTTTTCTTTACTCTTTTACTAACTCTTGGAAACTTCTGAAAACAAACTGTCACAAAACATATAAAAACAATTATTTGCAAAATATCCTCCAACGTTTTGCAACACTTTGCAGTTTGAATGATGTCTTGTATGAACATGCCGGAGTATGTTTTTATGTTTCCACTGTTCGATCTCGCCCGCGACTCACACACACACACACACACACACACACACACACACACACACACACACACACACACACAAACACAAACACACACACACAACATATTCCAGCTTTGTAATCTTCCACTGTGATGTTTCGAAGCACATTTTTGCGCGTATGAGGAGGATGATTTTTTCCGTCGATATTGGAAAGTGAGTGAAGTACAAAGCCTATGATAAAGAATAGTTTACCATCCAAATCCATCGCGAATGTTGAAACATGTTGATTCTAATGAGAGAGATACGTGAGCCCAACGCCGCTTACTTTCACTTTCGCTTTAAATTATTTCGTTTTGGCTTGTTTATAGTTATTTTTTATTCTTGTTCTGTTCTGAATATCATTACATTTAAAGGATAAATCATTGATCAAATAAAAATTTTGTGACATGGCTTAACATTACCGTGACTTTGCGCACAAATTGTCTATGCACGCGAGGTTATGCGCATGACTCAAACACTGGCAGACACAGCAGCAGTTGTAGGCAGGTATATTGATCATGAAATCAGAATTTTCTTGTCTTGAATGATTAATCCTTTCATTCATTTATGTCACTTGTTTAAGTTAATTAATATGTAAAAAAAAAAAAAAAAACTCGATTGGGGGCCCCCTGGTGGCGAGGGGGCCCCAAGCAGCCGCTTAGTTCGCTTATGCCTCGGGCCGGCCCTGAGGGCAATACTTGGAAGAGTAAAGTTCACTGTAAAAATCTGCACAATATTTCGCAATGGTGCTCTGATCATTAGAAATTGTCCTGTTAATATTTAATTTTAGAATAGAATTAGTGTTGGATTGATGTTTCTCTAGTCTGAAAAAGTAAGCCGAATTCTGCTCACCTTCTTCAAGCCACTTTTTGCGAGACCGGACAAATGCTCCTTCAGCTTTGCGCTTATAAATCTCATCCAACCTATGCTGCCAGTCATTTAGTTCAGTCTTATCAGATTCGCTGAAAGCCTCTATCGGTTTGGAAGTAAAAAAAGCAATATTCTCTATTACCTCTGTCTCCTCAGCCCTTCTTCTCCTTGCTAACTCAATGCAGTATTTTCTAAAAAATTTACCAAGTTCATATTTCAGAAGCTCCCAGTTATTACAGAATATCTTTTCAGCTAAAGCTTTGCTCCAATAATGTTTTATCAGATTATGAACTTCGGTAATCACTTCTTTATGCTCGAGGATAGTACTGTTAAGCTTCCAATATGAAGACTTAGCACTAGAGGAGGAAGACAAAGGGACAGATAAATGAATTGTTTTGTGATCTGAAAGTGGCGTAGGAAAAATATCTGTTTTAACTTCCTTCAAATCTTTTGAAATAAGCCAATAGTCGATGCGCGAGTGACTGGTCTGTGTCTTGTTGCACCAAGTATATGCTCTTTGAGCTGGATGCGAGTCCCTCCAGGAATCAGCCAAATCAAATATTTGTGCAAATAGCCTTATATGTGAGGTAGAGGAGTCTGAGCTTCTAGAGGGCCATCTATCCATACTGTTGTCCAACACAGTGTTGAAGTCGCCACCAAAGATTATGAAAGAATCTGGATATTTGGATAACCAGTACAGCAAGCGTTCTTCTAACTTGTCAAAAAAGATATTATTCTCTGTTTGATAGTTGAAGCCATACACATTGACTAGAATATAAAAAGACTGTGCAGCCTCGAGTATTAAAAAAAATGTAATGGCCATTTTTATCACAGTCAGAGATAAAAATTTTCCCATTAAATCTGCGTTTCAGTATACAAACACCTGCAGCCCGCTCTGAGCCATGGGACATCCACAAATCATCACCCCACTGCGACCTCCAGAAAGATTTGTCTTGTTCTGTTGAGTGGGACTCTTGTATAAAGCAAAAATCTATGTTAAACTGCTTGCAAAACAAAAATACGGCTTTACGTTTAATGTTGTTTCTTAAACCTCTCGCATTTAAGGAAATAATAGACAAAGACATAAGGATAAAATAAGATTAAAAAATAAAAATAAAAATGAAAGCTTAGACCAAATAAGTGAATGAGTAGTTAAGTTGAAAACCTGTGGTCACTTAAGAGGGTACTGTAGAAGGTGAGAACTGCAAACCCTATGGGGGAAATGTGAACTTAGAACATAGCAAGAAATAGCAGTAAGTTAAGCTAATGTATATGTAACGTTACCATCTCAAATAATTGTACATTTGAAGAGAACAAACAATTAAACCTCTCACACTTTATAGAAAGAAAAAAACAAAAATCTCGATCAATGAAAAGGCTGCTGTTCAGCTCTGCCAGGAGCAATAATCAAAGTGCTGCATGCCTACTTAAATTAAAGGGCATATTTAGATTATCAACAAAAGTACAGCAGTTAAATTCTAATCGGCTCTTTAGCGCGATTGCATACAGAATCAGGTAATAAAGAGAGAAAATAAAAAATAAAATAATAATAATGTGAGAGATAGTAAAGACAGCTAAGCCATATTTTACTCCAGTTTGTACCTTGTGCCATCACAGAACCAGTCACTGAGGTGGAAAAATGTCTTTCCCATTCACGAACGCACGTCCTCCAACGAAGAATGCCAGCTTGTTCTCCTTGCGTGCTTTATCCACGGCTGGCCAGAGTCGGTTTCTCCGGGCGCGGTCATCAGCTGACAGGTCTTCCGCCAGCTTCAAGTTGTTGTCTTTCAAGAAGGTTGACTTCTTGGCAGAACGCCAGACAGCATCACAGTAAATACTGGATGTAAATTGTATAATGACTCCTCTGGGTTGGTTGTTGTTGGGTTTCATGGGGCCGAGGCGGTGTACCATGTCAACGACATCTGAAAGTTTATCTTTTGCCTCCGGTAAAACAGACTGACAGACCTGGATAACTTCTTGCCGCACGTCTTGCTTCTCCTTTTCGGCTAGGCCGTAAAGTTTAAGATTCCAACGGCGCGAGTAGCTCTCAAGATGAGAGATGCGCCTCTCCTGTGCTTCGGCGTTTGTCTGACATTTTTCGACTTGCGTTTCCATATTGACAACTCTGTCTTTCATGTCATTTATCTCGGCACAGACAGCATCAAAAGACTCTCTCACAGCTGTGATATGTTTAGTGTTCTCTTGAACAGCCTTTTTCATCTCGGAGATCACTATGGAGTTGTCGCTAACCATTTTTTCGAGAGTATCTGACCTCGAGTTAATCAGCTTGGTAAGTGACGAGAGCTGGGAGAGAACGGTAGATGCTTCTGTGTCCATAACTTTTCTTAGCTTACCAGCGGGAGAGGCACATGGTGTGACAGGGAGATAAGGAAATTCTTCTTCCATGAGGACGTGTTGTGATGGGTCGGAAGTTGCTTCCAAATAGTCATGCATGGAGTCGATAGGAGTATTTTTAGCGTCGGCAGGCTTATCAGGAGTGGAAGTTGGCTTTGCTAGTTGGCTAACATTAGCAGGCTTGCTAACAGAGCCGGTATTAGCTAGCGACTTCTTGGGTTCAGTCTTTCTCTTCTCTGGTTTGCTCATTTTGGTCCGTGGACAACAGCCAAAAGTTGCAGTGAGCAATAATTGTCAAAAAAAACCGCAATAAAGTATATGTTCACCCTATTCAATATAATTATAACAGCTAGGATTGCAGAGCTCAACCAGAAGTGTCTGCTCAGAGCGCCATCTTGGCCGACCCCCCCACAAACAAACTGTTACCTGTCCCAGATTTCCTCTTCCTCTTCTTCCGGATGATGAAGGTTCCAGAACACAGAGTCAGAACCAGCAGAACCGAACCCAGACCGCCAGCAACAGAAGCCAGATCTGAAGGCAACACTAAACACATGATATTTACATGATGAAACACAAACTGATTCTGATTATACTGGAAAATCAACAATAACGTTGTAATAACTAATTTAAATTCCTTTGATTATTGTACCATTAGGAATATTGTAATATTGTAAATATACAGTTGTTATATAGTGTAACCGAAGTGAAACTGCAATGGTAAACCAACTCTACAGAAGAAAACACTTCTCTTTACGGTTGATGTCAAACCAAATTAACCACATGAAATCTGATATGTGCATCATTTATATTTATACAGTAGATAAAATGTGTCTCAACAAATATTCAAAGCAATTTCCTTTCCCAAAGAGTGATCATGTGATCAGAGAGTTGCATTATGGGTAGTGTAGTTTGTGTGCTTACTAGTGTTTGTCTGATAGAGTTGAACTGTAGTAATTCCTGTTGTTGTTCTTGTTGTTTCAGTTTCTGTTTGATGAGTCGCTGACAGAGAGAAACACCAGTGACTGTGAATGTGTCGCTCATGCAGTGATATAATAACACATAATAATAATAGACGAACACACACTTAACACTGTTTGCTATTGCTGCATATGAACAAATGTTGTGTTTTCGGTTCATATCACTGATCACTGATAATCACATTATAAATGTTCATTTAGAAGACACTTTATTATCTGAACTGATACAGAGTCACTTTGGATAAAAGTCTCTGTCAAACCCACATAAAGCTGGACTCATGTTATTACTGTCATTATGAGATGATTTTACTCAGAAACTGCAGAACAAAGAAAACACTGACTGTCAAATGACGCGTCAAACGTTCAGTTGTTGTACATTTGATTGGAGTGTTGAGGAACATCACAACCTCTAAATGTTCAGTGTGATGCAATTTTGGTTTATTTTTCACAGAAGTTGAAGCTTTCAAGTTTCCAAGTTGATGCAAGTTTGTGTAAGACATGAATGATCTTGAATTACATCATGATCTTGAATGCAGCATTAAAATTGTGTTTAGAAGCTTTGATATCTCTGTGTTCACTATAATCAGACTAACTATTAATGTTTTGATGGAAGTTAAGTTATGAAAAGTTATGAAAACACAATCAAAACACATGTGAGTCCAGGGGCCTGTACCATGAAGGTAGCTGAACAAACTCGGGGTTACAGGATTAGTTTTGAGTTGACAAAACCAAACCGATGCAATCAGGCTTTATTGGTACCATGATGCAGCTCATCAACTTTCTCTGTCAACTCAGGCTTTGATCCTTAAGCTATGATTACTCCACGCGCGCGTGCACATAAAAGAGTGACGTCGACACTGAACAACCAATCGCGGGTAGAGCGAGAGCGATATATTTTTCCGCGGAGGAGCAAGAGATAATCATTCATAATTATGATGAATTTAAATATGTATTTCAAGCTCGAAACAATACGGTCTCTGCTGCCAAAGCAAGAGAAGACTGTTGGAGAAAGATTGCTGATTGTTAATGTGTAAGTTAAACAAATACGTTCTATATTTATGTAAAATTATGTATATATGTATGTGTAGCCTATATGTGTAATATAGCCTATTTTTATAATATATAAAAATGTCCATGTACTAAGAAATAATAATATTCATTGATTTTTAGATGCAACCCCAACTCCAAATGTTCTTGGCAGCAGATAAAGACAAAATATAAAAATATAATTCAAAGTGGTGAGTATTTACCACAACCTTTTATTATTTTTGTGAACATTTTATCACAAACACTTGTTTGCAGCAAACCGAAATAAAGAGTTAAATTCAGAAAACCAGAATACACTGTGGCGGAGGAGTTGGCTCTGAGCAGGTAATAAGGAACGGCCGATTATGGATGTGATTACAGGTGCTGTACAATCTGACCCTGGTGCTGGCTCCTCTAAGCAAGTAACACTGGGTACGTGTGCGATACATTACTACTTTTTTTAAGTTTTAAATATGGCTGACTGTATGTTCTGCAGTAGAGGGAAATACAGTGTCCCTGTTGAAGCCAGCACACATACACACAGTCTCCCACACAGAGGTCAGTATGCAGCAGACAGAACACCAAACATAACCTGCTTTACAACAGTTATGCTTTACATTGGCCTATTTTTATTTATTAGGGTGGTGGAAATGAAGACACTCTGTCTGTGTGTTCTCAGACAGTTGCTGATGTGAATGCACTGGGCTTTTTATTATGGCAAACATTTGAATGTGTGGCATAAAAAAGGGACTGGCCCTTACACATCTCTTTTATTGTAGGATTTTTCACAACCTGCCCCAGAAACTGAGGCCTCTACCTCAATGAGTTTCAGAAGAAATGTGAACAAGGTAAGGATTAAAAACCCTTGCCAAGTCAAGGAACTTTTTGTGATTTGATGAGCCTCCAGAAAACTTGTAATGATCATGTTTGTGGTGGAATTATGTTTCAGGTGGAAACAGACTCAGTCAGGGCCCTGTACAAAAGGAGTCTTGAACTAGACTGCACACTAAAGGAGACTTGAACTAGACTGCACACTAAAGGAGACTTGAACTAGACTGCACACTAAAGGAGTCTTGAACTAGACTGCACACTAAAGGAGTCTCGAACTAGACTGCACACTAAAGGAGTCTCGAACTAGACTGCACACTAAAGGAGACTTGAACTAGACTGCACACTAAAGGAGACTTGAACTAGACTGCACACTAAAGGAGTCTTGAACTAGACTGCACACTAAAGGAGACTTGAACTAGACTGCACACTAAAGGAGTCTCGAACTAGACTGCACACTAAAGGAGACTCGAACTAGACTGCACACTAAAGGAGACTCGAACTAGACTGCACACTAAAGGAGTCTTGAACTAGACTGCACACTAAAGGAGTCTTGAACTAGACTGCACACTAAAGGAGACTTGAACTAGACTGCACACTAAAGGAGTCTTGAACTAGACTGCACACTAAAGGAGACTTGAACTAGACTGCACACTAAAGGAGTCTTGAACTAGACTGCACACTAAAGGAGACTTGAACTAGACTGCACACTAAAGGAGACTTGAACTAGAATGCACACTAAAGGAGTCTTGAACTAGACTGCACACTAAAGGAGACTTGAACTAGACTGCACACTAAAGGAGACTTGAACTAGACTGCACACTAAAGGAGTCTTGAACTAGACTGCACACTAAAGGAGTCTTGAACTAGACTGCACACTAAAGGAGTCTTGAACTAGACTGCACACTAAAGGAGACTTGAACTAGACTGTTCACTAAAGGAGTCTTGAACTAGACTGCACACTAAAGGAGTCTTGAACTAGACTGCACACTAAAGGAGACTTGAACTAGACTGCACACTAAATGAGACTTGAACTAGACTGCACACTAAAGGAGACTTGAACTAGACTGCACACTAAATGAGACTTGAACTAGACTGTTCACTAAAGGAGACTTGAACTAGACTGTTCACTAAAGGAGACTTGAACTAGACTGTTCACTAAAGGAGACTTGAACTAGACTGTTCACTAAAGGAGACTTGAACTAGACTGCACACTAAAGGAGACTTGAACTAGACTGCACACTAAAGGAGACTTGAACTAGACTGCACACTAAAGGAGTCTCGAACTAGACTGCACACTAAAGGAGACTCGAACTAGACTGCACACTAAAGGAGACTTGAACTAGACTGCACACTAAAGGAGTCTTGAACTAGACTGCACACTAAAGGAGTCTTGAACTAGACTGCACACTAAAGGAGACTTGAACTAGACTGCACACTAAAGGAGTCTTGAACTAGACTGCACACTAAAGGAGACTTGAACTAGACTGCACACTAAAGGAGTCTTGAACTAGACTGCACACTAAAGGAGACTTGAACTAGACTGCACACTAAAGGAGACTTGAACTAGAATGCACACTAAAGGAGTCTTGAACTAGACTGCACACTAAAGGAGACTTGAACTAGACTGCACACTAAAGGAGACTTGAACTAGACTGCACACTAAAGGAGTCTTGAACTAGACTGCACACTAAAGGAGTCTTGAACTAGACTGCACACTAAAGGAGTCTTGAACTAGACTGCACACTAAAGGAGACTTGAACTAGACTGTTCACTAAAGGAGTCTTGAACTAGACTGCACACTAAAGGAGTCTTGAACTAGACTGCACACTAAAGGAGACTTGAACTAGACTGCACACTAAATGAGACTTGAACTAGACTGCACACTAAAGGAGACTTGAACTAGACTGCACACTAAATGAGACTTGAACTAGACTGTTCACTAAAGGAGACTTGAACTAGACTGTTCACTAAAGGAGACTTGAACTAGACTGTTCACTAAAGGAGACTTGAACTAGACTGTTCACTAAAGGAGCTGGACTGTGAGCTGAGGAGGCTCCAAAAAAATAAATAAATTAGAGATCAAACAGCTGGATAAAACTGATCTCAGTATGTGAACTTATTTAACCAAGTAACACTTTAGTATGAATATTTATTAATGTAACTTTCTCTTGCTCTCTTTCTCCCTCCCATCCCACAAAACCAATAAAACAGTTTGAGACCTATCTTCAGTTTCAATGTGCTTTTATTAAAGGGATACTTCACCTCTGGAAAGATGAATGTGTATTTAAAATGGGTCATTTATGTAGAAGAAATGTGAAGAATTTTTTTAATTTGGAGCTTTCTAGACTGAGAAAAGCCAGAAAATTTATTTTTGGCTTATGTGGATGAAAGACAACAATTCCCAGAATGCACTTGCTTCGCTACCCTAGGAGGCCACTCCCAAGCCACGCCTCCCGGTAAGAGAGCGCAGTTGAAAACAAGGCTTGGCTACTATTTGAGACTCCGTGATGAGTTTGCCAGGGATTTCGAGATCGCCCAAAATGTCCGGGATTCGGCTTTTGCGTTCTACAGTCGCCATTCATCATGTTTACTGTGGCGAGCAGGACGAGGCTGAGGGCCGCGGGAGAACGGCGCGAGGCCGGTGGCATCATTACTGAGACGCGCCGGTCTCGCATCTCTCACGGAGGACCAGGAATTTTCTTAGCAATGGTAAAACGCACATCAACCGATCACTTGTTTAGCGTTCATGTAAACACTACATTCAGATTCACCAATCGGAATGAATTCAGTTAGATTGAAACAAAAGGTGTGCATGTAAATAATGAATGGCGACTGCAGAAAGCAAAAGCCGAATCCCGGACATTTTGAACGATCTCGCCCGCCGGACAAGTCCGGGAAAAAGAGGATGGTAACCCCTACTACTCAGCTTTCTCCTACTACTCAGTTTTCTCCACAGAACAAAAGCCTGCTAGCTTAGCTTCCAAAGAAAGACGGCTGACACTGTGTGTACATTCTGTGAGTGAGATCCGACCTCCTATGGGCGGCCTGAAAATACACGGAACAACGCCTTCTACTGGCTGTAGTCTTTAGCCTCTGGCCAGAAAATCCTCCGATGACGCAAAATGACGATTTTTGCGTCATCGGAGGATTTTTTCCAGACAAAAAACACATAAATCTCTTGTCTCAGGGGGATATGAGGGTGGAAAGCACGGTAATTCGAAAATACTACAGGTTTTCTACTAATACAAAGCTTAATGCTAAATCCTGAAGTATCCCTTTAAGTGTAATATTGTATGGTGATTGCATCTACATCTGCACCAGCTGGGTGGTCCGCTCTGGTGACTCTTAAGCGCTGAACACAGGTGAAACGTGCCTTTAGGAGGCCAAAGGTCATCTCTATCTTCACTCTGGTTTTACTGAGGGCCACATTGAAGCTGTGCTGTGGACCTGTCTGAGGGTCATGATAGGGGGTTATTGTGTAGGTTTTTCTATCTCTGTTCAAATTAAGTGTTTTGTACTGTACCAAATTTAACTTGCTTTCCTCAAAGCGCTGACACAACAAAGACTCACGGAAAATTCGTGAGTCAAGCACTGGAGCCAGGCCATTTGGCATCCAAACTTGATCATACGTTCATGACCACCACAAGTCGTCAGCAGATGAAATGTTTAGTAGATCATTGTTATATCTGTTAATGTTACTATTAATTTAAAGATTCATCTCACATAAAATAATCATCTCACATATTCACATCATCTCTACCTGAACATTAAGGCTGTGATAGGACTTCCTATTAACATAATCTGCCTCATGTTCCCAGAGCAGTGGAGATTGGAGCAATAGACTGCATACATGTTGCAATGACTCTAGGGAATCCTATCATAAGATTAACAGAATAATAAAAAAGATTTAAAATAATTCTTAACATGTATTGTATAGTACATTTGTGAAATTTGCTTAAAAAAATAAAATAAAATTGCGTTCATGTGATGTCACCCTATCAATATATCTTACCGGCAATTTTATAAAAGCCCTCTTTTATGGACATGGTCGATAAATGTCCGGGGAACACTATTAATGAAACTATTCATGTACTCTTGCAGAGCGACCTTGCGAATGGTTTGACAAACCGTGTTTTCCCCGAGCTTCTGTACGTCACCCACCGTGCAGGAATGTACCACTTGCAAAAAAAACGCAACGCAATATTTGCGGTACAGGAAGTGCATGAAAATCGACGTGTTAAATTCTTTGTGCGGCTCAAGAAGTTCGCAAAGATAAGACATTGCTTCCACGGAAAATCTGTATCTTTCATACAAATAACTATCAGGAAAGGCAAGGGGATTTTGTCATGCTAAAAACTCTTTCTTTACGAAGTGCTCGTCAAACAATTTGCGCTGAGATGTCCACCGGATTTGGAAGAAAAGGTGAAGCCATTGCAACAGACACTGGGAATAAGTTATGTCACCTATATGTTTCTTTGCTCTCAGCTGATTGGTCAAACTTCAGTCTGAGATCTTGAATCCAGAACATAACCTGCCCCGGAGCAGGTTAGCCGTGTGGCGTAAGATACCATGGCGACGAACACCGATTAAAGCCAAACTACTTTCATAGTACCGAAAACCCAGGGTTGGCGGAAACTAAACTGAAACATAGCTGGCTAGCCACCTAAACCGGCTTCATGGTATAGGCCCCAGATGTCAGTGTGTGTGTGTGTGTGTGTGTGTGTGTGTGTGTGTGTGTGTGTGTGTGTGTACCTGTGCTGGTGTGTTCAGTGCTGCTATACGGACTAATGCTGGATGTTGAGATCTGGACACGTGTCGTTGTCTCTGGAGCTGAGAAATGAAGAAGATCGTCACACCATAATAAATATATTCATAAAACAATAAACATGAGTGATGAAGTAGATTGGTGTTAAAGCTGCAGTCCGTAACTTTTTTTGTGTTCAAAATTTACTAAATTTATAGACACAAACAGAGAGAAGGAGATCCGGCTCAATGTTCTTCAGACGCAGCAGTTTATTAACCTCTAGAGCGCCAGAAGTTACGGACTGCAGATTTAAGTGTTGAATATCAGGCACCTCTGATCACATTTAGCTGGATTTGTGTGTAGTGCTGAGACATCCATCCAGCTCTACATCCGTACGGTCCAGCATCTTCCATCTTCAGGTTACTGATGGTCACTGTAAATGATCTGGTCTGAGGATTATCCTTCAGTGAGAATCTGCCACTGATATATACAGTCTTTTTTCCATCAGATCCTAGTATAAGGACACTGTTTTTGTCAATTCCTCTGTAGAAGTTTTTGGAAGACTTTTTATATCCTCCTGGATAAGAGCACGTAATGATCACTCCTCGTCCCTCTGTTCCTCTCACTGTAATGTCCACAGACAGTGAACTGCTCACTACACACACACACACACACACACACACACACACACTGGTTTACTCATGTACACTGATAACATACACCATAATGTTAGATAATAAACACTTTTAGTAGAGATCTTCAGCTCTTACCCGTCAGCAGAAACACAAACTATCAGTGGAAACTTCATTTCTTCATCAGTTCAGTTCAGAAAATCAGTCTGAAACTCTCAGTAGTTCCTCACACGACTCTCTGAAACTCAAACAGCAATAATACTGCTCTCATCTATATGTGGAGAGTAAAATAATACGCTTGTTGCTCATCTCACGTGATGAGAAACTGTGTGTCTGTGTTTCCATGTGGCATTAGGTGTGAAAACGCCTCTCAGTTTTGACCAGGAAATGAACTGTGAATTCATCAACCACAACCTCTTTCTGTTCTGTCTTTAACATGTTTGAGTGCTTTCTGTTGCCCTTTTCCTCTTTTTCTACTTCTGAATGTTTTAATATATTTTCGAGGCATGTTAATTACATGTTAAGCATCATCACTTATAGGAAAAAAATGTCAAACATTTTAAGGAAACAATTATTGCCAAACTCTGAATGAAAAAGACATGAGATGAAGAAGAAATGTGTGTTAGGGGTATTTTCTGTGGTAATCGACAGCATGGAGAAACACTGTTGTTTACAGAAACTATAAATAATACAGAATATTTCTTAACATTAAAATCACTCTCTCCATCATATAAGCTCTGAGAAGAGTTGCATTGTGGGAAATGTAGTGTGTTTAGCTGAAGCCTCAAAGCTCTTCCTGTGTCTGTAGTTTCACTTCCTGTTTGGCAAGTGTGAGCCGAAGACATCACATGTTTAACTGAAGCTAAAGGCAGGGCTGGACTGGCCATCGGGCATACCGGGCATTTGCCCGGTGGGCCGACGTGCTTTTTGGGCCGATACATCTCATTCATAATTTTTATTATTATTTTTTTATTATTATTTTTTTACGGCCCATAAAATTTGTACATCGGCGGCCCATTCGTTTTGTTTTGTTTTGCTTAATTGGCGGCGCTGGGTTTGTGCCGTTTTTTTTTCTTCTGACAGACCAGCCCATGAAACACGTAGATCAGCGGCCCATTGGTTCTTTTCTTGATTGACACTGGGCTGGCCCAATCACAACTTTAAACGAGTGAGCGAGCGTGCAGCAGTGTCAGTGTGTATCTGTCAAAATAGTCAGCGAGATAGAGAAGAAACGCAAGGAATGTGCAGAGAAATAGCGTGAAAAAATAGAACCAGGCCCTTAAAGCAGACACTGTAAACTGTGTCAAAGTATATGTTTTCTGCCCTTCATCAGCTCCTGTGATGATGATGATAGTGAGGAGGATCAGGAGAGAGATGAGAAAGTGTAGAGCGTGCGGTAAGCAGAACTACTTTCAAAACACTTAAGCTATGTCATGATCGAGTGTAGGAACCCATAACCCAGTTACAGATTATTTCCACATGGCATAGTTGACGATTACATAGACAGTATATAAAGACGATTACCGCAATTCACTAGACATTTAATGAGAGGCGTTTGTAAACATTGTTTTCCGCCAAAATAAAAGCTTGATGCAGTTTGTGTCAAAATAAAAGATCATGTGCTTATCTCTTTCAAGTATAGAAATTGGTACAAAACTAATTATGAAAGTTTCCTTTATTTTTTAGTGCATTTGTTTTACAAAATATGGCTATTACTGTCATTGGATTAATATTATAACTATTATTATGTAGTAGGTGTAATGTAAATAGACACTGTAACTAAAAGAGGTTTGAATTTTTCGTTTAATTTGCACACTGAATATGGGTTGGAGCTTTTCATTTTGAACTCTCGCATGCCCCCGGACCCCCCTAGAAGAACCAAGGTCCACCCACCACAGTTTTACCAAAAATCCTGTGAGAAACACTGGTGTTGCTATGCCATTGCAGTTTATAGCTTGTTTTAGGATTCATCACTGTGGAGTATAGTTCAACTGTATTAATTAATAAATGTCAAATTTTCACTCGTTCCTATACTCACTTATTACATGGCATTAGTGGTTTTAAGGAATAGGAGTTGGTATGCATATAATTAAGGGCATGCAAAGATGGGTGGTGTTTATGATCATATAGTGGGCCAGTCTGGGCCAAAATACTCGGGCCGATTTTTTGTCCCAGTCCAGCCCTGGCTAAAGGCCTCCTAATATTAGAATGATGAAGCTTTTCTTAAGCATCTCAATAACACCAAACTAATCTGTGCCATTTATATGTTGCTTGCAATGATTTAAACGGATATTCATCTACTTTTGAATGGTGCAGTTCCAACATCAGCCAGCAGGAGTGAACCGATGACAACAGACAAACCTTCAACTGAACATGATATTCACATTAATAACTACAGACTCACATCATAATAATAATAATGAAATAAAACATATGCTTCACTTGCAATCAAGAATAACATGACTTAATTTGTCCATTAAAGTATTTAATATGACACATTCAGCTTAAAAAAAAATACATTTATATTTTTATTCTACATATTTTTGAATGTAAATGTGGCGAGGGCGTCAGGCACCAGAGGGAATGGTAAGAAAGCACCAACAATTAAACTAACGTTCGACTACGCCACCCGGTATATACCGGGAATTACCAGCCCCAGGACAGGGGGGCGCACAGGTTCGTTACCGAAAAATGGGTGAGCAGAGAGACATAAGCCAGGGAGTATCAAAGATGAGGCAGTTTTATTCAAATACAAAATTTAAAACCATCAATACATTAACATCTCAAGGGCTCAATATTCACATGTCAAAAATAAAAGAAACAACACTTTACAAAACTTCCATATAAAGAAATAAAAAAATACAAAAAAACAAACAAATACACAAGAAAGCTTAAGGGAGGGAGATGGACTGCTGTGACCCTCAATTCACACACCACGCTTAATACCCACACGCATATCCACTCTGGTGAGGTCACTCAAATAAGCACGGCACTCAACGTGAACCCCGTTAAACAGCAGTTAAACCCCTCCTCTGTACACTTTCTCCCTCACGCCGTCCCAAAATAAAGAAACAGTCAGTTCACAAACATGAAAAAAAAAATAAGAAGAATACAGAGACAATATTCAAAATCTCGTCTTGTAACTCAAATTAAGTTTTAAACCTACAAAATAAATGACATCACATCCCGTGCACATAAAAACAAGCACAAAATAAAACAAAGAAATAACAACGATTACAATTCACGACACAAACCAAAAAAACATTTAAATCAAAGAAAATAAAACAAACAGACAGGGCCACAATCAACTCGCACACCTGACGAGCGAGCCGGCCTGAGAACACCAGCCACGCTTGCTTCCACTGTTGCTCTCCCTCTTCGGCGAGCAATCGTCCGGGCCCGCACTTATAACACACACACACACACACACACACACACACACAAAATTCACTCCAACAAAACAATGACCGGAATAAGCCCAGACAAGGCAGCAGTGCGATACGTCAACAGACGCGCATCTCGTCCCGCAATATAGAGGTGAAACCCTTGCTCCTGTCACTCAATCTGTCGAACATGAAACAGAAAAATTACTAATAAAACAATAAGAGACAAACCACGCGAATGGCTCTCATACATACCGGAAATGTTCTCAGCACAGCACTATGCGTGATCGCTGGCCTCAACATGCCGCCGGTTGCTCGTCAATGAACTACACAGACTCAAAATAGTAAATACACATTCCATTGACGAAAATCCTCAAAACAGACGTACCAACCTCAAAACCCGGGGCAGCCTGTGCACGGCAGCACAGAGCCGAGACCGCACTTCAGCTACTCTCCCATTCATAAATGGCGACTTCCGTAAAGGGGCGGTACGGGGGACAACGCATCCCAAGTGACAAAAACCTCCCCATTTTATACCATGACACCAGACTGCTGATAGGTTCAATGTTTTCACATGACACTGGCCAATCATCAACACGGGTACACTTCACCCTGCTACATAAACATAGTCAAAAGTCAAACTGTCACATTAATGATATTCACCAAATACTGGATTCAAGAAGATGAATCTGATCTTTCTTTCAGAGAAGACAAGCTTGATTATGACGCATGTTCAGTAAAACGATGAAAATGATGAGGATGAAGACGGTTTGGTATATTATATTATATTGTAACGGTGAGTAAACTCAGAGAACAGAAGCACAGATGACGTTTAACCATTTATTGAAATGCCGCAGAGGACACACACTAACTGGTCAGTGAATATGACTTTCAGCAGGTTGAACAGTTTGATCAGATCATCTGATCAGTGTCTTATCTTTACAGGTTGGCTGTGAGATCGTGATCGGCTGAATCCAGGCTGTAGGGAAGCTCCCGATCCTCAGTCCAGGTGAGAAACTGAGTGAACGATGGAGATGGATGAAGGACTGGAGATTCTCAGGAGTAACAAGAGAATAACGAGGAACACTGGGATCAGAAACACTGGAGGTAAGAAGCTCATGTAAGATCTTACAGCATTTCCACTGTCGGGCCAGTGCGAGTCAGGGCTTTAACGGGCCGGGCTAATAGCCTCGGACCTGTGACACCGAGCCCAAAACCATGCTGGGTTTCCACCGTCGGGCCAGAAGATCCGCAGCGCTTCACTAAAACACCCCTCTCTGGATCAACGTCACACAAACCCATCATTTCACCAACAAATGGAAGTTTTATCAGAAAACGAATCAGAAGGAAATCACTGGAAACTAGCGAGATCGCAAAACAAACATGATAAAAGTGGCCGTTTGCTGGCATTTCTGTTGTTTACTTGAATATTTAAAACCCAAGCATCGATATTTTACCACGTTTACAATAAAAAGTGATGCATTGATCATAATGAATTAATTTCTGTCAAGATTGCACATTAGTCACACAGAAATAAAGATATTTCACAAAAGAAAGAGGACACACGTACTTATTCAGTCGCGTCTGTGTCTGTTTATTTGGTAGTTACAGGACATATTTACATCACATTTAGAAAGAATGATCATTTCTACAAATATGTCCCCAAAAATATGACCTGATGAGCTTTAGCACTCTCTCCAGTGACAGTCCAGTCCAGTTATATTCAGTCAGAGACACAGAGAAGCTCCTGAAGAGTTGCTTAATTTATGACATATGCAGAACTAGATATCAGACAGTCCGTTATAAAGAGACGAGTAATGACAGATCAAATAAAGACACGATTGTGATAGCCGATATGATTTGTCTGATTTCTTCAATTGTTCATATTTACCATGTTTACTATGGTAATGTTTTGCACACATAGTCTTTGCATCGCATGTACATATTTCTGCCTTATACGGTGATCAGAATCCACATCGGATCACAGACAGAAGTTATTTCACACACTCGCTGCTGTCTCTGAAAGTGTGTTTGAGCTGAAATGGTTTTGAAAGTCTTTAATGCTGATGTTAGCTGGTATATGGACTCATCCAGACTCAGATAAACTCCTCCTCTGTTCATGATCACTCCTCAGGCCGAGATCTTAAGCCACTCCTCTTTGGACCGAGATATAATCGGCGGGCCAAAAAACCCTGGCGTTGAGGATCCCCGACAGTAACAGTGGAAACACGACTAATGTGTGCAACTGAGGCCTGGGACACACTAGACCATTTTCAAATCTTTATCGATTTTAAAACTGTAAAACGATGAGACATAAAGGCTGTTTCAACCGATTTCAGCATTATAATCCTCTGAACACACACACTAGAAGATTCGTCTGGGCCGCGAGACACACACCTGTCGATTGTAACATGTTCACAGTGATACGAGATCTCACAGAGACTCGCAAGATCAACCGTGACTTGAGAAATAAACTGGAGGACGATTGATGTCATCAGCTGATTCTCCTGGCCTGAGTTTTGTTTTACGGGAAGAAAAACTAAAGAAAAAAAAGAATAAGGATGATCTTCTTTCTCAATTCTCCACTTTCATGGCATGTTTGTGGCTGCCGAGTCTCAGCTAAACACACAACATCCGGTTGGTGAAGCTCGCTCTCATTGGCTAACGCGGGTTTAACGTCAGAGGCGGACCAATCAGGAGTCGGAAATATCAAACATGTTTCATATTTACGGTTTGGGATCATGCGAGCTCTGATGCGATCAGGAGAAGTGAAATAATCATAATGACATCACACAATTGAGGAGTTTTCGGACAAAAAGTAATTTGCGACAAGCATTGAATCGGACCTCGACCCTCGATCGCTTAGGGTTTAAAATCTTCAAGTGTGTGTCCAGCCTGAGGTTTAGGCTTAATGAACTCATCTGTGTTTATGAAGGAGTGCTCGAGTCTCATTTGACGTTATAGTTTATTAAACACAGCTGTAAAATACAGTTGTTTCTGTGTCTCTGTCCTCTGGATTACAGAAGCGTCCAGTGTCTTTGATCTATAATCACAGAAACAAGAGTTAAGTTAATAGAGAAAATGACTCAATCAAAGAGAAATGATGAATATAATCATTCACACACAAGCTGATAGAGATTCAGTGTCTGAATATCATAAAAACACAGTCCTGTTTCAGTATCATTACAGTGTTGAGCAAGAAATTAAATCTAATTGTGTTTCAATGGATCTGCGAACACAATTACTACTGTAAACCACCTTGAGTTCAATACATAACCATAATCATCAGTTTCTGCTGACTCACCTGTTCATAAATCACTGGATTAAACACAACAATGGTGGACGACAGCAGACCTGAGCAATAGATCAACATTAGTCTTTCTCTTTCTTATATTTAGTTCATAATTATAAGATTCTTTAATTCAGTTCTCATGCATTTCATCACAAACCCAACCAAGTATTTAGTGTAAAATATTACCTTTATTCTTTTTCTTTCTCACAGCCACTATAATCAGTGGAACTGCTATCAGGAGTAAAACTAAAGTCTCCGCAGAGACGATGATCACAAATGAACCTGAAAAACACAAGAGGGAAACAGCCAGAAGAATCACAATATCAGAGAATCAAAATAAAAATGTGTGACTAAATCAAAGACTAATGCATGAAATGAGACGTATATGAGGCTTATTGAAAGTCATGTTGCCATGACAACCGTCTGTCAGACCTTTGACCTCCTGTTGCGATGGGAAGAGAGAAAATTGTCAATTGTGTGAGTCTCACGGTAAATGTGTGAGAATGCAGATGTCAGTGTGTGTGTGTGTGTGTGCGTGTGTGTGTGTGTGTGAGAGAGAGTGCAGATATCAGTGTGTGTGTGTGTGTGTGTGTGTGTGTGTGTGTGTGTGTGTGTGACTCCAGATGTGTGTGTGTGTGTGTGTGTGTGTGTGTGAGAGAGAGAGAGAGAGAGAGAGAGAGAGTGCATGTCCGTGTGTGTGTGTGTGTGTGTGTGTGTGTGTGTGTGTGTGTGAGAGAGAGAGAGAGAGTGCAGTTGTCAGTGTGTGAGTGTGAGTGTGTGAGTGTGAGTGTGTGTGTGTGTGTGTGTGTGTGTGAGAGAGAGAGAGAGAGCAGTTGTCAGTGTGTGTGTGTGTGTGTGTGTGTGTGTGTGTGTGTGTGTGTGTGTGTGTGTGTGTGTGTGTGTGTGTGTGAGAAAGTGCAGATGTCAGTGTGCGTGTGTGTGTGTGTGTGAGAGAGAGTGCAGATATCAGTGTGTGTGTGTGTGTGTGTGTGTGTGTGTGTGTGTGTGTGTGTGTGTGTGTGTGTGTGTGTGTGAGAGAGAGAGAGAGAGAGAGAGAGAGTGCATGTCCGTGTGTGTGTGTGTGTGTGTGTGTGTGTGAGAGAGAGAGAGAGAGAGTGCAGTTGTCAGTGTGTGAGTGTGAGTGTGTGTGTGTGTGTGTGTGTGTGTGTGTGTGTGTGTGTGTGAGAGAGAGAGAGAGAGCAGTTGTCAGTGTGTGTGTGTGTGTGTGTGTGTGTGTGTGTGTGTGTGTGTGTGTGTGTGTGTGTGTGTGTGTGTGTGTGAGAAAGTGCAGATGTCAGTGTGTGTGTGTGTGTGTGTGTGGAGAGAGAGAGAGAGAGAGAGAGAGAGAGAGAGAGAGAGAGTGCATGTCCGTGTGTGTGTGTGTGTGTGTGTGTGTGTGTGTGAGAGAGAGAGAGAGAGTGCAGTTGTCAGTGTGTGAGTGTGTGTGTGTGTGTGTGTGTGTGTGTGTGTGTGTGTGTGTGTGTGAGAGAGAGAGAGAGAGCAGTTGTCAGTGTGTGTGTGTGTGTGTGTGTGTGTGTGTGTGTGTGTGTGTGTGTGTGTGTGTGTGTGTGTGTGTGAGAAAGTGCAGATGTCAGTGTGTGTGCGTTTATTGATTTACACTGATTACTCTCAACTAAAAATATGTTAATGTTCATTCTAAAGACACTCTTATCCAAAGCAATTTGTACATTTTAATAACCGGGAGCAAACATCTGAGGACTGAACCTATGAGGTGCCCCTAGGGACATTATTCAGAATTACCATGCATATACATGTACTTTTCCTCTCACATACACATATGAAACCAAATTCATTCACATAATATAATAAAATGCTCACACACATACAAGTGAAATGCTTTTACAAACACAACTGAAACGCTCTCATGCATACAACTGAAAATATTACGCTCACACACACAACTGAAACGCTCACACACACACAACTGAAACGCTCACACACACACAACTGAAACGCTCTCATACATACAACTGAAAATATTACGCTCACACACACAACTGAAATGCTCACACACACACAACTGAAACGCTCTCATACATACAACTGAAAATATTATGCTCACACACACAACTGAAACACTCTCACACACACAACTGAAATGCTCACACACACACACAACTGAAACGCTCACACACACACAACTGAAACGCTCTCATACATACAACTGAAAATATTATGCTCACACACACAACTGAAACACTCTCATACACACAACTGAAATGCTCACACACATACAAGTGAAATGCTTTCACAAACACAACTGAAACACTCTCACACACACAACTGAAATGCTCACACACATACAAGTGAAATGCTTTCACAAACACAACTGAAATGCTCTCACACACACAACTGAAATGCTCTCACACACACAACTGAAATGCTCACACACATACAAGTGAAATGCTTTCACAAACACAACTGAAATGCTCTCACACACACAACTGAAATGCTCTCACACGCACAACTGAAACGCTCACACACACACAACTGAAATGCTCACACACAAACAAGTGAAATGATTTTACAAACACAACTGAAATGCTCTCACTCACACAACTGAAAAGCATTTCAGTTGTGTGTGTGAGAGCGTTTCACTTGTAGGTGTGTGAGCATTTCAGTTGTGTGTGTGTGAGCGTTTCAGTTGTGCGTGTGAGAGCATTTCAGTGGTGTGTGTGAGAGCATTTCAGTTGAAACGGAAGGTGGTTAAAGTCTCCAGTCCAGTTGGTGGCAGTAGTGCACCTCAAGACGAAGAACTAGAAGCTGACTGTTGAAAGAAAGCATAGTAAACTAGCGCAAGTTGGCCATAAATTCACAGATGCGAACTTCCCGCGGGTCAATAACTCGTGAGCTAAATGTTGTTAATACACAAATAACACCTCGTTTTAATCGTAGTAATGTGACGTGAAGAGTAAAGGCGGCAGAGAGGCAGATCCGAAGGGACCGTCTGCAAAGTGCAAAACCCGAAAAGCGTTACTACGAAAACAGTCAATAATTTCTCTGTTACACACTATAGTGTCATCAAATTCAGTTCACACATCACTGATGCCCTGATGATTATACTACAACATTTATTTTGAATAAATATATTTTTGAATATTTTTTATGATTATTATTTATGAAAAATATTCAATAACTTCACTGTTATTCACTGTATTGTTGCCAAATTCAGTTCGCACATCACTGCTGTCCTGATGGTTATACTACACTTATTTTTGAAAAAAAAATTTTTAATTGTATACAGTGAAGTTTTGAATTAGAGTGAAGTTACAAACATTTACAATTGTATATACAATTTAAAATAAATATATTTTCCCCAAAATAAGTGTTGTAGTATAACCATCAGGGCATCAGTGATGTATAACCTGAATTTGGCAACAATACAGTGAATTACAGTGGTTACTGAATATTTTTCATAATAAAAATCATCAAATAGAAACTTTTTTTTTTTTTTCAAAATAAGTTGTAGTATAACCATCAGGGCATCAGTGATGTGCGAACTGAATTTGGCAACAATACAGTGAATTACAGTGCAGTTATTGAATATTTTTCATAATAAAAATTATCAAAAAGAAACTTTTTTTTTTCAAAATAAATTGTAGTATAACCATCAGGACAGCAGTGATGTGCGAACTGAATTTGGCAACAATACAGTGAATTACAGTGAAGTTATTGAATATTTTTCATAATAAAAATCATCAAAAATATATATTTTTTTTTCAAAATAAGTTGTAGTATAACCATCAGGGCATCAGTGATGTGCGAACTGAATTTGGCAACAATACAGTGAATTACAGTGAAGTTATTGAATATTTTTCATAATAAAAATCATCAAAAATAATTTTTTTTTTCAAAATAAGTTGTAGTATAACCATCAGGGCATCAGTGATGTGCGAACTGAATTTGGCAACAATACAGTGAATTACAGTGAAGTTATTGAATATTTTTCATAATAAAAATCATCAAAAAGAAACTTTTTTTTTTTTTAAATAAGTTGTAGTATAACCATCAGGACAGCAGTGATGTGTGAACTGAATTTGGCAACAATACAGTGAATTACAGTGAAGTTATTGAATATTTTTCATAATAAAAATCATCAAAAATAAAAAATTTTTTTAAATAAGTTGTGGTATAACCATCAGGACAGCAGTGATGTGCGAACTGAATTTGGCAACAATACAGTGAATTACAGTGCAGTTATTGAATATTTTTCATAAATAATAATCATAAAATATATTTATTCAAAATTAGTGTTGTAGTATAACCATCAGGACAGCAGTGATGTGCGAACTGAATTTGTCAACAATAAAGTGAATTACAGTGCAGTTATTGAATATTTTTCATAAATAATAATCATAAAATTATATTTATTCAAAATAAGTTTTGTAGTATAACCGGTCCCTTCGGATCTGCCTCTCTGCCGCCTGCGCATAGTGTTCAATGTGTTTTGTCCACTGCGAGGGAAAGCTCGTTTTGAGGAAAATTAGGTTGCAGCTGCTTGTCTACATTACTACGATTAAAACGAGGTGTTATTTGTGTATTAACAACGTTTAGCTCACGAGTTATTGACCCGGGAAGTTCGAATCTGTGAATTTATGGCCAACTTGCGCTAGTTTACTATGCTTTCTTTCAACAGTCAGCTTCTAGTTCTTCGTCTTGAGGTGCACTACTGCCACCAACTGGACTGGAGACTTTAACCACCTTCCGTTTCAACTGAAATGCTCTCACACACACCACTGAAATGCTCTCACACATACCACTGAAATGCTCACACACCTACAAGTGAAACGCTCTCACACACACAACTGAAATGCTTGCATACAACATCATTCTGAAATGCTTTTCAGTTGTGTAAGTGAGAGCGTTTCAGTTGTGTTTGTAAAAGCATTTCACTTGTATGTGTGTGAGCATTTCAGTTGTGTGTGTGTGAGCGTTTCAGTTGTGTGTGTGAGAGCATTTCACTTGTGTGTGTGAGAGCATTTCAGTTGTGTGTGTGAGAGCATTTCAGTTGTGTGTGTGAGAGCATTTCAGTTGTGTGTGTGAGCGTAATATTTTCAGCTGTATGTATGAGAGCGTTTCACTTGTGTTTGTAAAAGCATTTCACTTGTATGTGTGTGAGCATTTCAGTTGTGTGTGTGTGAGTGTTTCAGTTGTGTGTGTGTGAGCGTAATATTTTCAGTTGTATGTATGAGAGCATTTCAGTTGTGTGTGTGTGAGCGTTTCAGTTGTGTGTGTGTGAGCGTTTCAGTTGTGTGTGTGAGCGTAATATTTTCAGTTGTATGTATGAGAGCATTTCAGTTGTGTGTGTGTGAGCGTTTCAGTTGTGTGTGTGAGCGTAATATTTTCAGTTGTATGCATGAGAGCGTTTCAGTTGTGTTTGTAAAAGCATTTCACTTGTATGTGTGTGAGCATTTCATTATATTATGTGAATGAATTTGGTTTCATATGTGTATGTGAGAGGAAAAGTACATGTATATGCATGGTAATTCTGAATAATGTCCCTAGGGGCACCTCATATGAACCTTCAGTCTTCAACAACTTTAACACATTTAATCTCAAAGGAATCATCTAATATATATAAATGACTTCAAGTACATTTAGAAGCACAATATTGAAGAAATAAGAGTCATAAAGAGCGACAGACAGAGGAACTGACCTGATTGTGGATTCAGTTCTGTTGGACTGAAAGATGATGGTGTTTTTGAAGAAGGGCTGATGGTTGAAACTTCAGTGGTGTTTTTATCTGAAGGGTCACAGGAAAGATCAACTTAAAACACTGACACTGAAGTTCATTTAAAATACATACAATCTTTCATTCAATCTCTGTTTTAATCACTCTGTTTCTTGTTGTGCAAAAGAAATCCAGTAAAGTCACTTTAACGCACTACCAAGTCATAGTTATAGTGACAATTGGACCCTAATATAAAGTGTGACCAAAACATGGGAAATCTTTTCTTTGTACTTTTGTCAGTAAAATAAAGTTGAAACAGAATTAAAGCCACACTAAGTAGAAATTGTGTTTTTGTCAAACAGCGACCCCTAGAGTCGCTGTGGAATACTTGCACTGTCGTAAATTATATTATAACATTTTTACATGATTGCAGCTAAATCACAAGTAAATAGTCTATAGTCTAGGCCTACTGTATAATTTAATTTGTGTTGTTTTTATTGGAATGTAAACATTACAAAATGCCAGATAACATCAATTAAGTTAAATGTACGTCGCATTATTTCATAACATTGGCCGTTATGATGTCATTAGACATGATTATTGCAATTTATCATAATAGTTTGCAAATTGTGCTCGTTTACACTATTTACAACCTCTACGTTAGGCTTATTTATGATAATTATGTGAGATATTGAAAGCTGTTCTCATGATAATCGCAGGAATCAATCAACAGCGTCGTCTGATATCCCTCAGGACTAAATACACCTCACAACACCTGAGTTCAGCTGGCAAACTAATTCGTGAGGCATAGCTATCTGATTTATCAAAACGATTCCATTTACATATTATGCAGATTTAATGGAGTTCTCGTCACCGAAAGCAACAGATATGAGCTGCATTTTATAAATCATCAGCTAAAATTTCAAAATCAAAGACCGCAATAAGAGAGAGCAGTAACAGCCCTGGTAAGATCATTTCGTTTCTTTACTTTTAATGATGAAGATTGTGTGTTAAGCGTCTGCGACTTACTTTCACTTTGATTTGCGATAGTTTGCACGTTGGCTTGATGCAGTTGCTCGTCTGCGGTGATGCGTGTTCCAGCGCGTCGTCATATCTGGATATAACATATAGCCTGTACAACGCTCTCACACGTTTTTTATTAATTTATTTTTTAGCATTTTTGGGAGGAGTACAATTTACATATGTGGTTTCAACAACCATATGCATTTACACTTGTCCAGTTTCGTCTGGAATGCGTCTCAGATCTCCTCCTGAAGTGGTTTGAGGGATCGGATTCAAATCCGTCTCAAATGCGTTTCGGAGGGCATTTAAACCTGGACTTTTCACGATCGGATAGCTATCCGATCTGAGAAAACACATGAAGTGGCCAGGTGTAAACAACCCCCATGACAAAAACATACGCACGAAAGCCGAAAACAAACGCTGGTTGGCCTCTCACGTCCATAGACAGTATATAAACGCTCACGTCCAAATTTGAGGAAGTGGTGGGGGAAGTGACGTATGCCGTAAAGCAGTCGAATTTTGTAGTTCTTTTTGTGCTCTTGTTACTACCCGAACCCCGAAGTTACATAGTGCCAGTAAAAGCGATACAGACCCTGTCAGGCTATGGCAGACGTGTCATTCAACCTATTGTAAGTTGATGTACCATCACAAGAGTCTTGGAAATATATTATGAGGGTTGAAAAGTTACATAGTGGTGCTTTAACAAATCACAGATTCTTCATTTGTATTGCATTTTACAAAATTATCCAACTTTTCTGGATCTGGGGTTGTACAAGATTAATGACTTGATCTCTCACTCTCAGCTTGTTTCCATGCAGTTCATTTCTGCTATTAACAAATGTAATCACTTACCATCTTTAACCAGCAACAAAATCTCTGAACAGACATCAGGCAAAGGCACAGTCCTCCTCACAACACACCAGTATTGTCCTTCATCCTCTGTTCTCAGATCAGTGATGGTGACGGTGAAAACTCTGGCCGTCGTGTCGTCAGTCAGAGAGAATCTCTCGTCTTTAGCTGGAGATCCTGATTTAACCATGATGTTTCTATTTAACAATGAACACTTGCCTTTACAAAAATACTTTGAATATGTTTCATATCCAGGTTTATATGAGCATCTGATCTCAACTCTCTCTCCTCTGTATCCAGATATTATGCCGTAAGCATTAGCAACAGCTGAAAACACAAATATCATTATATAGAGCTGTTATGTGTGAGCAAGAGACATAAGCAGGCCAGAATAATAACTTACAAATATCATCCATATGAGTCTGATGATCATGTGATAACAGAGGAAAAACAAGAGAAGATGTCAAACTCTGTGTAAAAGAGCTGAGAGTCTCAAACTCACCTGTACAGATGCTGGAAAAGAGCAGCAGGACGTCCAACATGATGAAATTTGACAAGCGTTTCGCTTAAATAAAAGACCAAATTCTGTGTGACAAACGTTACTGTCGTTCTCTTCCGTACTGAGAGAACAATGTGTGTCAGCAACTAATATTAACATTTCCTTCACGTGTTGAGAGTCAAACTCATACTGTTCACTGACTGTGTGTCTGTGTTTCCATGTGGCGTTAGGTGTGAAAACGCCTCTCAGTTTTGACCAGGAAATGAACTGTGAATTCATCAACCACAACCTCTTTCTGTTCTGTCTTTAACATGTTTGAGTGTTTTCTGTTGTCCTTTTGCTCTTTTTCTACTTCTTAATGTTTTAAAATATTTTCAAGACATGTTAATTACATGTTAAGCATCATCCACTTATAGGAAAACATGTCAAACATTTTAATGAAACAATCCTTGCCAAACTCTGAATGAAAAAGACATGAGATGAAGAAGAAATGTGTGTTAGGGGTATTTTCTGTGGTAATCGACAGCATGGAGAAACACTGTTGTTTACAGAAACTATAAATAATACAGAAAATTGCTTGAACATTAAAATCTCTCTCTCCATCATATGAGCTCTGGAAGAAGAGTTGCATTGTGGGAAACGTAGTGTGTTTAGCTGAAGCCTCAAAGCTCTTCCTGTGGCTGTAGTTTCACTTCCTGTTTGGCAAGTGTGAGCCGAAGACATCACATGTTTAACTGAAGCTAAAGGCCTCCTAATATTATAATGATGAAGCTTTTCTTAAGCATCTCAATAACACCAAACTAATCTGTGCCATGTATATGTTGCTTGCAATGATTTATACGGATATTCATCTACTTTTGAATGGTGCAGTTCCAGCATCAGCCAGCAGGAGTGAACCGATGACAACAGACAAACCTTCAACTGAACATCCAACAAGGAAACGATATTCACATTAATAACTACAGACAC
Source organism: Leuciscus idus (assembly GCA_021554675.1). Classification (NCBI taxonomy): domain Eukaryota; kingdom Metazoa; phylum Chordata; class Actinopteri; order Cypriniformes; family Leuciscidae; genus Leuciscus; species Leuciscus idus. The sequence goes on from CM038623.1 coordinate 11,236,395, forward strand.
AACATAATTGTTACATAACGTGGTACTTAGAAATTATCACGATGAGGAATCATTCTAGAAGGAAGACTTTAATAAAACACTCAAGAACCAGGAAAAAAGCAAGAGAAAACCACATTACAACAAACATTAACGAGAACCGACAGACACTGAAGTGTCTTATTTAGTGTTTTATTAAAGTCTTCCTTCTAGAATTATTCCTCGAAAAAGGGCAACAGAAAACACTCAAACATGTTAAAGACAGAACAGAAAGAGGTTGTGGTTGATGAATTCACAGTTCATTTCCTGGTCAAAACTGAGAGGCGTTTTCACACCTAACGCCACATGGAAACACAGAGATCACAGTTTCTCATCACGTGAGACGAGCAACAAGCGTATTATTTTACTCTCCACATATAGATGAGAGCAGTATTATTGCTGTTTGAGTTTCAGAGAGTCGTGTGAGGAACTACTGAGAGTTTCAGACTGATTTTCTGAACTGAACTGATGAAGAAATGAAGTTTCCACTGATAGTTTGTGTGTTTCTGCTGACGGGTAAGAGCTGAAGATCTCTACTAAAAGTGTTTATTATCTAATATTATGGTGTATGTTATCAGTGTACATGAGTAAAGCAGTGTGTGTGTGTGTGTGTGTGTGTGTGTGTGTGTGTGTGTGTGTGTGTGTGTGTGTAGTGAGCAGTTCACTGTCTGTGGACATTACAGTGAGTGGAACAGAGGGAGAACGAGTGATCATTACGTGCTCTTATCCAGAAGGATATGAAAACTCTTACAAATACTTCTACAGAGGACTTTACAGAGACCGTGTCCTTATACTACAATCTCATGGAAAAAAGACCTCACCCAGATTCTCACTGAAGGATAATCCTCAAACCAGATCATTTACAGTGACCATCAGTAACCTGAAGATGGAAGATGCTGGACCGTACGGATGTAAAGCTGGATGGGCGTCTCCTCACTACACAGAAATCCAGCTAAATGTGATCAGAGGTGCCTGATATTCAACACTTAAATCTGCAGTCCGTAACTTTCGCCGCTCTAGAGGTTAATAAACTGAAGAACATTGAGCCGGAGCTCCTTCTCTCTGTTTGTGTCTATAAATGTTGTAAATTTTGAACACAAAAAAAGTTACGGACTGCAGCTTTAACACCAATCTACTTCATCACTCATGTTTATTGTTTTATGAATATATTTATTATGGTGTGACGCTCTTCTTCATTTCTCAGCTCCAGAGACAACGACACGTGTCCAGATCTCAACATCCAGCATTAGTCCGTATAGCAGCACTGAACACACCAGCACAGGTACACACACACACACACACACACACACACACACACACACACACATCTGCACTCTCTCTCACACACACACACACACACACACACACACAGACAGACATCTGCACTCTCTCTCACACACACACACACACACACACACACACACACACACACACACACACACACACACACACTGACAGCTGCACTCTCTCACACACACACACACACACACACACACTGACAGCTGCACTCTCTCTCACACACACACACACACACACACACACACACACACACACACACACACACACACACACACACACACACACACACACACACACACACACACTGACAGCTGCACTCTCTCTCACACACACACACACACTGACAGCTGCACTCTCTCTCACACACACACACACAGACATCTGCACTCTCTCACACACACACACACACACACACACACACACACACACACACACACACACACACACACTGACAGCTGCACTCTCACACACACACACACACACACACACACACACACACACACACACACACACACACACACACACTGACAGCTGCACTCTCTCACACACACACACACACACACACACATCTGGACTCACACACGCGCACACACACACACACACACACTGACATCTGCACTCTCACACACACTGACATCTGCACTCACACACACACACAGAGAGACAGCTGCACCAGAGCTGCTAACTCTCACACTTTTGACACTTGCTCTCACTCCACACATCACATATATTTATACTGACATCTACACTCACACACACACACACACACACACACACACACACACACACTGACAGCTGCACTCTCTCACACACACACACACACACACACACACACACACACACACACACTGACAGCTGCACTCTCTCACACACACACACATCTGGACTCACACACGCGCACACACACACACACACACACACACACACACACACACACACACACTGACATCTGCACTCTCACACACACTGACATCTACACACACACACACACACACACACACACACACACACACACACACACACACACACACACACACAGAGAGAGACAGCTGCACCAGAGCTGCTAACTCTCACACTTTTGACACTTGCTCTCACTCCACACATCACATATATTTATACTGACATCTACACTCACACACACACACACACACACACACACACACTGACAGCTGCACTCTCTCACACACACACACACACACACACACACTGACAGCTGCACTCTCTCACACACACACACACACACACACACACACACACACACACACACACACACACACACACACACACACACACACTGACAGCTGCACTCTCTCACACACACACACACACATCTGGACTCACACACGCGCACACACACACACACACACACACACACACACACTGACATCTGCACTCTCACACACACTGACATCTGCACACACACACACACACACACACACACACACACACACACACACACACACACACACACACACACATTCACTCTTAAAACGGATGTGTTAAAAACAACACAACCTGTGTTATATCTTAACACACCTGTGTGTCTAGTTAAGGACAACACATTTTGTGTTACTTTTAACTCAACCAGTGTGTTATTGTTCTTAACACAGAGAGTGTATTGAAACCTTTTACACACTAATGTGTTATAGTTACACAACTTGTGTCAGATATGTGTCACATGTGACTGTAGTCGGTGTGTATTTGCCAGAGTGCCTGTGTTTGGATGAACACTGAAACGTATTGTTAACTTGTGTTTATGGAGTCCAGTGACGTTTAATAAAGAGTTTGTTTGAACATTTGGATGTTTTAGACATCATGAATCTACATAGACAAGCTCTTATTGAGAATTAACTGAGGTTTAGATGTTGATGTTTCATTGAGTGTTTTATTTGAAGTCACCAGAATCGTGATTAACGGCTCCTTTATTTGAGCTCTTGACTCTTTACTCTTCTCATAGTTTTTCTCTGGCTGCTTTAACTGTATTTTAATAAAATACATTTATTATGGCGAGAGATAATATGATCATATGTTTCTTGATGATGTCATAATCAGCAAGTGCTGATCTGTTCAAGTTTTTGAGTATATGGATGGTGTGCATTTAATTGATTTGTTTGCTATTAGTTATAACAATGACACTACATCAGGGGTCGGCAAGTAACTTTGGCCGCGGGCCATTATTTTTTTTAGCCAGTAGATGGCGGGCCAGCTACACGGAGTTGGCCTATGGATACAAATGAAATACTATTTAACTACTAAATAGTAAACCGAACTAATTAAAAACATTTTAGTTTTTTTATTTTAATAAAGGTGTGAATAGCAATCATGTCTCATTCGCTTATGTAACGGGTTATTACTTATAAATTTGGACTTTATGGACCAATTAGGAGATCAGAAGATCGTTATGTTCGACTACGGAGATGGAGGGTTATTGCTGAGGGATGACAGGACACCACAGTTAAGGTAAGTATATAACTTTTATAAATGTTTGTTTGAATGCACAGGCCTTTCCCCTTTTTAAAGTAAACACAATAAAATAAAATAAATAAACAATTAAAAGTGAATTACTTCAATTCAATGAAAAGAAATAAAATAACAAGTCACTAAACAAATCACTGTGAGTTTCACACTAGAAATACATTAATAATGTACCCAACAGCAAATTGACACAACCTGTTCAGACTCAACCACAATTTTGTAATATCACGCACACGTCGACGATAGGTTCAATTTTCAAATATTCAATCACTGATATCAGTCCCTTCTATTAGGTATCTCAGTTCTCAGTCCCGTATGGAGGAAAAAAACAGTCTCTGTGCAGGAAAAGTTTTACCTTGTGCAGGAAAAAAAATATGAAATCAAGATACTCTCTTGGTCCTTTAAGATGAATTTTCTGCTTTTTCGTCCAGTATCCGATTAGGTTGGCTCGCCATCCATGAGAATCAACTCCACTCAGAAAAAAACCTGACCTGTTTAAAAGGCCAGAAAGGCACCACCGCATTTAGTCAACAATGGCATAACATAAGGTAAGTATCTCAACATCAGAGTAAATTAACATTTAAACATACAAATAAAAGTAATCAATATTTTACAATATTGTACCTTTTACAATATTACATTGCTAATAAACATTTCTCTTTTCAGGCACGCGCACGAGACATGCACGTGAAGCAATTTGACTCCAAGTGAAAATAACGTAACCTCGGTTCTCTCTAGAGAGGAAACGAGTACTGCGTAAGTCTTACGCTAGGGGAAAATCTCTTTTCCGCGAGATACTGAAGCCAAAAATTATCCTTAATTTTGAAATAATGTAAAACGCGTTGCGGCAGCATGCAGACACAGGCGAGACGGCTTGTGCGCCTATTGGCTGCCCTGCGGCAACTGCAGCAGCCTATCGATAAGGCCTTTTCGTGACGTCAGCTCCAATGGGGGCGCTTCGCGCCCAATACGTCACGTCCCGCCAGAATGGGCATGGTCTAGGGCTATAAATATAGCTTCGAGAGGCTAGCTCACTGGTTTTTCATCGCCGAAGCGAACCAGAGCGTGTGCAGGCACGGCAAGATACGCAGTACTCGTTTCCTCTCTAGAGAGAACCGAGGTTACGTTAGTAACCGAGTACGTTCTCTTACGAGAGGTACTCTCGTACTGCGTAAGTCTTACGCTAGGGGAAACAGTGTAAAACGCCGTGCATGCTAAGATCCAGCACCAAAGTCCCAAGGGCAAGTGCCCGGGCTCATATAGTACATGATCATAAGGGACTCACAGAGAGCCCAGGAAAGAGTGGCTAGAATAGCATCATTCCTGTAATAATATAACATCCTATAAGGAGCAGTTATACTGATGATGTGTCGTACAGTCAGGGCGACCCCCGGCCTGGACTGACGAATATAGTGGGTCTTACACACTGCCCATAGAGCTGCGCGATCAAACAGCGAGCATTTGCTCAAGCAGTTTCAGTATTCTGGCCCGAACACATCAGGGCAGACAGTACCGATTTTAGACCGAAAGCAGCTTAGCCTGCAAGGCGGGAACCTCTAGGTTATAAAACCTTATAAATGTAGACGGGGAGGCCCAGCCTGCCGCCATACAGATATCTTGCAAGGCAATCCCACTAGACCAAGCCCACGACGAGGCCACGCCTCTCGTGGAGTGTGCTCTGACTCCAAATGGGCACTGTAAGCCCTAGAGGTATAAGCCAGCGCTATAGCATCAACTATCCAACTGGATAGGCTCTGTTTCGACACGGCAAGTCCCTTAGAACGTCCGTAGAGTGAAAACAAAGAGCTGCTCTGTCTGTCTGAAAACAGACGTGCGAGACACATAAGCTCTTAATGCCCTGACTGGGCAAAGGAAGCTTGCGTCTCCTTCCTCGTCAGAGACCGGTAGGGCTGACAGGGAATGACCTGCGCCCTAAACGGTGTGTTGAGGGATTTTGGAACATAACCGTGCTTAGGTTTGAGTATAACTCTTGAGTCATTAGGCCCAAACTCCATACACGTCGCACTTACTGAGAGCGCGTGTAAGTCCCCTGTGCGCTTCACTGAAGCGAGAGCCAGAAGAAACACTGTCTTGAAAGACAGGTGTTTAAGATCAATCGTCTGTAAAGGCTCGAATGGGTCACCTTTCATGGCTTCCAGCACTGTAGAAAGGTTCCATACAGGGACTGAGGGAGGTCTGGGAGGATTCAGTCTCTTAGCTCCTCTAAGGAAGACGATGACTAAATCGTTCCTTCCTACTGACTGACCCAGCGTTGTTTTTGAGAACGCTGCTATGGCCGCCACATACACTTTGAGCGTGGAAGGGGTCCTGCCCTTGTCCAACAGCTCTTGTAGGAAGGAGAGAACCTCCGTCACCCCACAGTCTAGGGGCGACACGCCACAAGCTGTGGACCAGCTGGAGAACACTGACCATTTCGAGGAATAGAGACGTCGCATAGACGGAGCTCTAGCCTGCGTGATCGTGTTTAACACTCCGCTTGGGAGGTCAGCGGGTACCCGTTGATGGCCCAAACATGAAGGGACCACAGCTCTGGGCGCGGATGCCAAAACGAGCCCTTGGCCTGAGAGAGGAGGTCCCTCCTCACTGGCACTGGCCATGGGGCAGTGCTTGCTAGCTGCATCAGAACTGGGAACCAGGGTTGGTTTTTCCAGAACGGCGCTACGAGTAGCACTGAGCATCCTTCTCTGATCCGTTCTATCACCTGAGGCAGGAGAGAGACGGGAGGAAAGGCATAGAGCGGGCGGCGGGGCCATACGTGAGCCAGCGCGTCCCTGCTCTTGGAGAAAAATTCCAGACAGTGAGCGTTTTCTTGAGACGCGAACAGGTCTACTTCCGCTCTGCCGAATTTCTTCCACAGCAGCTGGACTGTCTGTGGGTGTAGAGGCCACTCGCCTGTCGGAACATTGTTCCTGGACAGTCTGTCCGGTCCTACGTTTAGGAGCCCTGGCACATGCGCTGCTCTCGGCGAGAGCAGGTTGCGCTGAGCCCACACCAGGAGGCGTTCTGTCAGCCTGTGCAGGTTTCGGGACCTGAGGCCGCCCTGGCGATTTATGTAGGACACCACTGACATGTTGTCCGAGCGGACCAGGACGTGGTGTCCTCGTATTTGGGGACAAAAACGCGTCAGTGCGTTGTCTACTGCCAATATTTCGAGGCAGTTTATGTGTAGAAGCTTCTCCCGTTCTGACCATTGGCCGAAGAACGGTCTGCCCTTGAGCAGTGCTCCCCATCCCAAGGTGGAGGCGTCCGTAGACACTACCTTCACACTCGAGGAAGTCCCCAGGCTAACACCTGATTGGTACAAGTCGTTTGCTTTCCAAGGTTTCAGAGCTGCGATGCATTTCTGATTGACCTTGAGACGAAGCAGACCGGAAGCCCACGCTCGGCGCGGTACTCGCGCTTTCAGCCAGAACTGTAGCGGGCGCATGCGAAGCAAGCCCAGCTGAAGTACTGATGATGCTGAGGCCATGAGACCTAGCATCCTCTGAAATTTCTTGAGCGGGACAGATGCGCCGCAGCGGAAAGAGCTCGCTGCGCGCTGAATGTCTAGTACGCGCTCTGGTGACAGTCGCGCTATCATAGACAGCGAGTCTAGTTCTGTGCCCAGAAAAGATATTATCTGTCTGGGAGACAGAGAACTCTTCGCCCAATTGACCCAGATTCTCGAGGTGATCGAGCAAAATGGTCCTGTGCTCTATGAGCACCGAGTGAGATTGAGCTAGAATCAGCCAATCGTCCAAGTAGTTCAATACTCGCATGCCCTGTAGTCTGAGGGGTGCGAGCGGCTAGAGACAAGCCGAACGGTAGGACTGAGCACTGATATGCCTGGCCCTCGAAGGCGAATCTCAAACGTCGCCTGTGACGTGACGCTATTTGTATCTGAAAATACGCGTCTTTCAGATCTATTGACACAAACCAATCTCCTCGGCGAATCTGCGTGAGGATTTTTCTGGTCGTGAGCATTCTGAACTGTTGCTTCGCAAGCACTCTGTTCAGTTGCCTTAGATCTAGTATGGGTCTGAGACCCCCGTCTTTTTTCAGTACCAGGAAGTATCTGCTGTATAGCCCTCCTTCACTCTGAGCTTGAGATAAAGGCTCTATGGCCCCTTTGCTCAACAGTTTAAAAATTTCGGCTCGAAGTAGGTGGTGCTACTTCTGTTTTTACCGTAGCTTCGACGCGCGTCACATAGCGGCGAGGGCGTCGGCGAAACTGTAGCGAATAGCCTCTTTCTATAATGTCTAGCACCCACTTCAAAACCCCCGGGTAGCCTTGCCCATGCATCTGCACGAATGGCTAGGGGCTGAATGCGGAGCGCGCTCTGGTCGCTCAGCGACAGAGGGGCTTCGGTGTGCTGTAACATAAGCGTCGCGCTTCGAGGCAGGGGGCGCGCTGATAACAGCGGGCAGATTGCCCGCGCTCGACTCCTTTGCGGTGGTCAACCGAGAGGGGAGGGCTGGGTGAGTCCCGTAGGACCTGTCATGTCTATGTGTGAATGTGGGCGCGGGATGGCGGGCACATTTACAACACTGAGAGCATTGTCCGCCTGAGCAGAGCGAATGCACGTTGGTTTTGTTTTTACAGAAACCTTGAGATATGCGGAACGTAGTGTTTGTGGGCACTGGGCAGTGGGCACATTTACCACGTTTAATGCGCAATCGACCTGGGTCGATTTCATGTGCGCGAGCCCTGTGTGACGGGCTGTGTTTGTGTGTAGAAATGAGCACTGGGCAGTGGGCATTTCGTCTACATTCGTAACACCATCGGCCGTGGCCGGGACACCAGAAAATACACTCTTATGGGATTTATCTGGGTAGCCGTAAAAGCGGCGTTTGTGTGCAGGCAAGCGGGCTGCTTCGCCGACTTGTTTACTGCAGAATACACTGGAACAGTCGCATTTACTGGAACTGAACGAGCGAGAAGTTGCCATAGAAACAGAGAGCGTCAACATGCTGGCGTTTGTTTGCAGGCGTGCGTGTATTACAGCAGGCTTGTTCACTGCAATATTGACATTTCCAGTCGTCTGAACTTCAGAGGCGGAAACCATAGAAACAGAGTTTGGGTGCAGGCGAGCGGGTTGTACCACGCGCTCGTTGGCTGCAAAATACACATCTGCAGTCGCCTTTTCAGGGAACTGCCAGAGCGAGAATTGACGGCAAAAATTTGTTTTGCCGGTAGACCCGGGATTCGATCGCGGGTCTCTCGCGCGAAAACCTGATGATCTACCACTGGACCACAGAGGAAGACACATAGACATTCAGTAGCGCGAGTATTATCAAAGAGCGTCAACATGCTGGCGTTTGTTTGCAGGCGTGCGTGCAAAACAACAGGCTCGCTCACTGCAATATTGACATTTCCAGTCACCTGAACTTAAGAGGGGAATGAGAAATGTGTCAGGAGTGGAGGTCGGCCCGGCCGCAGCGGGGCTAAAAACACCCTTTTCTCCTTTCGCCAGTGACGCACGGGAACCATAGAAACGGTGTTTGGGTGCAGGCGAGCGGGTTGTACAGCGCGCTCGTTGGCTGCAAAATGCACATCTGCAGTCGCCTTTCAGGGAACTGACAGAGCGAAGCATTGGCGGCATAATATATCTGCCGTTAGACCGGGATTCGAACCCCGGTCTCTCGTGCGAAAAACCTAAGATTCCGCCACTGAGCCACAGGGGGGAACACAAAGGTGTATAGATGCGTGAGCATATAAGAGAGCGTCAACATGTTTTCTTCGGCGTTTGCTTGCAAGCGTGCGTGTTACAACAGGCTCGTTTGCTGCAATATTGATATTTCCAGTCGCCTAATCAGGGAACTGAGTTCTCTTTTCGCCGGTGAGTGACGCGTGAATGGGGCGCAAGGGCAGGGTAGCTTTCTTGTAACGTAAAGAAAAACTAACCCCGATCGTCCGCTTCCAGCCTCCCTTGTGAACGGCGCAGTTTGCGCGGCTCGAACAGAGGGAGAGAGAAAGCTAGCCCCGTGACCGTCCGCTCCTGACATCCCCTGTGAACGGCGCGGTTTGCGCGGCTCGAACAGAGGGAGAGCAGGTATCATCCCCCAAGCAGGCAAGGCAAGCGGGCGAACCGGCGAGCTTTGCGGGTTGGGGGGGGGCGGAGGAGCAGTCTCGGAGAAGGATGCCAGGTGAGTCCTCAGAGTCACCATAGGCAGTAACTGGCTCGCAGTGAGGGCGGTCGCCGTCAGCGAGCGCGAGAGCTGCGTGATCCTCAGGAAAGGGGCGTCTTGAAAAAGACGCCCGGCTCTTTTAGTGCAATGAGAGTGTGTGTCGCGGCGGCGAGCACACACACATACACAAAACACAGTAGCTGAGAAAGGATATAACGCCGGATAGCGCAGCAGGAAGGCGACTGAAGGCGGCGCGGCCAGCGGCTTCAGAGTGTCGACTCGTCCCGCTGAAAGGCTTCTTCAGACGGCGCGGCTTCTCTCCGGATCCAGCGATGCGAGAGCTTCGCTGAAGAGATGAAAAATCAGTGAGCTAGCCTCTCGAAGCTATATTTATAGCCCTAGACCACGCCCATTCTGGCGGGACGTGACGTATTGGGCGCGAAGCGCCCCCATTGGAGCTGACGTCACGAAAAGGCCTTATCGATAGGCTGCTGCAGTTGCCGCAGGGCAGCCAATAGGCGCACAAGCCGTCTCGCCTGTGTCTGCATGCTGCCGCAACGCGTTTTACATTATTTCAAAATTAACCCTCTGGGGACCAAAAACGCGCCCGCGCGTTTTGCTCGTTTTTTTTTTTAGCAATGAAAAATAAACACAAAATGCTCTGTTAATTTTGATCTTTCATTTTCGTGTAATACATCAATCGATCCTGTTCAGTTTCTATTTTTTTTCTGTATACTCACAATACAAATAAAGTGTTTTGCTTTTTGACAAATAAAGAAAAACTAACATGATGCTATTTCTGCCTTCTCTCTGTCAGTAAACTCCCATTTGAAACGCGTTCGAAAATAATCTATAACTCCGCGAAAATTCAGTCAAACAGGCAAACAGACCCACGGGCATAAAGCTTGAGATCGCAGCTTTTAAATGAAGTAATTTATATAAAAAACAAATATTATCAGCTTCTGTAATCTGTATAAAAAGAGAGCGACTCCAGTCGAGCTCATTACGAGCCATTCAAAAGTCATTTGACCACGCCCCGGAGAGCGCGTGCTATTCAAACGCAAATTCTGAGAACCATTTCAGTCTGTGAAACGCCCCCACATCAGCTGTAAACAAAGAGGCATAATATAGCCTACCTTATGGAGAAAATTTTCCGTGCTGATATGAGGAGCAGATCCCGCTGAGGAGTGAGGTAGGCTAAGTTATCCTTTCTCAAGTGTTAATGTGGAATAACGTTATGGAATAACGTTGTAGGCTTATGTAAACAAAAAGATGAATCGCGTTTCTATAATATGAATCGCGTTTCTGTGAGATGAATGAAGGGTACATATTTGTAAAGACTGTTTAGCCTAAATATGAATCGCGTTTCTGTGAGATGAATGAAGGGTACATATTTGTAAAGACTGTTTAGCCTAAAATGAATCGCGTTTCTGTGAGATGAATGAAGGGTACATATTTGTAAAGAGTGTTTAGCCTAAATATGAATCGCGCGTCTGTGTGTGAAAGAATAAACTGCTTTTACAGTTACAGTTACTGCGTTACAGTCAGGCGAAGTATGAAAGACAACATTTTGTTGACTAGATTTGGGTACAGTTTTTACTGTAGAATATACTGTCACATCAAATAAGCTTTTCTGCTCATATATATAAAATACTATTTTGTCAAAAATAAAGTCATAGACTAAGATGTTCCAATGTTGGCTATATTCAAACTAATGAATACATATGATACAGGGTTTTTCCTGGCTGAAAATGAGGCGGAGGTGGCAAAATCCGATAGCTCGGTACCTCTAGGGGGGTCCGGGGGCATGCCCCCCCGTAAGAAAATTTTGTACATTTTAAAGATAAATGCATTAATCTGGTGCATCTTTTTATGTATAATGACCACTAGAAGGTGAAAAAAAAAACTTTTTACAAGCATGTATTTATTTATTTTTAGGTATTTAATAATCAGATAATTTGATTTTATTTACAGTTCATAGGGGGCCATATTAACAACATTGTGGTTGAATAACAATCATTTGCTTTTCATTTACACATTTTCACAACCAGAAAGACATTTCATAACCTCATAACTTTCATAATCTTATAATTACACAGTGACATATGACTGACATGACAGTCTCATGCACGCACGCACGCACGCACACACACACACACACACACACACACACACACACACGCACGCACGCACGCACGCACGCACGCACACACACACAGAAGGTTTCCCATCAGCGCGACCCACGATTCACCTCATGTGCGGGAAGAGTGATAGAAGGGAGAGGACTGGGTTAAAACCTTAGGCTACACTGTGGATGCTAGTATTCTTTTTCTCCACGATGCTCTGTAAAAGACTGCTCTAACTTTTCGTTTCATTGGACTTTATTTTCGTTTAACTGTTGGAAACTACTGGAAAAAAGAATGGCCATGTTCTGTCGTGCATTTTTGAGGTAAGATAACCTGCAAGTTTATTTAATTTAATTGGTTTAGATAGGCTATTGCTCCTTTCGTTTGCGAGCGCTGGTTCGAGCAGCCTGAGCCTGCCTCAGTATTTCAAAAAAAGTTGTTTTACTATACTCGCTGTCGGTTCGGCTGCTTGGTCATCATTTAAAAAAAAAATGCTCCAAAACATTTGTCTAAATTAACATGATAAAGAAATGAAAAGAAACATAACTAACAAAACTGACCTACTTTAATGGCTGCAAATAGGGCAGGCTGCCGCTGTATAATAATAATAATTAAAAAAAACGGACTCGAGTCGGACTCGGGCTGATAATTCTGATGAGCTGTCGGACTTGTGCTTGAGCGTCTCGGGCCAGGGCCGGGCTCGTGCTTATTCTGATGCAGTCGAAATGCGCAGAACGGTTTGAGAATGGAATGGAACCCGGCCGTGAACCCGCTGCGGAATCGTGTCGGTGGAAAAGAGGTATCTAATCATGTGATTCCGTCTTGAGTTTTTGTCGACAGACGGAGGCGGCCCGAAATTTGACGGGGGCGGCCGCCTCATAATTCTCTATGCAGGAAAAACCCTGTGATAAAATGTAGGCCTATAATCTTTTTTTTTTTTTTTTTACAAAGAAAGAGTACTTTTTTGCAGAAATATTGCTGAAATTGTAATTATTGTTGTAATTGTAACCTTTTTAATAAAATAGCAAAACATATTTACAAGATAGATGTAAGCAAAATCTTAAATGGTCAATATAAGTCTTCTTCAAAATATATATTTTGTCCTTGCATTGTGGCTCAGTCAGTGTCACACCTGAATGAATGGCTAATTATGCAGAGTCATTATGCAGAGTGGGTGGGACTAAGGTGTAAACTACTCCTCCCCCTCGCATATTGGCTTTCCAAGCAAAACCTGTTTTACACCATTTAAATCAATGTATTTTTTTTTGTGAACGATAAAGCAAGACTATTTTCACATAATTTTGAAGCTAGAACTGAAAGGGACAACATCCATTAGTCAAAAGTCTTGTGGGCACATATTTTGTATGAGTTTTGTGGTCTTATTTCAGCAACTTTCATTTTTATTTTTTTAAATAACCACGCATAAACATTATTCTCTTAAAAATACAAACATCTACATACATGTTGCTCGCATATTATGGTAGGCCTGTTTGTGCTATATAGAGTGAATTTACACCTTTGCCATTAACATGTTTATAAATAACTGAAAAAAGCACAAATGTCAGAGCATGTCAGAACATCTCAAGGGCCCCAAAAACAGCTTGGTCCCCAGAGGGTTAAGGATAATTTTTGGCTTCAGTATCTCGCGGAAAAGAGATTTTCCCCTAGCGTAAGACTTACGCAGTACGAGAGTACCTCTCGTAAGAGAACTGAACTCACTCAGCACTATGCAATTGTACAATAACCTCCAAAAATACAACATAAATCTTATGGACCTAACAAATGAAATAAACTTCTGTTTTTCTCACAAAAGTAGTGTTGTGTTTCTTATTTAAACATTAAATTCAGCATATATACATAAATGAACTCACCACATCCAGATATTCACTTTCCAGAAATACAACGATGTAATTAACCCATCGATCGTCACAGGAGTAAAACGACTACACAATCCACTCAATATCTTCCTCTTTTAACAATTCTGAAGAGATGTAAAGACTATTTTTATAGTTTTACTCAGTTATTTCTCAATTTTCTTGATGACTAAACCGGACGAATTTCTCTCAGACTTCTCCACTTTCCGGTCTCGCGCATCTGCTCAGTGGGCGGATCATATCAACAGTATTCTGATTGGCTGAACCAATAACCCTAAATTGTCACATGTCTGTCCTGTCTTGTTTTGCACTTGGGTGTTGGTTATGTTAAGTCAGGTGCTCATGTTCATTGTTAGCCCCGCCCGTCTTGTTAGCTAGTTATTGGTTAATTTGCCCCACCTGTTGTGTTCGTTACCCTCCTTTGTTTGCTCCCCTATTTAGTCTCCTTGTGTCTGTAGTCTTGTGTGGTTACGTTGTCTATGTTTGGTGTTCTGTTTCCAGTCCCAGTTCTGTTTCAGAGTTTCTTGTATTTTTCCCCCTCGTGGGTATTTTTGTTATTGTGTTTTTTATTAAAGTTCTTCTTGTTTTGGCTGCAATTGAGTCCTCGGTTTTGTTTGTATCTAACGTGACAGAACGTAACCACCACCTTGAGGACTCAGCAGCATGGAGACTCACGGGCTCGTTTCGTGGGAGAGTGAGTCTTTCAGAGGAACCCGTCTCGCTAAATTCAGGGGAATTCGTGGAGGACACAGGGGAGGAGATGCTAGAAGGGAGCACCAACAGTACTCTCCAGTTTGGTCGTTTCGTGACCAAGGACCGACGAGGTTCAGCCCCGAGTGTTTTTCATCGCCGGTTCCCAGGGTTCCAATGCCGGTGACTCCAACGCCGATGATCCCAGGGACTCCGAGACGCAGGAGGAGAAGAAGGACGGCTCACGTCACACCTACCCAGCCAGAGACGGTTCATGCCACGTCTGCCCAGCCAGAGATGGTTCAGGTCAGTTCTGCTCAGTCAGAGACGGTTCAAGTCACGTCTGCCCAGTCAGAGACGGTTCACGTCACGTCTGCCCAGTCAGAGACTGTTCACGTCGCGTCTGCCGGGCCTGTGTCTTCGGACAAGATGGCCGACGCGGAGCTGGTGTTCCCTGAGGAGATGGCCACTGGAACATTGTTGGATTATTTTTCAATGCTACGGAAGATCCTAGAAACACCCAGGAATGTTCACGTCACATCTGCTGAGCCTATGTTTCTGGACAAGATGGCCGCCGCCGAGCCTGTGTTTTCGGATAAGATGGCCGCCGTCGAGCTTGTGTCTGAACTTGAACCGGTGGTGTCTGTTCCTGAGTCGGAGCTGGGGGTGCCAGTTCCAGTGCCCGAGCCGGTGGTATCAGTTCCAGGACCCGAGCCGGTGGGGCCAGTTCCAGTGCCCAAGCCGGTGGCGTCTGGGACATTGTCAGATTACTTCGAGCGTCTGGCCAGAATCCTGGAGAGACCTTTTGGACCCACAGTGTCCGTTCCTGAGCCGGAGCCAGCGTCTGTTCCTGAGCCGGAGCCAGCGTCTGTTCCTGAGCCGGAGCCAGCGTCTGTTCCTGAGCCGGAGCCGGTGTCTGTTCCTGAGGCGGTGGCGTCTGTTCCTGAGCCCTCAGTGACCGCGACACTGGCCATTATGGCCACAGCCATGTGGTGTGTGTGGGCTACACACACACTTGAGCCGGTGGTGTCTGTTCCAGAGCCGGAGCCAGTGTCTGTTCCAGAGCCGGAGCCAGTGTCTGTTCCAGAGCCGGAGCCAGTGTCTGTTCCAGAGCCGGAGCCAGTGTCTGTTCCAGAGCCGGAGCCAGTGTCTGTTCCAGAGCCGGAGCCAGTGTCTGTTCCAGAGCCGGAGCCAGTGTCTGTTCCAGAGCCGGAGCCAGTGTCTGTTCCAGAGCCGGAGCCAGTGTCTGTTCCAGAGCCGGAGCCAGTGTCTGTTCCAGAGCCGGAGCCAGTGTCTGTTCCAGAGCCGGAGCCAGTGTCTGTTCCAGAGCCGGAGCCAGTGTCTGTTCCAGAGCCGGAGCCAGTGTCTGTTCCAGAGCCGGAGGTTCCAGATCTAGTGCCTGAGTTGGTGGTGCCAGTGCCTGAGACGGTGCCGCCAGTTCCTGTTCCTGAGCTGGTGGTGCCAGTGCCTGAGACGGTGCCGCCAGTTCCTGTTCCTGAGCCGTGGCCGCCCGAGGGGTCTTCGCCGCCGTGGCCGCCCGAGGGGTCTTCGCCGCCCTGGCCGCCCGAGGGAAAGTCTCCACCCTGGCCCTCCCATGGACAGTTTGTTCCTCTTGTCTCGCCCTGGTCTGTCCCTCCCGTCTCGCCCTGGTCTGTCCCTCCCGTCCCGCCCTGGTCTGTCCCTCCCGTCCCGCCCTGGTCTGTCCCTCCCGTCCCGCCCTGGTCTGTCCCTCCCGTCCCGCCCTGGTCTGTCCCTCCCGTCCCGCCCTGGTCTGTCCCTCCCGTCCCGCCCTGGTCTGTCCCCCCCGTCCCGCCCGTCCCGCCCTGGTCTGTCCCCCCCGTTCTAGTGGAGTGTCTGGAAGCCACTCCTTAAGGAGGGGGTTATGTCACATGTCTGTCCTGTCTTGTTTTGCACTTGGGTGTTGGTTATGTTAAGTCAGGTGCTCATGTTCATTGTTAGCCCCGCCCGTCTTGTTAGCTAGTTATTGGTTAATTTGCCCCACCTATTTTTCCCCCTCGTGGGTATTTTTGTTATTGTGTTTTTTATTAAAGTTCTTCTTGTTTTGGCTGCAATTGAGTCCTCGGTTTTGTTTGTATCTAACGTGACATAAATATAACAAATTATTTTTCCCACACAATTTATTCTACGAAAAGGGTTTGTTAACATCACCAATCTTTAATTATTTACGTTTTTGTGAACCCCATTAATTTACAAAAATATATTTTATAATACTGAATTAGTCTGGGTTACACTTACAGTCCGACTTTTGAACTTTATTCCTTTATTTTTATTTATTTTTATTCGGGACACACACATACACACATAAGGTTTAATGAGGTCTGCGCGGGACTGTTTTTTTTTGAAGTATGACAAATGAAGTAGGCTATTTTCTGCCAAACTATTTCAAACATCCTTGCAAAAAAAGAATGTTGTTGACTGACAATGGTTTCAGCCCCAAACAGCTCCTCAGAGCTAGGTATAGGTGTACAGGCGGTCAGAATTAAGTGCGGATACGCTGTCAAAAGATGTCGGGAGTGGGCTATTGTCAGTCAGACCGCCCGCTCCGTCCAAAGTATAGTTACAGAGTTCCGACCGCTACCGTCTTAATACTTTAAAATGTAATCCCGCGCCGCATGATTCCTTATGGGCGTTTCACACAGTATGAGGCGGTGAAATCGCGCGTGGCTACGGCTTTTCTCAAGTTTCATTTTAGTTCAGGAAATAAATAATGGAAAAACAAGTCCTTTTTTTTTGTTTTAATTTGAAAAAACGATTGAACGAATGATACACGGGGCCTATTTGTAAACCGTTATTGTAAAATAAAAATTTCTTCCAAATAAAAAGACTTCCAAAATAATCCGGCGGCCCAGAAAATATTGCTGCCTATTGCCGACCCCTGCACTACATCATGCTATCCATCATAATAAAAAAAAATGTTGGTAACACTTTATAATAACGTTCAGTTGTAAGTCATTTATAAGTGGTTAGTTAATGATGAACTAATCATTTAAAAAACATTCATAAATTATTAGCAATCGATATACTAACATTTTATGTATGTTTCGTAAATTCCGTTACAAGTCATTTACAAGTGATTAGTAAATGATTAACTAATTATTTATGAAACATGACTATGCGTTCATAAATGATTAATAAGTGATATGTTCATTATTTGATGTATGTTTTGTAGATTCAGTTATAAGTCATTTACAATTGATTAGTTAATGATTAACTAATCATTTACAAAACATGAATATGCGGTTCATAAATGTTTAATAAATGATGTTAAATTTTTTGTATGTTTTGCTCACATCAGGTGCACAGTGGTTAGACTCCATGTGTTTCAGAGAAGACAGCTGTCTATACCCTCACCAGTCAGCACTTACACTGCAGTACACACTACACTACACTACACTACACACTACACTACACACTACACTACACTACACTACACTACACTACACACTACAGAAGACAGCTGTCTATACCCTCACGAGTCAGCACTTACACTGCAGTACACACTACACTACACTACACTACACTACACACTACACTACACTACACTACACACTACAGAAGACAGCTGTCTATACCCTCATCAGTCAGCACTTACACTGCACTACACACTACACTACACTACACTACACACTACAGAAGACAGCTGTCTATACCCTCACCAGTCAGCACTTACACTGCACTACACACTACACTACACACTACAGAAGACAGCTGTCTATACCCTCATCAGTCAGCACTTACACTGCACTACACACTACACTACACACTACACAACACACTACACTACACACTACAGAAGACAGCTGTCTATACCCTCATCACCAGTCAGCACTTACACTGCACTACACACTACACTACACTACACTACACACTACACTACACACTACACTACACACTACACTACACTACACTACACTACACTACACAAGACAGCTGTCTGTCAAAAGTCTTTACTTCCTGCTCAGCTACTGTTCGGACGCTCTTGCTCACTGCTCCGCGCTTTGCTCTATCGCTTTTATATTTTATCTTCTATACTTTTATAATTTGAGCTCCTTTTATCACCTAATTTTAACTTCAGCAAATCAGCACAGTGCTCAAACGACAAAGTTTGGATTACTACAAAAACGCAGAATTCTTCTACCCGACCAGCTTACATTCCGGGGAAAGGAAAACACAACTGCCTACAAGGATAAGAGAGAAAATGCCTCTTCTGGAATCTACTTGCTGCACTAACTGCCACAGACTTTTACAAAGGATTGCAGTTCTTGAAACAAAGTTATTTACGGGACCACCAAACCAGACGGAACACACAACAGAGCTTCGTCATGGACGCCCTCAGCATATAGCCGGTGAGTCCCATGAAACTAGTGCTCCTCGACAGGTAGAGAAACAAGCCGATCGACTTACGAATCGATGGCACAAACAGGGAGCGAGACCCAAAGGCACTCGAGACATCAGATTGTCACGAGCCTCACATATTACCGCAGTAGCATCCTCTACCCCAGATACAGCTCTGACAAGGACTGCAAACACTGGTCTCCTGCCAACACCTATACATCTTGAGAACAGATTTGAAGTACTAATGAATGTAAATGAGGAATCCCCAAACGTGATGAATGTGATCGAACACAGACTGTATCAGCCAGTAGCTAACACTGATGCTAACTGGCGCTCAAGGTCGAGCAGACAGCGGCACTCAGCTCAGAGCACAGCCGAGCCCAGGACTCTGATAGTGGGAGACTCCATAATCAGAAACATTAGCAGCAGGGATACAACTACATGCTGCCTTCCACAAGCAACAATTTCTGATATAAACAGGGAACTTCAGAACATTCTAATGAAACATAAGACTGCAAATCGACTCATCATTCATGTGGGGAAGAATGACATTCATAAAGAGCAGTCAGAACTCCTTAAGAAGGATTTCAATGAACTTTTTGAAACACTTAAAAAACTGAAAGTTCAGACATTCATCAGTGGACCACTCCCAGCAAGAGGAACAAACAGGTTTTCACGGTTGCTTGGGATTAATACATGGCTGCAAAAAACCTGCAATATAAAAGGAGTAAACTTCATTGACAACTTCAATCTCTTCTGGAGTCAGAGACAACTATTTCATCGGGATGGCCATCACCCAAACAAACTTGGTTCAAGAGTGTTAAAGGACAACATCTACTTCTCCCTCAATCATCCTTCTGCAGTGTGTGCCAATCCACTCAATCAGAACGGCACACACACACCTGGACACAGTATGAATGACCACAGGACTTCACTTCATGATGTTGACATATCACACAAGGACAATGATAACACCACTGAGCCACAACAACCTCTGCTCACGGACACAATCTCAGCTGAGCCATGCCCACAGAGCTCACCACAGACAGACACATCAGAACTGCTCCAAGATTCAGCACCCAAGGACGACTTCCTGGAAAACAGCCAGGGAAGCCAGGACAGCATATCACAGCCTCCTATAACACCAGAGCAACAGCCCCTTTCACCAGACACGTTCTCCCTCTCGCCAGCAACTCCACTCCTGTGCTTCTCACAGAAAATGGAAGAACTTGTGCATGCTGGAACCAGACTATCACACTCTTTTGCTGCAAGCCCCCAGATATCAACCAAAAAACGTCGGGCACCGCTACCACCAAAGCCTGCAGGCCCAGCTCGCCCTCCCCCTGCCTCTGTGAGAGCTCTTCGGGCCTCTGCCACAACGCCAGGGCTCACACCCTCCTCCGTCTGCTCGAGGTGAACCAAAAACAACTGATACCAGCTCTCAGTGATGTGTGTCGGGTCCCCGTTTTGATAACAGTAACTTTCTCAAATGTTTACAGAACAAGCGGGAACCCAGTGTGCCTGTATCTTTCTCTATTGCTGTTCTATTACAAGATAGAAAGTCTAAGGCCTTCAATAGCCGTACAGCAAACTCAACTAATCTGGTGCCTATTGCACGTCTAACTAAGATTGGTGTAGGGAAAAAAAGTAAGACTGTTAAGTTAGCAATTTTAAACATCCGCTCACTTAAAAATAAATCACTTCTAGTCAATGACTTAATAACCACAAACAACCTGGATTTTATGCTTCTAAATGAAACCTGGCTAGAAGACAGCTGCAGTGCAACAATCCTCAATGAAACATCCCCTCCTAACTTTACTTTTATGAGTGTCTGCAGAGCTGTTAAGAGAGGTGGGGGTCTAGCTGCTCTTTTTAAATATATCTATCAATGTAAGCAAATATCATTTGGGAACTACACGTCTTTCGAATATCTGGGTATTGTATTAAAAGGTGCTCCACGCATTTTACTCATCATTATTTACAGGCCTCCAAAATACTCTCCAGCCTTTGCTGAGGAATTTACAGAACTGTTATCAACAATTACCTCAGAGTTTGACTGTTTTGCCATTGCTGGAGATTTGAACATTCACATAGATAATGCAGAAAACAATATGGCAAAAGAAATCAAAACTGTTTTAAAAACTTTTGATCTGACTCAGCATGTACATGGCCCCACACACAATCATGGACACACTCTAGATTTACTTATCAGTAAGGGTCTAAACATCTCATCGATTGTTATTAAGGATGTAGCACTGTCTGATCATTTCTGTATTTTCTTTGATATATTGATCTCTCCTGCCACTGAAGCTAGATCTGAGTCTGTCAAGAAGAGATGCTTAAATGAGAACACTAGTGTACTATTTATGAAGGCTATATCCTTAACACCAAGCATATCTGCTGACTCTGTTGATTTTCTCCTTGATTCTTTTAACTCAAAAGTTAAAAGTGCAATTGATGATATTGCTCCTGTGAAAGTCAGGAAGAAGAGTGGCAGACAAAAAGCACCTTGGAGAAACTCAACAGCAGTGCAAAATATGAAAAGACAATGCAGAAAAGCAGAGCGCATGTGGCGGAAGACAAAACTTGTAGTCCATGTAAGAATAACGACTCGGGTAAATATGAATTAGCTCAAGAATATGGGGAATCTTGGGATATTAATATCTGTGACTCATGGTCATAATTCATAAGTCGCATGTACATTTATTATTTTTTTATTATAGGAAATGCCTCGTTCTGTAACTGGTCTGACCAACCTTTAACTCGGCCAGCGAGTAGATGTAAGGTCAGTACAGTTAAGAAGGGGTATTCACAAACTCCACTAAAGTTTAGGTTCTGGCCAAGAACATTAAACTTTATTGAGTTTATTAATTAAAACTACTGAATGTAGTCTAATATTATAGAGCCTGTAGCTTTATAGATCTTTTGTTTCATTGACTTTATAAAAAGTGGGTTTTCAAACACAGAGACAGTTAAAAGTATAAATGGGTTTATTAATAAAATGGCACACGCTAGAGATTATAAACTACAAATATAAACGTACGTAAAAATGCAAACAAACACATAAACATTTAAACAAACATGACGTGATCGGAATGAAAATGGAATGAAAGAAAGAAAGATATAGAGGGAAGATAGAGGGTAACTTAAACCACAGACCTAAGACCTAGACACCTGGAACAGCTTTTATAGGAATCAATATACTTGCGAGATGTGGTACTCTTTCAGTGTGATGCTGAAAAGGGGACGCGCGTGCGCGTGTCCGGCTGGTTTGCGTCTAGCTTCTTCTTCTGGGTCGTTTCGAAAAACGATGTAAAGGCTCACTTGAATTTAACGTTACCGGAAAAGTTCAGATTCGTCTCCCGGGATGGGAGAGGCTGGAAATCTTAGTTGCAACGAACGGTAGCTACGACTCGAACATGTGTTGGTCCGAGGAGAAGGCCAGGGCCTCCTTCAGATGTTCCTTGGAGAAACGCTGCGCCGAGGAAGAGGGTCCAGAGAAGTTGGATGAGTTGAGTTGGAAGAGAGGAGAGAAGAGAGCGAGATGAGGGGGCTTCTGACGTTTTATCAGACCTCTGTTTACGCCCCCTCTTGGAACGACAGCGAATCAGATTGTCTTTTCTGAAGCGGGAAAATTCTCTTTGTGTGAAGAAAACGCCTACTTTCACCATATGTCTTATGAGAGAAAGAATTCATATTTTTTCTTAAGATTGTACACCTGGAACAATACATCTTACTGTAATACTATGTGCGGGACTGGCTGAATTAAAACAGGACGGTCAGACAGATACCAAGAATTACAGGTAGATATTGGACACACATAACATTACGTTCATATGCCTCATTACACACAAATAAAGCTTGATTAAACACACAATAAAATTGTCAGTGTTTCCGTTATGGCAAATGACGACACTTTGAGAAACATAGGAATACATATCAAACATTTAGTGGCTTGTTATGTGGAAGAATATCTGTTTCCAAAGTTCCAGAGTGTGTGTGTGTGTGTGTGTGTGTGTGTGTGTGTGTGGAATGCCTTTGAGGCTTGGGTCGTAAAGTTTTATGGTCTGAGTTAGGGTTACAACAAGACACGACTGAGGAATTCCCTTCAATGAACATTTAGAATTCAAAACTATACTCTAGCAAACCAAACCTCTATCACACGTGCATATAGGAAGGTACACACATTATAAAGGAAAATAACAGATATTTCTCTTATTCTCAGTTATACACAAAAGGGTGTTTGTGTGTGTGTGCGGAATGCCATGAGGCCATAAAGTTGGGGGATACGAGTCACATGGGCGCTGGTAAATGGGTCCTCGTGGGGCAATTATTAACCAGCAAGGACACAAGACGATGTGTCTTCCCATATGATCACTTAACGCGAGAAGCAGATGTCGTTGTGGCTACATTCCCCCTTTTTGTTAAACGAAATTCGGGATGGAATTCGTTGAACAACAAATAGGCACAACGAGTGTCAGGGCGTTGTCGGTGACCGTGGAGATGCACATCACCGTGCTAGACTTCTCTGAGTGTGAGTCCTGCCTTGGCAGTCAGGAGTCGGGGGTGTTCTTTCTCCATGCGATGTCGGATGCCAGACCTGGTGAGTGTGGCTGCTTTCTCGCGAACCACTGCGGCCTGCATCCTGTTAGAGGCGATAGGGAGAGAGAGAGAGAGAGAGAAGGAGAAAAAAAAATTTTTTCCAGCGATGGAGGTCCTTAGTTGGTTTAGGACAGTCTTTTTGGTTCGCTGAGGTTGGTATGCCACATGCTTTGATGTCCCATGCATGGCTTTTTGGCACATGTGGCGTCATTGTTACGCCTGGCCCCCCCCCTTGTGCTTTGTGGCTTTACGAGCTGTGGCGCTGTGATGGCAACAGGTGCACAATGCGTATTGAAGTCTTGTGAACGCAACATGTGCGTGGTGGCAGACAGCTGTCTGAGGCACTGGTTGTCAGTGAGCTCGGATGGCCTGTGAGGGTGGTGGAGGGGTAAGTGGTGGCATAGGAAAAGTCTGTTCATCAGAGGCCCGCATGACTTTCTTTGTACACAGCGGAGGTAGCGTTTTAGCGGCTCTGAGGCGTGCAGTGTAGTTGGTAAAGTTCGTTTGTGCTGTGTAATCACTGCAATGGTTAGGGTTGGTGGGTGGGTTGTCTGTATGTGGCGCAGACATTGGTTTGGTTACTCAACTGCAGGTCAGTCAGGACCTTGAAGCAGTAGGTGTCAGTGTTCGTTTTCTGTGTCTGTGTCAGACGTGGCTGCACTGTCTTCATCTGTGATGTAAGAAGACTCTGCCTCACCAGTGTTCTGGAGAGAGTGGTTACAGGTTCGACGGTCTGGGCTTGGAGTTCTGGACGGCGGGTGATGCTGGTTCCAGAATCTTTCTGAGCGGTCGGTCCGACGCTTTGGACGGGCACCGTCACAGTCGTGCCGCCACCTGCTGTCTGGTTCTGAGCGGTGCTCAGAGACGGAGTGAATTGTGTGTGTCTTTACCGTCTTTTCATCCATGGCCCTTTGCTTGGTGTAAGCCTTGTGGGCTAAGTCTCTGAGTTCTCGAGTAGACATGGTTCGTGGGCAGACGAGCACGCCGAGATGTTTACTCACGGTGCTATGCAGGTTCCGCAAAAACAAAGTTCTAAAGGTTATATCTTCTTCCATATCTGGTGTGTTGGTTGCTCCGAAGAACGTTTGTCGGAGTCGGTCATAATAGGAGTGTGGGTGTTCAAGTCGGGCCTGTTTCACGTCGAGGGCCGTGATAAACCCTTGGTCTGATTCTGGGTCAGAGAATTCGCGGATCAACGCTTGTCGCAGTTGCTTGTAATCTGCTTTGACAGGCTGTGGTTGGCGATCCAGAAAACTACGCACCTCTCTGCTTGAGGTGATTCTTACCAGGTACAATTTGTCCCAAGCTGTCGCGTTGGCGACAGTTTGCAGGTGAAAGTCAATGTCTTGAAGGTACGCATGAACACTGCAGTCTCCGGCAAACGTAGGAATGTTTCTGGCCATCTTGTTGAGGTTTGTTGGACGAGAGCTGTTGCTGGGGGCCCAATCCGTCTGGAGAGGATTCTGACCCTTTACAGCTCTTGGTGTTTGGCTGACAGGCGTGGTGTTGTGCAGTGGGCTTTCGCCCCCCTTTTCAGCTCTGGGTGTGTGGCTGAAAGGCGCAGACTCGCTGGAAGGGGGAAATGGTGTGAGATGTTCTTCCCCTTCCCGGTCGCGGTTGAAACTGTAAGCATGTCTCAGTTCTCTGCGAACCATGTCTAGTTCGTCTTCGAGATCGTGTCTCTGCTGAATGAGCTGATGGATTTTAGTCTCTGCTCTCTCAAGGAGAGCTTCAGCCCGTTGGAGCCTTTCGTTGAGTTCCTTCCGGGTGTTTTCCTCCGACTGCTGTCTTTGATCTGTGTGCAGACGAAGATCGTCCAGGGCTCTTTGAAGTCTTTCAACTTCCTGTTGTAGCGTTGTGTCCGTCTCGTCCTCTTCCTCGGTCAGGAAGATTAGCTGGTCTAGCCGACTCTGTGTGTGGGCTCGGTCCTTCCGGGCTTCTGTGGCCTGGAGCTGTAGTGCGGCTGCCTTCTGTTCCATATCGAGGCTGAGCCTTTCGCGGGCCCAGGCCTTGGTGACGAGGTTGAGTGCGATTTTCCGAAGATTTTGGCCAGCTGCTCGTGGTCGTACTTCTGGGTTAGCTCGACATCTCTGCTTACTGTGGTGAGAGAAGCACAGCACACACAAAAAGAGACACAATGCAAGTTTGTTTTAGGGTTAATGAGCTATACTCATACGGGCTATGCCGTTTATGAGAATTTCGGGGCTAACTGATGCCGACAGTTAGCTGAGCCAATTTCGTGGGTATGGATGAAACCCACAATAGAAATTTGGACAGGCGGTAGCCTGGGGGGGTCGTCTAGCGACGCCCGCTTTGATCGTCACTCTATTATTCAGCTTTTCCTGGGGTCTCTCTTAGGTTCTGTGTCTAAGTGAAATGAAAGGAACAAATCACACAGAGTGGAGAAAGAGACAAGGTTGAAGGTAGGGAAGATCAGAGGGAAACACAACACAAGGAAGTGAATTGGTCTGCAATGAAATGTCGCAAACAATAACACGGGGAGCGTTATTTAAGGAAAATAAATCAAATAAGATAAAAATAAAATAAAATAAAGAGGCCTAAGCCTTATTAACACTGCGAGAGTTCCTGATCGGGCCAGGAGATGCGTGGGTTATCGGGACAGGACCTCGAAAGAAGGTGTGTCTTAGAGAGAAAAAGGTGGGCCCAAGCGCTTAAAAAACACCAGAAGGAATAGCTAGTATTCTGTGGTTCATAATAAGTGGATGGGTTCTATCAAATTTTGGTTTACCTGGGGTGAATAGAGGTCATCCAGGTGGAAACCAGCGGGCGCGGTCAGACTCTCCGACGGTCCCAACACCAGACAGAGCGCAGTGTCAGTAACGCCGGACAGATGATCCCCGCCCACCGGAAACCACCAGGGATGACTTTTGGATTACCACAGTGCACTGACTGAGTCCTGCCAATAGATACACAATAAGGGATTAAAATGTTAGACTTAAAGTGAATTAAGGCTTTCTGTTTTCATCAAATTGAGTAAATATGTATGCAGGGGTCAGAGGCAAAGGCTTTACTAAAATAATGATACAATGCAAAGGAATTATGATAACCGATGGTTAATTATCGGAATAACCTACCCCCCCCCCCCTTTGAAAAGGCTGGGGAAAGAGAAAAAAAAAATTATCAATGAAATAAAATTCAAATAAACAACACAGGCTTGGGACGCAGGCAGAGGGATAGGCCCTGCAGTGGGTTTGTGCCACAAGGGAGAGGGGCGTATTCCTTCTCCGTGGTCCACCTGGTTGTTAGTGAACACAATTTAAATTAAAATTCAAACTAGTTTAAATTAAAATTCAAATAAGCATGCAAGGAGAGGTCCAAAATAATAATAATAAGGAAGGAAAGAAAATTATAATGATAACAGTGATGTATCAATACTAAAAATAATCAAGACTGAAATTCAGAATGACTTCCTATAATCCTTACAATAACACTGAGGTTATTAGTATTGATCAAAAAAAATAATCAAACGAAAAGGGTGGCAATGAGACACTTCAATTGCAGACTGGGGGTTAAACAGATATTGATAAGTCGACCCAAGATCGCCACACGGTGGCGTGCTTCTTCCTAGGTGGCCCTTATCAATGAACTGAGTGACTCACATCTAAGCTTTAATTCAAAACGTTTTTTTTTTTCGAACTTCACTTGAGGTGTGAAAATCAAAACAGAAAAGAGAATTGTCTAACTCCAAATAACATCAGCATAAGCTAAGCTTTGGATGCAGGTAATTATTTGAGAGCTAGAGCATTTATTCTATAATCGGGGAAAAAGAAGAGAGAATTAAATGCAGAGCAGGTATTATCTTAGACCGCCACGAGATGGCGTAGTTGCGCTCGCGCAGGCTGACGTCAGTGGGAGGCGACGCTCACGCAGGATGACGTCGGTTGGGGGCGCGTAATTTGAGAACTGCCCCAGACTTAGAGGCTGCCCTCTAGTGTCGGTCAGTGGCGTAATTCAGCAGATTTTTTTTTTTGGAATCACGTGGTGTTTTGCGCTTCTGTTGCATGCGGAAGACTGACGCGAGTTTCACAACATGTGACTAACAGGAATTACACATTATGCATTACACATTGAGACGGTTTTAGAATAAGAACAGGGATTATCATCTTTTCTTAATTCATAAAACTGGTCTCCAATTTACACATTATATATTATACACATGAGACGGTTTAAAGAAGGAGAACAGGGATTATCATCCGTTTTCTTAATTCATAAAACTGGCCTCCAATTACATATTATACATATAAAACGGTTTACATAACAACAGGTATTAAAACTTCGTGTTTTAATCACTAGAAACTGTGAGCAAACAGGCGTTGAACATCTATTTACTTAAGCTGTGAGCACACCAGGCATCAGAACAGCTGTGAGCAGGACTTATCATCTGCTCATCTCCCATAAGCATTAATCAAAATAGCACTTTTATGATTTTTGCGTAGGTTTACGAAATTGGATCGCGAGGCCAATTTCTGACCAGGAGTTATCGTTAACGTATTAATAAGGCCTATTACGACTGAAAAACTATCAGATTTACGTCTTCGTCCTAAAAGAGATCCTTCGTCTTCATTTAGTCGGTTTAAATCATGTTACATGTATCAACTGCAAAGAGTTTTGTTTCGTCTTTACAGAGACAGATGTAATGTCATGAACTGCAGTTTTAGCAGAGCTGGGCTGGCTTTGTGCCCGCGATCAGCTGGGTGAGTTCGCCTTGGCGACTTATCTCACAATTCAAAACGCGCGTATAGCCTACAATTATTAATACCAATAATACACATTCAACTGAAACTGAATTTGCCCACAAAAATGAAGTTTGAAACTGCCCGCATTCTCCACCAAAAATGTAAGAATAACGACTCGGGTAAATATGAATTAGCTCAAGAATATGGGGAATCTTGGGATATTAATATCTGTGACTCATGGTCATAATTCATAAGTCGCATGTACATTTATTATTTTTTTATTATAGGAAATGCCTCGTTCTGTAACTGGTCTGACCAACCTTTAACTCGGCCAGCGAGTAGATGTAAGGTCAGTACAGTTAAGAAGGGGTATTCACAAACTCCACTAAAGTTTAGGTTCTGGCCAAGAACATTAAACTTTATTGAGTTTATTAATTAAAACTACTGAATGTAGTCTAATATTATAGAGCCTGTAGCTTTATAGATCTTTTGTTTCATTGACTTTATAAAAAGTGGGTTTTCAAACACAGAGACAGTTAAAAGTATAAATGGGTTTATTAATAAAATGGCACACGCTAGAGATTATAAACTACAAATATAAACGTACGTAAAAATGCAAACAAACACATAAACATTTAAACAAACATGACGTGATCGGAATGAAAATGGAATGAAAGAAAGAAAGATATAGAGGGAAGATAGAGGGTAACTTAAACCACAGACCTAAGACCTAGACACCTGGAACAGCTTTTATAGGAATCAATATACTTGCGAGATGTGGTACTCTTTCAGTGTGATGCTGAAAAGGGGACGCGCGTGCGCGTGTCCGGCTGGTTTGCGTCTAGCTTCTTCTTCTGGGTCGTTTCGAAAAACGATGTAAAGGCTCACTTGAATTTAACGTTACCGGAAAAGTTCAGATTCGTCTCCCGGGATGGGAGAGGCTGGAAATCTTAGTTGCAACGAACGGTAGCTACGACTCGAACATGTGTTGGTCCGAGGAGAAGGCCAGGGCCTCCTTCAGATGTTCCTTGGAGAAACGCTGCGCCGAGGAAGAGGGTCCAGAGAAGTTGGATGAGTTGAGTTGGAAGAGAGGAGAGAAGAGAGCGAGATGAGGGGGCTTCTGACGTTTTATCAGACCTCTGTTTACGCCCCCTCTTGGAACGACAGCGAATCAGATTGTCTTTTCTGAAGCGGGAAAATTCTCTTTGTGTGAAGAAAACGCCTACTTTCACCATATGTCTTATGAGAGAAAGAATTCATATTTTTTCTTAAGATTGTACACCTGGAACAATACATCTTACTGTAATACTATGTGCGGGACTGGCTGAATTAAAACAGGACGGTCAGACAGATACCAAGAATTACAGGTAGATATTGGACACACATAACATTACGTTCATATGCCTCATTACACACAAATAAAGCTTGATTAAACACACAATAAAATTGTCAGTGTTTCCGTTATGGCAAATGACGACACTTTGAGAAACATAGGAATACATATCAAACATTTAGTGGCTTGTTATGTGGAAGAATATCTGTTTCCAAAGTTCCAGAGTGTGTGTGTGTGTGTGTGTGTGTGTGTGTGTGGAATGCCTTTGAGGCTTGGGTCGTAAAGTTTTATGGTCTGAGTTAGGGTTACAACAAGACACGACTGAGGAATTCCCTTCAATGAACATTTAGAATTCAAAACTATACTCTAGCAAACCAAACCTCTATCACACGTGCATATAGGAAGGTACACACATTATAAAGGAAAATAACAGATATTTCTCTTATTCTCAGTTATACACAAAAGGGTGTTTGTGTGTGTGTGCGGAATGCCATGAGGCCATAAAGTTGGGGGATACGAGTCACATGGGCGCTGGTAAATGGGTCCTCGTGGGGCAATTATTAACCAGCAAGGACACAAGACGATGTGTCTTCCCATATGATCACTTAACGCGAGAAGCAGATGTCGTTGTGGCTACATCCATTATAACATCTACAAAGACAGCCTTCATGCTTTCAATATGGAACTAGGCAAAGCTAGACAGACTTTCTTCTCAAATATTATAAACTGCAATTTAAACAACACACGCTCTCTTTTTGCTACTGTAGAGAGACTGACAAACCCCCCAAGCCAGATTCCCAGTGAAATGCTCTCAAACAGCAAGTGCAGTGAGTTTGCTTCTTTCTTCTCTGACAAAATCAATAATATCAGAAAGGTGATCAGCACATCCTTGAGTTGTGCTGGGGTCAGACAGATCAGACCACCCGAAAAAGTAGTAACTTTGTCTGATTTCAAAAAAAATTGATGGCAAAATTTTGGTAGAAACCGTACAGCACCTTAAAACATCAACATGCGCTCTTGACACACTTCCCACATCTTTTTTCAAAAGTGTGTTAAACAGTTTAGAAGCAGATCTTCTAGAAGTGGTAAATGCCTCACTTCTCTCTGGGAGTTTTCCAAACTCCCTGAAAACTGCAGTTGTCAAGCCCCTCCTGAAAAAGAACAATCTGGATAAGACCATATTAAGCAACTATAGACCGATCTCGAATCTTCCTTTCATAGGCAAGATCATTGAAAAAGTTATCTTCAATCAGCTGAACAAATTCTTAAGCTCGAATGGATACTTTGATAATTTTCAATCTGGTTTCCGACCGCATCACAGCACAGAGACAGCGCTCATAAAGATAATAAACGATATTTCGCTTAAATACTGATTCAGGCAAATTATCAGTGCTGGTACTACTCGACCTCAGTGCTGCATTTGACACTGTCGATCATAACATACTTCTTGACAGGCTGGAAAACTGGGTGGGGCTTTCTGGGATAGTCCTAAAATGGTTCAGGTCATACTTAGATGGGAGAGGTTATTATGTGAGTATAGGAGACCATAAGTCTGAGTGGACATCCATGACATGCGGAGTCCCTCAAGGCTCAATTCTTGCGCCACTCCTGTTCAACCTGTATATGCTCCCAATGAGCCAAATAATGAGAAACAACCAAATTGCTTACCACAGCTATGCAGACGACACACAGCTGTACTTAGCCCTATCGCCTAATGATTACAGCCCCATTGACTCCCTGTGCCAATGCATTGATGAGGTCAACAGTTGGATGTGTCAAAACTTTCTTCAATTAAACAAAGACAAAACTGAAGTTATTGCGTTTGGAAACAAAGATGAAGTTCTCAAGGTGAACGCATACCTTCTCTCTAGGGGTCAAACAACTAAAAATCAAGTCAGGAATCTTGGTGTGACACTAGAGTCAGACCTTAGTTTCAGTAGTCATGTCAAAGAAATAACTAAATCAGCATACTATCATCTGAAAAATATTGCAAGAATTAGATGCTTTGTTTCCAGACAAGACTTAGAGAAACTTGTGCATGCTTTCATCACCAGCAGGGTGGATTATTGTAATGGACTCCTCACTGGCCTTCCCAAAAAGACCATAAGACAGTTGCAGCTCATACAGAACGCTGCCGCCAGGATTCTGAGCAGAACCAGAAAATATGAACATATCACACCAGTCCTCAGGTCTTTACACTGGCTCCCAGTTAGTTTTAGGATTGATTTCAAAGTATTATTACTGGTATATAAATCATTCAATGGCCTAGGACCTCAATACATTGCAGATATGCTCACTGAATATAAACCCAACAGATCACTCAGATCATTAGGATCATATCAGCTAGAAATACCAAGGGTTCACTCTAAGCATGGTGAGTCTGCTTTTAGCTATTATGCCAGCCGCAGCTGGAACCAGCTTCCAGAAGAGATCAGATGTGCTCCTACAGTGGTCACATTCAAATCCAGACTCAAAACACTTCTGTTTAGCTATGCATTTACTGAATGAGCACTGTGCCGCTGTTCGTCCGACTGTACTGTATTGTATTTCATTTTATTTTTCTAAACTGTTTTAATTATTCTTGTTTCTTTTTATTATTTTAATTTCTTCTATGTAAAGCACTTTGAATTGCCATTGTGTATGAAATGTGCTATATAAATAAACTTGCCTTGCCTTGCCTATACCCTCACCAGTCAGCACTTACACTGCACTACACACTACACTACACTACACACTACACTACACTACACTACACTACACTACACTACACTACACACTACACACTACACTACACACTACAGAAGACAGCTGTCTATACCCTCACCAGTCAGCACTTACACTGCACTACACACTACACTACACTACACTACACTACACTACACTACACACTACACTACACACTACACACTACACTACACTACACTCTACAGAAGACAGCTGTCTATACCCTCACCAGTCAGCACTTACACTACACTACACTCTACACACTACACTACACACTACAGAAGACAGCTGTCTATACCCTCACCAGTCAGCACTTACACTGCAGTACACACTACACTACACTACACACTACACACTACACTCTACACTACACTCTACAGAAGACAGCTGTCTATACCCTCACCAGTCAGCACTTACACTACTCTACACTACACTACACACTACACACTACACTACACACTACACACTACACTACACTACACACTCTACAGAAGACAGCTGTCTATACCCTCACCAGTCAGCACTTACACTACACTACACTCTACACTACACTACACTACACTACACACTACACTCTACAGAAGACAGCTGTCTATACCCTCACCAGTCAGCACTTACACTACACTACACTCTACACACTACACACTACACTACACACTACAGAAGACAGCTGTCTATACCCTCACCAGTCAGCACTTACACTGCAGTACACACTACACTACACTACACACTACACTACACTCTACAGAAGACAGCTGTCTATACCCTCACCAGTCAGCACTTACACTACTCTACACTACACTACACTACACACTACACACTACACTACACACTACACTACACTACACTACACTACACTACACTACACTACACTACACACTCTACAGAAGACAGCTGTCTATACCCTCACCAGTCAGCACTTACACTACACTACACACTACACTACACTACACTCTACAGAAGACAGCTGTCTTTACCCTCACCAGTCAGCACTTACACTACACTACACTCTACACACTACACACTACACTACACACTACAGAAGACAGCTGTCTATACCCTCACCAGTCAGCACTTACACTGCAGTACACACTACACACTACACACTACACACTACACTACACTACACACTACAGAAGACAGCTGTCTATACCCTCACCAGTCAGCACTTACACTACACTACACTCTACACACTACACTACACACTACAGAAGACAGCTGTCTATACCCTCACCAGTCAGCACTTGCACTGCAGTACACACTACACTACACTACACACTACACTACACACTACAGAAGACAGCTGTCTATACCCTCACCAGTCAGCACTTACACTGCAGTACACACTACACTACACTACACTACACACTACACTACACACTACACTACACACTACACTACACTCTACAGAAGACAGCTGTCTATACCCTCACCAGTCAGCACTTGCACTGCAGTACACACTACACTACACTACACACTACACTACACTACACACTACACTCTACACTACACACTACAGAAGACAGCTGTTTATACCCTCACCAGTCAGCACTTACACTGCAGTACACACTACACTACACACTACACTACACTACACTACACACTACAGAAGACAGCTGTTTATACCCTCACCAGTCAGCACTTACACTGCAGTACACACTACACTACAGAAGACAGCTGTCTATACCCTCATCAGTCAGCACTTACACTACACTACACTCTACACACTACAGAAGACAGCTGTCTATACCCTCATCAGTCAGCACTTACACTACACTACACTCTACACACTACACTACACTACAGAAGACAGCTGTCTATACCCTCATCAGTCAGCACTTACACTACACTACACTACACACTACACTACAGAAGACAGCTGTCTATTCCCTCATCAATCAGCACTTACACTACACTACACTACACTCTACACACTACACTACACTACACACTACAGAAGACAACTGTTTATACCCTCACCAGTCAGCACTTACACTACACTACACTCTACACACTACACTACACTACACACTACAGAAGACAGCTGTCTATACCCTCACCAGTCAGCACTTACACTACACTACACTCTACACACTACACTACAGAAGACAGCTGTCTATACCCTCACCAGTCAGCACTTACACTGCAGTACACACTACACTACACTACACACTACACTACACACTACAGAAGACAGCTGTCTATACCCTCACCAGTCAGCACTTACACTGCAGTACACACTACACACTACACTACACTACAGAAGACAGCTGTCTATACCCTCATCAGTCAGCACTTACACTACACTACACTCTACACTACACTACAGAAGACAGCTGTCTATACCCTCATCAGTCAGCACTTACACTATACTACACTACACTACACTACACTACACTACACACTACACTACACTACACTACACTACACTACACACTACACTACACTACACACTACAGAAGACAGCTGTCTATACCCTCACCAGTCAGCACTTACACTGCAGTACACACTACACACTACACTACACTACAGAAGACAGCTGTCTATACCCTCATCAGTCAGCACTTACACTACACTACACTCTACACACTACACTAGGCAAGGCAAGGCAAGTTTATTTATATAGCACATTTCATACACAATGGCAATTCAAAGTGCTTTACATAGAAGAAATTAAAATAATGAAAAGAAATAAGAATAATTAAAACAGTTTAGAAAAATAAAATAAAATACAGTACTTTTAAAAAATAAAAAAAGAATATTATTATAGATCTTTCTTTCAAAGGATTCCCTTAAGACTTAAATCTTTCAACCTTCTTTTAACCTTCAATCTTCTTACGACTTCCATCTATCAACTTTCCTTTAACTTTCTTTTCTCCCTCATTTACTCACACGTTCTTTTCACTTTCTTTAGCACTTTAGCACTGCGTTCACATTCTTTCTCAGACGAAAACTTTAATATCGTCATTTAAATACTGTTCTACTTTCAAACCCACATTAATACACGTCACTTTCACATTATCACCTTCTGAGTGGGCATTTACAGTTTCGGGCTAAATGCCCTGCTGACATAGGAGAAATTAAAATAATTAAAAGAAATAAGAATAATTAAAACATTTTAGAAAAATAGAGTAAAATACAGTACAGTACAAACAGTCGGACGAACAGCGGCACAGTGCTCATTCAGTAAATGCATAGCTAAACAGAAGTGTTTTGAGTCTGGATTTGAATGTGACCACTGTAGGAGCACATCTGATCTCTTCTGGAAGCTGGTTCCAGCTGTGGCTGGCATAATAGCTAAAAGCAGACTCGCCATGTTTAGAGTGAACCCTTGGTATTTCTAGCTGATATGATCCTAATGATCTGAGTGATCTGTTGGGTTTATATTCAGTGAGCATATCTGCAATGTATTGAGGTCCTAGGCCATTGAATGATTTATATACCAGTAATAATACTTTGAAATCAATCCTAAATCTAACTGGGAGCCAGTGTAAAGACCTGAGGACTGGTGTGATATGTTCATATTTTCTGGTTCTGCTCAGAATCCTGGCGGCAGCGTTCTGTATGAGCTGCAACTGTCTTATGGTCTTTTTGGGAAGGCCAGTGAGGAGTCCATTACAATAATCCACCCTGCTGGTGATGAAAGCATGCACAAGTTTCTCTAAGTCTTGTCTGGAAACAAAGCATCTAATTCTTGCAATATTTTTCAGATGATAGTATGCTGATTTAGTTATTGCTTTGACATGACTACTGAAACTAAGGTCTGACTCTAGTGTCACACCAAGATTCCTGACTTGATGTTTAGTTGTTTGACCCCTAGAGTGAAGGTATGCGTTCACTTTGAGAACTTCATCTTTGTTTCCAAACGCAATAACTTCAGTTTTGTCTTTGTTTAATTGAAGAAAGTTTTGACACATCCAACTGTTGACTTCGTCAATGCATCGGCACAGGGAGTCAATGGGGCTGTAATCGTTAGGCGATAGGGCTAAGTACAGCTTTGTGTCGTCTGCATAGCTGTGGTAAGCAATTTGGTTATTTCTCATTATTTGGCTCATTGGGAGCATATACAGGTTGAACAGGAGTGGCGCAAGAATTGAGCCTTGAGGGACTCCGCATGTCATGGATGTCCACTCAGACTTATGGTCTCCTATACTCACATAATAACCTCTCCCATCTAAGTATGACCTGAACCATTTTAGGACTATCCCAGAAAGCCCCACCCAGTTTTCCAGCCTGTCAAGAAGTATGTTGTGATCGACAGTGTCAAATGCAGCACTGAGGTCGAGTAGTACCAGCACTGATAATTTTCCTGAATCAGTATTTAAGCGAATATCGTTTATTATCTTTATGAGCGCTGTCTCTGTGCTGTGGTGCGGTCGGAAACCAGATTGAAAATTGTCAAAGTATCCATTCGAGCTTAAGAATTTGTTCAGCTGATTGAAGACAACTTTTTCAATGATCTTGCCTATGAAAGGAAGATTTGAGATCGGTCTATAGTTGCTTAATATGGTCTTATCCAGATTGCTCTTTTTCAGGAGGGGCTTGACAACTGCAGTTTTCAGGGAGTTTGGAAAACTCCCAGAGAGAAGTGAGGCATTTACCACTTCTAGAAGATCTGCTTCTAAACTGTTTAGCACACTTTTGAAAAAAGATGTGGGAAGTGTGTCAAGGGCGCATGTTGATGTTTTAAGGTGTTGTACGGTTTCTTCCAAAATTTTGCCATCAATTTCTTTGAAGTCAGACATAGTAACTACTTTCTCAGGTGGTCTGATCTGTCTGACCCCAGTGCAACTCAAGGATGTGCTGATCACCTTTCTGATATTATTGATTTTCTCAGAGAAGAAAGAAGCAAACTCACTGCACTTGCTGTTTGAGAGCACTTCACTAGGAATCTGGCTTGGGGGGTTTGTCAGTCTCTCTACAGTAGCAAAAAGAGTGCGTGTGTTGTTTAAATTGCTGTTTATAATATTTGAGAAGAAAGTCTGTCTAGCTTTGCCTAGTTCCATATTGAAAGCATGCAGGCTGTCTTTGTAGATGTTATAATGGACTACAAGTTTTGTCTTCCGCCACATGCGCTCTGCTTTTCTGCATTGTCTTTTCATATGTTGCACTGCTGTTGAGTTTCTCCAAGGTGCTTTTTGTCTGCCACTCTTCTTCCTGACTTTAACAGGAGCAATATCATCAATTATATTTTTAACTTTTGAGTTAAAAGAATCAAGGAGAAAATCAACAGAGTCAGCAGATATGCTTGGTGTTAAGGATATAGCCTTCATAAATAGTACACTAGTGTTCTCATTTAAGCATCTCTTCTTGACAGACACAGATCTAGCTTCAGTGGCAGGAGAGATCAATATATCAAAGAAAATACAGAAATGATCAGACAGTGCTACATCCTTAATAAAAATCGATGAAATGTTTAGACCCTTACTGATAAGTAAATCTAGAGTGTGTCCATGATTGTGTGTGGGTCCATGTACATGCTGAGTCAGATCAAAAGTTTTTAAAACAGTTTTGATTTCTTTTGCCATATTGTTTTCTGCATTATCTATGTGAATGTTAAAATCTCCAGCAATGGCAAAACAGTCAAACTCTGAGGTAATTGTTGATAACAGTTCTGTAAAGTCCTCAGCAAAGGCTGGAGAATATTTTGGAGGCCTGTAAATAATGATAAGTAAAATGCGAGGAGCACCTTTTAACACAGTACCCAGATATTCGAAAGACGGGTAATTCCCAAATGATATTTGCTTACATTGATAGATATCTTTAAAAAGAGCAGCTAGACCCCCACCTCTCTTAACAGCTCTGCAGACACTCATAAAAGTAAAGTTAGGAGGGGCTGTTTCATTGAGGATTGTTGCACTGCAGCTGTCTTCTAGCCAGGTTTCATTTAGAAACATAAAGTCCAGGTTGTTTGTGGTTATTAAGTCGTTGACTAGAAGTGATTTATTTTTAAGTGAGCGAATGTTTAAAAGTGCTAACTTAACAGTCTTACTTTTTGTCCCCACAGCAATCTTAGTTTGACATGTAATAGGCACCAGATTAGTTGGGTTTGCTATACGGCTATTGAAGGCCTTAGACTTTCTATCTTGTAATAGAACAGCAATAGAGAAAGATACAGGCACACTGGGTTCCCGCTTGTTCTGTAAACATTTGAGAAAGATACTGTTATCAAAGCGGGGACCCGACATACATCACTGAGAGCTGGTATCAGTTGTTTTTGGTTCACCTCGAGCAGATGGAGGAGGGTGTGGGCCCTGGCGTTTTGGCCGAAGAGGCCGAAGAGCTCTCACAGGTGGGGGCGGGCGAGCTCGGCGCGCAGGCTTCGGTGTTTGAGGTGCCTGACGATTTTTGGTTGGTATCTGGGGGCTTGCAGCAAAAGAGTGGGATAGTCTGGTTCCAGCATGCACTAGTTCTTCCATTTTCTGTGAGAAGCACAGAAGTGGAGTTGCTGGCGAGAGTGAGAAAGTATCTGGTGAAAGGGGCTGTTGCTCAGGTGTTATAGGAGGCTGTGATATGCTGTCCTGGCTTCCCTGGCTGTTTTCCAGGAAGTCGTCCTTGGGTGCTGAATCTTGGAGCAGTTCTAATATGTCTGTCTGTGGTGAGCTCTGTGGGCATGGCTCAGCTGAGATTGTGTCCGTGAGCAGAGGTTGTTGTGGCTCAGTGGTGTTATCATTGTCCTTGTGTGATATGTCAACCGCATGTCCATTTTGTTGCTGAAGTGAAGTCCCGTGTTCATTCATACTGTTTCCAGGTGTGTGTGTGTCGTTCAGATTGACACACACTGCAGAAGGATGATTGAGGGAGAAGTCGATATTGTCCTTTAACACTCTTGAACCAAGTTTGTTTGGGTGATGGCCATCCCGATGAAATAGTTGTCTCTGACTCCAGAAAAGATTGAAGTTGTCAATGAAGTTTACTCCTTTTATATTGCAGGTTTTTTGCAGCCATGTATTAATCCCAAGCAGCCGAGAAAACCTGTTTGTTCCTCTTGCTGGGAGTGGTCCACTGATGAATGTTTGAACTTTCAGTCTTTTAAGTGTTTCAAAAAGTTCATTGAAATCCTTCTTAAGGAGTTCTGACTGCTCTTTATGAATATCATTCTTCCCCACATGAATTATGAGTCGATTTGCAGTCTTATGTTTCATCAGAATGTTCTGAAGTTCCCTGTTTATATCAGAAGTTGTTGCTTTTGGAAGGCAGCATGTAGTTGTATCCCTGCTGCTAATGTTTCTGATTATGGAGTCTCCCACTATCAGAGTCCTGGGCTCGGCTGTGCTCTGAGCTGAGTGCCGCTGTCTGCTCGACCTTGAGCGCCAGTTAGCATCAGTGTTAGCTACTGGCTGATACAGTCTGTGTTCGATCACATTCATCACGTTTGGGGATTCCTCATTTACATTCATTAGTACTTCAAATCTGTTCTCAAGATGTATAGGTGTTGGTAGGAGACCACTGTTTGCAATCTTTGTCAGAGCTGTATCTGGGGTAGAGGATGCTACTGCGGCAATATGTGGGGCTCGTGACAATCTGATGTCTCGAGTGCCTTTGGGTCTCGCTCCCTGTTTGTGCCATCGATTTGTAAGTCGATCGGCTTGTTTCTCTACCTGTCGAGGAGCACTAGTTTCATGGGACTCACCGGCTATATGCTGAGGGTGTCCATGACGAAGCTCTGTTGTGTGTTCCGTCTGGTTTGGTGGTCCCGTAAATAACTTTGTTTCAAGAACTGCAATCCTTTGTAAAAGTCTGTGGCAGTTAGTGCAGCAAGTAGATTCCAGAAGATGCATTTTCTCTCTTATCCTTGTAGGCAGTTGTGTTTTCCTTTCCCTGGAATGTAAGCTGGTCGGGTAGAAGAATTCTGCGTTTTTGTGGTAATCCAAACTTTGTCGTTTGAGCACTGTGCTGATTTGCTGAAGTTAAAATTAGGTGATAAAAGGAGCTAAAATATAAAAATATAGAAGATAAAATATAAAAGCGATAGAGCAAAGCGCGGAGCAGTAAGCAAGAGCGTCCGAACGGTAGCTGAGCAGAGCAGGAAGTACACTACAGAAGACAGCTGTCTATACCCTCATCAGTCAGCACTTACACTACACTACACTACACACTACACTACACTACAGAAGACAGCTGTCTATTCCCTCATCAGTCAGCACTTACACTACACTACACTACACTACACACTACACTACAGAAGACAGCTGTCTATTCCCTCATTAGTCAGCACTAACACTACACTACACTACACTCTACACACTACACTACACTCTACAGAAGACAGCTGTTTATACCCTCACCAGTCAGCACTTACACTACACTACACTCTACACACTACACTACACTACACACTACAGAAGACAGCTGTCTATACCCTCATCAGTCAGCACTTACACTACACTACACACTACACTACACACTACACTACACTACACACTACAGAAGACAGCTGTCTATTCCCTCATCAGTCAGCACTTACACTACACTACACTACACTCTACACACTACACTACACTACACTACACTCTACAGAAGACAGCTGTTTATACCCTCACCAGTCAGCACTTACACTGCAGTACACACTACACTACACACTACATACTACACTACACTACACTACACTCTACAGAAGACAGCTGTCTATACCCTCACCATTCAGCACTTACACTGCAGTACACACTACACTACACACTACATACTACACTACACTACACTACACTCTACAGAAGACAGCTGTCTATACCCTCACCATTCAGCACTTACACTGCAGTACACACTACACTACACACTACATACTACACTACACTACACTACACTACACACTGCAGAAGACAGCTGTCTATACCCTCACCAGTCAGCACTTACACTGCAGTACACACTACACTACACACTACACTACACTACACACTACAGAAGACAGCTGTTTATACCCTCACCAGTCAGCACTTACACTGCAGTACACACTACACTACACACTACACACTACACTACACTAAACTACACACTACAGAAGACAGCTGTCTATACCCTCACCAGTCAGCACTTACACTGCAGTACACACTACACTACACACTACACACTACACTACACTACACTAAACTACACACTACAGAAGACAGCTGTCTATACCCTCACCAGTCAGCACTTACACTGCAGTACACACTACACTACACACTAAACTACACTACACTACACTACACACAACAGAAGACAGCTGTTTATAGCCTCACCAGTCAGCACTTACACTGCAGTACACACTACACTACACACTACACTACACACTACACTACACACTACAGAAGACAGCTGTTTATAGCCTCACCAGTCAGCACTTACACTGCAGTACATACTACACACTACACTACAGAAGACAGCTGTCTATTCCCTCATCAATCAGCACTTACACACTACACTCTACACACTACACTACACTACACACTACAGAAGACAGCTGTTTATACCCTCACCAGTCAGCACTTACACTACACTACACTCTACACACTACACTACACTCTACACACTACACTACACACTACAGAAGACAGCTGTCTATACCCTCACCAGTCAGC
This sequence comes from Leuciscus idus, assembly GCA_021554675.1. Taxonomy (NCBI): domain Eukaryota; kingdom Metazoa; phylum Chordata; class Actinopteri; order Cypriniformes; family Leuciscidae; genus Leuciscus; species Leuciscus idus. The sequence continues at coordinate 11,278,272 of CM038623.1, forward strand.
ACTTACACTGCAGTACACACTACACTACACTACACACTACACACTACACTACACTACACTACACTACACTACACACTACACTATACTCTACAGAAGACAGCTGTCTATACCCTCACCAGTCAGCACTTACACTACACTACACTCTACACACTACACACTACACTACACACTACAGAAGACAGCTGTCTATACCCTCACCAGTTAGCACTTACACTGCAGTACACACTACACTACACTACACACTACACTCTACACTGCACACTACAGAAGACAGCTGTTTATACCCTCACCAGTCAGCACTTACACTGCAGTACACACTACACTACACACTACACTACACTACACACTACACTACACTACACACTACAGGAGACAGCTGTTTATACCCTCACCAGTCAGCACTTACACTGCAGTACACACTACACTACACTACAGAAGACAGCTGTCTATACCCTCATCAGTCAGCACTTACACTACACTACACTCTACACACTACAGAAGACAGCTGTCTATACCCTCATCAGTCAGCACTTACACTACACTACACTACACTACACACTACACTACAGAAGACAGCTGTCTATTCCCTCATCAATCAGCACTTACACTACACTACACTACACTCTACACACTACACTACACACTACAGAAGACAACTGTTTATACCCTCACCAGTCAGCACTTACACTACACTACACTCTACACACTACACTACACACTACAGAAGACAGCTGTCTATACCCTCACCAGTCAGCACTTACACTACACTACACTCTACACACTACACACTACACTACACACTACAGAAGACAGCTGTCTATACCCTCACCAGTCAGCACTTACACTGCAGTACACACTACACTACACTACACACTACACTACACACTACAGAAGACAGCTGTCTATACCCTCACCAGTCAGCACTTACACTGCAGTACACACTACACTACACACTACACACTACTCTACACTACACACTACAGAAGACAGCTGTTTATACCCTCACCAGTCAGCACTTACACTGCAGTACACACTACACTACACAGTACACTACACTACACTACACACTACACTACACTACACTACACACTACAGAAGACAGCTGTTTATACCCTCACCAGTCAGCACTTACACTGCAGTACACACTACACTACACACTACACTACAGAAGACAGCTGTCTATACCCTCATCAGTCAGCACTTACACTACACTACACTCTACACACTACACTACACTACAGAAGACAGCTGTCTATACCCTCATCAGTCAGCACTTACACTACACTACACTCTACACACTACACTACACTACAGAAGACAGCTGTCTATACCCTCATCAGTCAGCACTTACACTACACTACACTACACTACATACTACACTACAGAAGACAGCTGTCTATACCCTCATCAGTCAGCACTTACGCTACACTACACTCTACACACTACACTACACTACAGAAGACAGCTGTCTATACCCTCATCAGTCAGCACTTACACTACACTACACTCTACACACTACACTACACTACAGAAGACAGCTGTCTATACCCTCATCAGTCAGCACTTACACTACACTACACTCTACACACTACACACTACACTACACTACACTGCACAACAGAAGACAGCTGTCTATACCCTCATCAGTCAGCACTTACACTACACTACACTACACTACACACTACACTACAGAAGACAGCTGTCTATTCCCTCATCAGTCAGCACTTACACTACACTACACTACACACTACACTACAGAAGACAGCTGTCTATTCCCTCATTAGTCAGCACTTACACTACACTACACTACACTCTACACACTACACTACACTCTACAGAAGACAGCTGTTTATACCCTCACCAGTCAGCACTTACACTACACTACACTCTACACACTACACTACACTACACACTACAGAAGACAGCTGTCTATACCCTCATCAGTCAGCACTTACACTACACTACACACTACACTACACACTACACTACAGAAGACAGCTGTCTATTCCCTCATCAGTCAGCACTTACACTACACTACACTCTACACACTACACTACACTACACTACACTCTACAGAAGACAGCTGTTTATACCCTCACCAGTCAGCACTTACACTGCACTACACACTACACTACACACTACACTACACTCTACAGAAGACAGCTGTCTATACCCTCACCATTCAGCACTTACACTGCAGTACACACTACACTACACTACACACTACACTACATACTACACTACACTACACTACACTACACACTGCAGAAGACAGCTGTCTATACCCTCACCAGTCAGCACTTACACTGCAGTACACACTACACTACACACTACACACTACACTACACACTACAGAAGACAGCTGTTTATACCCTCACCAGTCAGCACTTACACTGCAGTACACACTACACTACACACTACACACTACACTACACTAAACTACACACTACAGAAGACAGCTGTCTATACCCTCACCAGTCAGCACTTACACTGCAGTACACACTACACTACACACTACACTACACTACACTACACTAAACTACACACTACAGAAGACAGCTGTCTATACCCTCACCAGTCAGCACTTACACTGCAGTACACACTACACTACACACTACACTACACACTACACTACACACTACAGAAGACAGCTGTTTATAGCCTCACCAGTCAGCACTTACACTGCAGTACACACTACACTACACACTACATAAGACAGCTGTTTATAGCCTCACCAGTCAGCACTTACACTGCAGTACTACACTACACACTACAGAAGACAGCTGTCTATACCCTCATCAGTCAGCACTTACACTGCATTACACACTACACTACACACTACAGAAGACAGCTGTCTATACCCTCATCAGTCAGCACTTACACTATACTACACTACACTACACTACAGAAGACAGCTGTCTATTCCCTCATCAATCAGCACTTACACTATACAACACTACACTCTACACACTACACTACACTACACACTACAGAAGACAGCTCTTTATACCCTCACCAGTCAGCACTTACACTACACTACACTCTACACTACACTACACACTACAGAAGACAGCTGTCTATACCCTCATCAGTCAGCACTTACACTGCAGTACACACTACACTACACACTACACTACACTACACTACACACTACAGAAGACAGCTGTTTATACCCTCACCAGTCAGCACTTACACTGCAGTACACACTACACACTACACTACACTACACTACACACTACACTACACAACACTACACAAGACAGCTGTTTATACCCTCACCAGTCAGCACTTACACTGCAGTACACACTACACTACACTACACTACACACTACAGAAGACAGCTGTTTATACCCTCACCAGTCAGCACTTACACTACACTACACACCACACTACACTACACTACACTACACACTACAGAAGACAGCTGTTTATACCCTCACCAGTCAGCACTTACACTGCAGTACACACTACACTACACACCACAGAAGACAGCTGTCTATACCCTCATCAGTCAGCACTTACACTACACTACACACTACACTACACAACACTACACTACACACTACAGAAGACAGCTGTTTATACCCTCACCAGTCAGCACTTACACTGCAGTACACACTACACTACACACTACAGAAGACAGCTGTTTATACCCTCACCAGTCAGCACTTACACTACACTACACACTACACTACACTACACACTACAGAAGACAGCTGTCTATACCCTCACCAGTCAGCACTTACACTGCAGTACACACTACACTACACTACACTACACTACACTACACACTACAGAAGACAGCTGTTTATACCCTCACCAGTCAGCACTTACACTGCAGTACACACTACACACTACACTACACTACACTACACTACACTACACACTACACTACACACTACACTACACACTACACTACACTACACACTACACTACACACTACACTACACTACACACTACACTACACACTACACTACACACTACACTACACACTACACTACACTACACAAGACAGCTGTTTATACCCTCACCAGTCAGCACTTACACTGCAGTACACACTACACTACACACTACACTACACACTACAGAAGACAGCTGTCTATACCCTCACCAGTCAGCACTTACACTACACTACACACTACACTACACACTACAGAAGACAGCTGTCTATACCCTCATCAGTCAGCACTTACACTACACTACACTCTACACACTACACTACACTACAGAAGACAGCTGTCTATACCCTCATCAGTCAGCACTTACACTACACTACACTCTACACACTACACACTACACTACACTACACTGCACAACAGAAGACAGCTGTCTATACCCTCATCAGTCAGCACTTACACTACACTACACTACACACTACACTACAGAAGACAGCTGTCTATTCCCTCATCAGTCAGCACTTACACTACACTACACTACACACTACACTACAGAAGACAGCTGTCTATTCCCTCATTAGTCAGCACTTACACTACACTACACTACACTCTACACACTACACTACACTCTACAGAAGACAGCTGTTTATACCCTCACCAGTCAGCACTTACACTACACTACACTCTACACACTACACTACACTACACACTACAGAAGACAGCTGTCTATACCCTCATCAGTCAGCACTTACACTACACTACACACTACACTACAGAAGACAGCTGTCTATTCCCTCATCAGTCAGCACTTACACTACACTACACTCTACACACTACACTACACTACACTACACTCTACAGAAGACAGCTGTTTATACCCTCACCAGTCAGCACTTACACTGCACTACACACTACACTACACACTACACTACACTCTACAGAAGACAGCTGTCTATACCCTCACCATTCAGCACTTACACTGCAGTACACACTACACTACACTACACACTACACTACATACTACACTACACTACACTACACTACACACTGCAGAAGACAGCTGTCTATACCCTCACCAGTCAGCACTTACACTGCAGTACACACTACACTACACACTACACACTACACTACACACTACAGAAGACAGCTGTTTATACCCTCACCAGTCAGCACTTACACTGCAGTACACACTACACTACACACTACACACTACACTACACTAAACTACACACTACAGAAGACAGCTGTCTATACCCTCACCAGTCAGCACTTACACTGCAGTACACACTACACTACACACTACACTACACTACACTACACTACACTAAACTACACACTACAGAAGACAGCTGTCTATACCCTCACCAGTCAGCACTTACACTGCAGTACACACTACACTACACACTACACTACACTACACACTACACTACACACTACAGAAGACAGCTGTTTATAGCCTCACCAGTCAGCACTTACACTGCAGTACACACTACACTACACACTACATAAGACAGCTGTTTATAGCCTCACCAGTCAGCACTTACACTGCAGTACTACACTACACACTACAGAAGACAGCTGTCTATACCCTCATCAGTCAGCACTTACACTGCATTACACACTACACTACACACTACAGAAGACAGCTGTCTATACCCTCATCAGTCAGCACTTACACTATACTACACTACACTACACTACAGAAGACAGCTGTCTATTCCCTCATCAATCAGCACTTACACTATACAACACTACACTCTACACACTACACTACACTACACACTACAGAAGACAGCTCTTTATACCCTCACCAGTCAGCACTTACACTACACTACACTCTACACTACACTACACACTACAGAAGACAGCTGTCTATACCCTCATCAGTCAGCACTTACACTGCAGTACACACTACACTACACACTACACTACACTACACTACACTACACACTACAGAAGACAGCTGTTTATACCCTCACCAGTCAGCACTTACACTGCAGTACACACTACACACTACACTACACTACACTACACACTACACTACACAACACTACACAAGACAGCTGTTTATACCCTCACCAGTCAGCACTTACACTGCAGTACACACTACACTACACTACACTACACACTACAGAAGACAGCTGTTTATACCCTCACCAGTCAGCACTTACACTACACTACACACTACACTACACTACACTACACACTACAGAAGACAGCTGTTTATACCCTCACCAGTCAGCACTTACACTGCAGTACACACTACACTACACACCACAGAAGACAGCTGTCTATACCCTCATCAGTCAGCACTTACACTACACTACACACTACACTACACAACACTACACTACACACTACAGAAGACAGCTGTTTATACCCTCACCAGTCAGCACTTACACTGCAGTACACACTACACTACACACTACAGAAGACAGCTGTTTATACCCTCACCAGTCAGCACTTACACTACACTACACACTACACTACACTACACACTACAGAAGACAGCTGTCTATACCCTCACCAGTCAGCACTTACACTGCAGTACACACTACACTACACTACACTACACTACACTACACTACACACTACAGAAGACAGCTGTTTATACCCTCACCAGTCAGCACTTACACTGCAGTACACACTACACACTACACTACACTACACTACACACTACACTACACACTACACTACACTACACACTACACTACACACTACACTACACACTACACTACACTACACTACACACTACACACTACACTACACTACACACTACACTACACACTACACTACACACTACACTACACACTACACTACACTACACAAGACAGCTGTTTATACCCTCACCAGTCAGCACTTACACTGCAGTACACACTACACTACACACTACACTACACACTACAGAAGACAGCTGTCTATACCCTCACCAGTCAGCACTTACACTACACTACACACTACACTACACACTACAGAAGACAGCTGTCTATACCCTCACCAGTCAGCACTTCCACTGCAGTACACACTACACTACACACTACACTACACTACACTACACTACACTCTACAGAAGACAGCTGTTTATACCCTCACCAGTCAGCACTTACACTGCAGTACACACTACACTACACTACACTACACTACAGAAGACAGCTGTTTATACCCTCACCAGTCAGCACTTACACTGCAGTACACACTACACTACTCTACACACCACAGAAGACAGCTGTCTATACCCTCATCAGTCAGCACTTACACTACACTACACTACACTACACTACACACTACAGAAGACAGCTGTTTATACCCTCACCAGTCAGCACTTACACTGCAGTACACACTACACTACACACCACAGAAGACAGCTGTCTATACCCTCATCAGTCAGCACTTACACTACACAGTAAAATCCCCAGTGTTAAATCAACACTGCTCAGAGCAAATATGGTCCCACTCTACAGAGTGTTAAAATAACGCTGAAGCAGTGTCAAAGTTAATGAGATAATTAAGTGATTAATTGAGTGATGATTGAACATTTAGTGATGAACACCTGCAGTTAACAAGCAGAATCACTGAAGGAAAGAGAAACACAAGAACTACAACTGACTTCCAGCCACAGTCACATTAAATCAGATGAAGATAAAAGAAGATATTACATCTGTGGAGATCTTAGCAGAGGAGGATTAAACAACTCCACAAACAGCATTACCAGCTTCACTTATAAGCTGGTAATGCTGTTTGTGGAGTTGTTTAATCCTCCTCTGCTGAGATCTTCACAGATTGAATCTCTTCTTTTTATCTTTAGTTGATTTAATCTAAGGCTGTGACTCAGGGCGTTTTTCCACTGGGTTCGTTTGCTGCGGTCCGAACCCGAGTGCGCTAGTTCCCGGCGCCCCCCGCAGCGTTGGTCTGGTTTCACACTCAATTAGTTGTATCGAACCCAGGTGCGTTTGCAGTGATCTTACGTCATCGCAAACGCACACGGAATACGCATGGAGAATACAACTCGACTGAGCATAGCTGTAATTTGTCTGTTTTTTTTGGTGCTATTATGCACAACATAGTGAGAGACAACTACGTTTATGTTCATTACATGGTGTAATTCAGCACATATCCAGGGGACGCCGTGTTTCTGCTGCTCGCAGAAGATTTTTTTTTATGTATGGTTTGTATGTATGGTTATTGTATGTTTGTTCTTCCCAAATTTGAATGAGGCACCTCACCTCTTCAGTGTCCCACAACGTTCCCCTGCCACTCATGGTTGTCGTGTGTGAGGAAACAATGATATCGACAGTGATACGCATGCGCGGGATACTATACTTCCTGAACAAGCGCGCACCCGAGTCCGTGTTGCTTGCACATTAACGCGAACCGCGCCACGGTTCGGGAGCAACCGAGCTCAGACCACCTCCTCCAGGTAGTCCCGGGTTCGGTACTCTAGTGCGCACCCGGGTCCGATGACAGCGTTCACATTAGCGATTTTTCATGCGAACCGTGCCCCGGTCCGCACTAAACTGCCAGTGTGAAAGCTCCCTCAAAGTCAGTTGTAGTTCTTGTGTTTCTCTTTCCTTCAGTGATTCTGCTTGTTAACTGCAGGTGTTCATCACTAATGTTCAATCATCACTCAATTAATCACTTAATTATCTCATTAACTTTAACACTGCTTTAGTGTTATTTTAACACTCTGTAGAGTGGGACCATATTTGCTCTGAACAGAAGGCAGCTGTCTATACCCTCACCAGTCAGCACTTACACTGCACTACACACTACACTACACACTACAGTGTTCAACACAATGATGTGTAAACGCATGAATAAATCATTTACAACACTTTCTGCATCCCCTAATCTAAAGTGTAAACTATTCATCACTTATAAATGTGTTACACATCATTCGTAGAAACGATTCGTTGATCTTATGCCTTTTGATTCTTGAAGTGGTAATCTACGAATGATGTGTAACACATTTACAAGTGATGAATAGTTTACACTTTAGATTAGGGGACGCAGAAAGTGTTGTAAATTATTTATTCATGCATTTACACATCATTGTGTTGAACACTGTTACAAATGATCTGTACGTGTATACAAGGCATTTACAACACTTTCTGCACCCTCTAATTGCTACATACAAAAAAAACAAAAACAATTTATTAAACATTTATGAACCGCATATTCATGTTTTGTAAATGATTGGTTAATCATTTACTAATCACTTGTAAATGACTTGTAACGGAATTTACGAAAACATACATAAAATGTTAGTATATCACTTGCTAATCATTTATGAATGTTTTGTAAATGATTAGTTCATCATTAACTAACCACTTATAAATGACTTACAACTGAACATTATTATAAAGTGTTACCAAAATGTTTTCTGAAAATTTTAATCTGCATCAGAAACTAGTCAAACACAGACCTCAAGAATCAGCACATGAATCTCAACAATGGTGACAAACGAAAAGCTTAATGCCGCAATGCATGCTGGGAGTCATGGATGAGATCTGTACTATGGTGGCTCCCAGCATGCATTGCGGCATGAAGCTTTTCATTTGTCACCATTGTTGAGATTCATGTGCTGATTCCTGATGTCTGTTTGATACCATAGTCTGTAAAGTTCTGTATGAACTGTGTATATAAAAATTCATTTTAAGCTAATTGCAATATGCTAATCTTTCAAATATTAAACTCTTGCTGAGCTTATCAATCTGACATGTCCATGATGATAAAATCATCATCTGAGCATATTTTTCTCATGATTATTTCTGCTGTTTCAAATGTTAAAATAAATACACATTTACAGCAATCAGAGAAAACTAATGTTAAAGAGTAAAGGGTCAAGAGCCCAAATAAAGCTGACACTAATCACGACTCTGGTGACTTTAAATGAAACATTCAATCAATCGTCAACACCAAAACCTGTTAATTCTCAATAAGAGCTTCTGTAGAGTCTGACAGAAATAAAGTTAATCTGGTTATTAATAACAAGTGAAAGCAGCATTTGAAAAAGAGGCATGACGTGATTGGCTGCAAAAAAAACACCCGTTAATCTTTAAGTTTTCATGAATTAAGATTTTATTTATTTATTTGAATGTATTACTTTATTTATTTTAGAGTATTTTATGGGATACCATATAAAATATACCTTCATAAACACAAACTCTCCTCCACCCAGTGCTATTCTATCCAGAGTTACATTTTAACACACATTGTGTTAAAAATATACATGTGTCAAAATACACAGTAAATTCCACAGTGTTAAATCAACACTGCTCAGAGCAAATATGGTCCCACTCTACAGAGTGTTAAAGTAACACTAAAGCGGTGTTAAAGTTAATGAGATAATTAAGTGATTAATTTAGTGATGATTTAACATTATTGAAGACACCTGCAGTTAACAAGCAGAATCACTGAAGGAGAAAAGCACAAATTGTAAGCCACCGTTATGGTGATGGGTGTTTGCTTTAGTTGGGCTATTGACCCTTATATGTTTACTTTAGGGTTAGTTTGGCTGTTGTATCTGAGTTATAACTGCCAGATGAACAAAGAAAAAAAAAGTGATCTGATGGTGTTGGTTATATTATGAAATTCATCATTTGAACTTGATCACTGAACTCATTATGATCCTTATTTCTGACTTCGATTTATGTTGTTGGTTACAAAATAACTGTGAATCTGCATAAATATCCAGAATTTTTTATATAATATAAAGGATTTCTTAAAAGTTGTTTAAAACAAAAAAATCTTTCCTTTAGGCACACACAGACGTCAAGATTCAGTCTATGCATCTCAACAATGGTGACGAGCAGAATATTCAATTAGGGAAAGTAAATGAAATAGACAATTCAGATCATAATTTATTCATACCGCAATGCATGATGGGAGCCATTAATGAGTTGTGATTGGTGGCAGCCACTGCAACATGCTTTATTATTGTCACCATTGTTGAGATTCACAGGCTGATTATTGATGTCTGTGTTTCTAAATAAATTAATTTGAAAGTGTTTTGATCAGAACAATGTTTATGAAATATTTTGGATTATAAGTAAAGTATTGATAATCATATGCTGTTAAAATCACAAAGCTGCTGGTAACAAGATAAACCAAACTATCTCAATAAGTTTCATTTTTCAGATCACAGCATGATTATGTCAAAACATAACCAACACTATCAGATCACACTTTTACTTTGTTCATTTGACTGTTATACATCAATAACAGCAGACAAACAACAGTAAAATTTAAAGTAAACATATAAGGGTCAAGAGCCCAACTAAAGCAAACACCCATCACCATAATGGTAACTTACAATTTATGATTTTCTCCTTCAGTGATTCTGCTTGTTAACATCAGGTGTCTTCAATAATGCTCAATCATCACTAAATTAATCACTTAATTATCTCATTAACTTTAACACCGCTTTAGTGTTACTTTAACACTCTGTAGAGTGGGACCATATTTGCTCTGAGCAGTGTTGATTTAACACTGTGGAATTTACTGTGTACGAAAGACTAATGTGGATCTATTGCTCAGGTCTGCTGTCGTCCACCATTGTTGTGTTTAATCCAGTGATTTATGAACAGGTGAGTCAGCAGAAACTGATGATTATGGTTATGTATTGAACTCAAGGTGGTTTACAGTAGTAATTGTGTTCACAGATCCATTGAAACACAATCAGATTTAATTTCTTGCTCAACACTGTAATGATACTGAAACAGGACTGTGTTTTTATGATATTCAGACACTGAATCTCTATCAGCTTGTGTGTGAATGATTATATTCATGTGTAAAAACTAGAGATCATCTTTGATTGAGTTATTTTCTCTATTAACTTAATAACTCTTGTTTCTGTGATTATAGATCAAAGACACTGGACGCTTCTGTAATCCAGAGGACAGAGACACAGAAACAACTGTATTTTACAGCTGTGTTTAATAAACTATAACGTCATATGAGACTCGAGCACTCCTTCATAAACACAGATGAGTTCATTAAGCCTAAACCTCAGGCTGGACACACACTTGAAGATTTTAAACCCTAAGCGATCGAGGGTCGAGGTCCGATTCAATGCTTGTCGCAAATTACTTTTTGTCTGAAAACTCCTCAGTTATGTGATGTCATTATGATTATTTCACTTCTCCTGATCGCATCGGACCTCGCATGATCCCAAACCGTAAATATGAAACATGTTTGATATTTCCGACTCCTGATTGGTCCGCCTCTGACGTTAAACCCGCGTTAGCCAATGAGAGCGAGCTTCACCAACCGGATGTTGTGTGTTTAGCTGAGACACGGCAGCCACAAACATGCCATGAAAGTGGAGAATTGAGAAAGAAGATCATCCTTATTCTTTTTTTAAAAGTTTTTCTTCCCGTAAAACAAAACTCAGGCCAGGAGAATCAGCTGATGACGTCAATCGTCCTCCAGTTTATTTCTCAAGTCACGGTTGATCTTGCGAGTCTCTGTGAGATCTCGTATCACTGTGAACATGTTACAATCGACAGGTGTGTGTCTCGCGGCCCGGACGAATCTTCTAGTGTGTGTTATAACAACTCCAACTCTTTATAAAAGGTTGAATAATTGTCTCAAAGGGAGTTGACTATTGTTTCCTTTAATCTTATGATTTCAAAGATACTGCACAGAACAGCATGATTGAAAAATCATCAAAGGCCCCCAAACAACATTGTTTGAACATATAAAGGCAACTTAGACCATTGTAAAGCACATGCAAACATAACATAAATCTGTTGACTCTTGGTGTAAAACTCAAACAAAATAGTCCAAATAAAGAAAGTTAAAAAATAGTAAGTCCATGCAAGCAAAATATAAATAACAAAAATAATACTCAACAGTCCCGTCTCAGTCCTTTTCTGCTTGAGGTATGTAGGCAATTTAAAGTCCTGATGAAAAAACTGCCCCCAAAAAGAGGAAAAAATATAAATCCACTGGTTCAAGGCCCCACAAAAACAGGTTATCCTCCAGCTGAAAAAATAGGCCTCAGAGTATAGTCCACCATGTATATCCCAGACCAGGGCGTGCACATATGAAATGGCCCCAACGTCTAATACACCAAGTCTCTCTTCCCAGAGAACATTTTAGACAATTTACTTAAAGCTAGGTTAGCCAAAAGAACCATACCACCTCACCAAACACCCCTTTCAAAATGGCCGCCCCCCTCTTTTCTTTATCCCTCAGCTCATCCTAATAAGAGTCCTTAGAGCCGAACAAAAGTCCCCTCAAAAATAAGCATAGGCAAATGTTCAAAATCAACATACATGCCGAAAAATAAATAAACAATAAACATATTGGCATGACACATACATACAGATATCTCAAACGTTTTGTTTGTTTTTTTTTACTTAAGTGAGCATATTGCAGGGCTTTACTGTGGCAGTGTCACAGTGTGTTCAGAGGATTATAATGCTAAAATCGGTTGAAACAGCCTTTATGTCTGTGGTCTCACACAGTTTTAAAATCGATCCTCAACGGTCCAAAGAGGAGTGGCTTAAGATCTCGGTCTGAGGAGTGATCATGAACAGAGGAGGAGTTTATCTGAGTCTGGAGACGGCAGCGCTGGATGAGTCCACTGTAAAACCTAACAGTAATATGTACTAAATACAATTGAGTTCACAGCACTCAAATATTACCGAAACTTGAGTGACTGAAACAGAAATCAAACTGAATGAGTTATAGAACATTTCTAGATCCCAGAATGATAATTGTATAATTAAGTGATTAATTAAGTGATGATTGAGCATTAGTGATGAGCACCTGCTGTTAACAAGCAGAATCACTGAAGGAAAGAGAAACACAAGAACTACAACTGACTTCCAGCCACAGCAAAATCAACTGGAGATAAAAGACATTAAATATCTCAAGATCTCAGCAGAGGAGGATTAAACAACTCCACAAACAGCATTACAAGCTTCACTTATTATTAACCACTTTGACTTTATTACTGCCATTCGTCTTGAAGGGTTAAAATTTAAGAATCTATTTCAAATATGCTTCCTTACATAACATCACGGTAAAGAATATTGTATTTAGTGTTTAAGGGTAAGATAATGATTCTGCTCAGCAAAGTTGCCTTTCCTGTTTTCTCCTCATTGTCTTTAATGGCTCTTCGAGCCCCAGTTTCACTCAGACTGATGGGATTAGCTCACGAATGATTCACTGAGAATCTCACCTTTTGTTCTGCAAATGGCTTTCGGACCCAAATGGCTCTTGGAGCCTTATGCTGATTGAATTAGGATTGGCCAGACCCTCACAGTCTAGGGTGTTACCTTAACCTGTATACTCATTTACATGCTTTGTTTGAATTTGTCTCCACCTTCAAAAGTCCCTCCTCCTAAAATGCCTATAAAGACACCATGTAAATGTATATACTTTAGATTATGTTGGACGAAACCGCAGCCGCGCTCAAATAAAGAAACTCTTCTGTTTGAACGTGATCCCAACTGTCTCCTGGTCTCTGCTTCGATAAAAGAAAACTTTACAACAGTCTACAGAAGTTCTTATTAGAATTAACAAAGGTTTAGAAGTTGATGATTTGAGTTTCATTTAAGGTCACCATGATGGAGATCAGCGTTTGCTTTAGTTGGGCTCTTGACCCTTGACTTTTGCACTTAAGATTTTCTTAGGCTGCTATAATTGAGTGTTTATAAAACATATTTGTTATGGCACAAAAGGCAAGGAAAAGTCTGATTGGGTGTTGATGGTGAAGGATTGATGATGACAATCATCATTTAGTGACTTGATTCACTGATTTCATTCAGAGTCTGATCTCTAATTAAAAGGGCAACATATTAGTTTTACTCAAAACTGTGATTCTACAGCATAAGAGCTAGCCATGTTGTGACCATCAGATAATATGAAGGATTTTACAAATAGTTTTGCACAAAAAGTTTCACAGAAAAGAAATTGCATTACTAACACTCACACAGACATCTAAAATCAGCATATGAATCTCAACAATGGTGACCAGTGGCGGCTTGTCCATAGGGGGCGCTGGGGCGCCGCCCCCATCAACATTTCAGAAATTAACATGTGTAAAAACATTATATTAAAATGAAATAAAAAAAATAGTTTACTCATGTGCCGGCTGGTAGTAAGAGCCTCAGAATTGAATAAAAACTGTCTTTAATCGATTAACTATTTACTATGTTTTTCAATACGTTTCATGGGCGAGGGACGCCGGACACATGGGTGTCTATGTGAGTACACAAATTCTCGGGCAGCATGTGACCTGAAGCTGGTCTCTGATTGGTTTCTTAAAGATCCTCCTCGGGGCGCAAGTCGTTGCGTCCCTGGCCAATCATAATTGGATACATGTTATTTTATCCAATCTGATTCTCGTCACCTGTCATTCAACTGTACGCGGCGGGAAATAACCTTGCTTGCTACTAGGCTGATCACTTTTTATTACGCAATGGCAGCAGTTAATCCAAATTCTGTTATTTATTTACAAAAAAAAAATTTCTCAAGACTTTCGCTTGAAGAAAAAAAAAAGATTAAGGATCTCGGACCGGAACAACCAGATTTACACATCCAGCAGCAGGCAAGTGACAGAGGACGAAGCTACAAACGGAGCTTTACCCGCGCTTGTTACGAGAAACGGAGCTGGCTGACTGGATGTGATGTTAGCAATGCCCTGTTTTGTTTTCCCTGTCTTCTTTTTCAAAGTGTCGGCACTGAAGTTTTGTGGACAACTACGGGGGTAAGCGACCTCAAACATCTATCTGACAAATGCAAACGTCATGAATGTAGCCGCAGCCATCTTGAGAATAGCGTGAAACTAAAGTTTTTGGGCAAAGTAAGCATTGTGGAACAACTAGACGAAGGCTACAGGATTGGCATTAGGAGGCACAACGAAGAGGTGACAAAAAATCGACACATACTGTCCAGGATAATAGACTGTGCAAAGTTTTGTGGAGCATTTGAGTTGGCTTTACGTGGTCATGATGAGAGTGAGAGCTCAGATAACCCTGGTATATTTCGCGGATTGGTGGATTTTGTGGCCTCTCTTGATGGAGCATTGAAAGAGCATCTTGACAGTGCTACTGTATTTAAGGGAACGTCGAAAACTATACAGAACGAGCTTCTGGACTGTATGTTATCTGTTACAAGAGAAGAAATAATCAAAGAAGTCCAGACAAGTCGTTTTTTATCAATCCAGGCAGATGAAACCACAGATATTGCCACACTGGCCCAGCTTGTGCTTGTTTTGCGCTACATCGACGACAAAAATAACGTGCAGGAAAGATTTTTTGAGTTCATCCCTCTGCAGTCAGCTACAGCTGAGTCCATTGCTACTGCACTAAAAGAGCGTCTTGCTTCTATCCTCCCTGAGGATCAGAAAAGTAAGCTCATCTGCCAGGCATATGATGGGGCCAGCGTGATGAGGGGTGCCACTGCAGGTGTACAGAGAAAAGTACAAGATGTGTATCCAAATGCCCACTATATCCACTGCTACGCTCATCAGCTCAACCTGATTATGCAGCAGGCCACGTCTCACATATCCAAGACGAGAATTTTTTTTTCTAACATTGGTGGATTTGCCAGCTTTTTTTTCTAAGTCACCCAAGCGGACATGTTTTCTGGATAAAGTGGTTGCCCATAGACTGCCAAGATCCAGCAATGTCAGATGGAACTTTCATAGCCGTGCCATTAATACAGTTTTTGAGCACAGAGAGGATCTCATTCACTGTTTTGAGAGCATACAAGACTCAGGTGACTTTGACCCCAATACTGTCAGAGAAGCAGGTGCCCTGGCCATGCTACTGGAGGATGATGATTTTAAGTTCTTTCTGGAACTTTATCACCACATCATGCCACATGTAGACTTCCTCTATGACAAGCTCCAGAAGAAGAACATTGATTCGGTCCATATCAAAGTGAGCATCCAACAGTTCCAACAGGAAATACAAAAGATCAGGTAACTGTATTCCTGTAATATGATCATTATTTGGTTTCTCTTTCATTATTAACTCTCTCTCTTTTGCCAATATTATAATAAATTAGCTTTGTCCTTTGCAGAAACTCTCTCCACTCCATTGGTGAACAAAGCAGTGGTTCTCAGCCAACAAAGAGACGCCGGGTGCTCAGTCCGGAAGAACGTGAAAGGATTGGAGCAGAGGTGAGTTTGTTATAGAAATCAGTCAAAATACTATTTTACAATATTGTTGTGCTGCAGAAATGTCCTGCCTGCATATCATATTCTACAGACTCAAGAAAACAATTTTAGTTTGGTATAAATCCTTACAAAAATCATCATTTTAATATTATACAACAACATCCCAAAAATAATACATTGGCAACATAAATATAAATGATCAAATTAGGGATGCAAGTTATCGATTAATTCATTAATCTTTAGTTGATTGACCTTATCGATCGATTAACGATTAACTGATAAGTGGCTATTTTCCTGAGAATGTAAATTTCTTACGGTATCAATTGTGTCTTTAACATAAAAAGCAACATATTGCTTATATACTGAATAAAAATGCATGTTATATTGATGTTTTATTGTAACAGTTGGGATACGGTACAGATAATGGCATTTATGTAGTTTAACAAAATAAATTTTGCACAGAAAATTAAAATGCATAAAAAATAATTGTGGACTGGCACCTGTTGCATGTGAAACATTAAACAACATAACATACATTTTAAATAAAAATCTATATGGGTAGGCTTAGCCTACACAATATGAAAGGGGAAATGAAGCAGTCAATCAAATTTACATGATTTACTAGATGGATTTTCACTTTAATCAACAATTATATAAGAAACATGACAATGTAAACATATAAAAGAAAAACTTTATATATTTCGCGACCAAGGAGCCGACATTGTGCAGTATTCTAACCTATGACGTCACGGGGTTGGTTGCCTCAGGAATATAATAGGAATATGTAGGAATATCCCGTCATCAAACTGTCTACACCACGACACTTTGACCACAAACAACTAACGTTAGGTACAGTCATTATTAGCTAACAGCTGTAAGCATGAACTAACTCATGCTAACTTAGTGAAGTTTATTAGTACCAGACAAAAACACAGCATGGTAAGTGTGTGCGCCATGGTGATGCAGGATTGACTGACAGCAGATGAACTCTGACACGGTGGGCATCGCAGTACAACAGCCACGTTACAACAAACACATGCTAACTTACGAGACGTTGAAGAGAGACAGGAATATGATG
This sequence comes from Leuciscus idus, assembly GCA_021554675.1. Taxonomy (NCBI): domain Eukaryota; kingdom Metazoa; phylum Chordata; class Actinopteri; order Cypriniformes; family Leuciscidae; genus Leuciscus; species Leuciscus idus. Next base: position 11,296,381 of record CM038623.1, read on the forward strand.
GCAGACATCGCAAACATATGTTTCAATGTGCAGTTTGTTTACATATAACGTTAGACGTCGTCTTTTTGTCTGGTACTAATAATCTTCACTAAGTTAGCTAAACACTAAGTTAGCATGAGTTTTATTTATTTAATATTTATTTGACAGGGACAAATGCATAGAACATTGCTTTATAAAGAATACAAAGTAGATGCCATGCTTACAGGTTTATAGCCATGACTAATTTGCAACCCCTGTCCCTGGTTAGGCTTGTAAAATTAAAACAGAAATTACAGAGTATTGAATTAAAAATGTATAACCATTAAATAGGCCTACGGGACGATTCTGTATTTTACGGGACGGGTGGCAACCCTGTGGCGAGTCATTCTTTGTAATCTGCTTTTGGTGAGCAAAATATCCTGGAACTTTTTTTGAAAGGACATTTTATTTTGGTGGTGGGCCGTCAGAGCCAGCAAGGCCTTCTCTGCTTGCCTAAACACTACCAGAATCACTGACTTGCACTTAAATATATGTTTTCTATGAATAAATATTTAATTATTCCCAATAGTCCATTCTCTTAATTTCATCGCTTTTCTCTTGGTTGCGCTGCTTCCAGTAGTGTATGTTTATGTTAGAGCTTTTATCCAATCATATTTCAGCTATCATGTGTTGCCATAGCCAAAGAAGATGAAGATGACGCACTGGAGCCACCGAGACTGGCCCCGCCCCTACTGTCGATGACGCACTGGAGCCACTGAGCTCCTGGCCCCGCCCCTACTGTTGATGACGCACTGGAGCCACTGAGATCCTGGCCCCGCCCCTACTGTCGATGACGTACTGGAGCCACTGAGCTCCTGGCCCCGCCCCTACTGTCGATGACGCACTGGAGCCACTGAGCTCCTGGCCCCGCCCCTACTGTTGATGACTCACTGGAGCCGCTGAGCTCCTGGCCCCGCCCCTACTGTCGATGACGCACTGGAGCCACTGAGCTCCTGGCCCCGCCCCTACTGTCGATGACGCAGTGGAGCCACCGAGGCTGGCTCCGCCCCTACTGTCGATGACGCAGTGGAGCCACCGAGGCTGGCTCCGCCCCTACTGTCGATGATGCACTGGAGCCACCGAGGCTGGCCCCTCCCCTATCAGTTCACCGCTCAATCGCGAGTTACTGTCAGTCAGTAATTAGTTACTACAGCCTACTGTTTGCTATGGAGGGGAAATCTGCGTGCATATGGTGACGCAAAAGTGTGTGAAATTCGATGTAGTATGCACTCCAGGCGGCTAGGTGGCAATGTGAAGCACTGCCACACAATAACACCAAGTCCGCGCGCCTGCGTACAACCTAGCAGTCTAGCAGACTTTTGCGTTTTTACCCTTTAGACGGGAACGCGACGGTGGAGCGTTTTTAAGATTTCCTCTCTGGAGGGTGGTTTCACTTTTTTGCGTTTTAAGCCCCAAAAACGCTGTCGCCGTCTAAACGAAAGGCACAACTGATCAAATATTTTAACGTTTTCACCCGTGAGCGTTGTTTTTTTACAAACATTAAAATTTGGCTTTTTTTATCATTAAAATTTGGCTGGGTGGCTAATAACACATTTGTCTGTGGTGTGACAAACTCAGAACACATACTTAATGTTGACTTTACAGGGACTTTAAATAAATGTCAATGAAACTGTTGCTTTAACCAATCAGATAATCAGTCAGATTTAATCAGCCAATCAGATTTTGATTTGACTGCATTTTCACGTCTTTTGATTGGATGGTCAGAGCGCGTTCTATCACTGGTAGTCAGAGCTAGCTAACCGCATCTGTAGCGAACTGCATAAACTAAAATATATTCCTGTAGATAGTTAGATAGAATAGATAGAATTGTTTTTCAACCCACAAATTAAAGTAACCCCTTGAATTTCTGTGCTCTGCCTAATCCACTGAGCTAAGGGCTCAATAAATAAAGAGAAAAGTAGTGCCGATGCTCCACAGCCTTGGCGGGTTTCCTCTTTCTAATTTAATAGATTTGGATAAATCCCCGTTTATTTTAACTCTGGCAGTAGGTTTGTTGTACAGTGCAGAAAATGTCTCGACCAAGTCAGAATGAAAATCAAATGCATCCATTACTTTATATAAAAATGTCCATCGTACTGAATCAAACGCTTTTTCTGCATCCAAACTTATTATAAGAGTTTCTAATTTGCATTGCTTGACATGTTTCATTATCAGAAGCGCTTTCCTAATATTATCTTGCGTCTGCCTCTGTCTAATAAAGCCTGTCTGGTCTTTGTGTATGAGTTCAGGTAACATTACCTCGAGACGTTTACATAATATGGAAGTAAATAATTTGTAATCGATATTGAGTACACTCACGGGGCGATAGTTTCCACAGTCAAGTTTGTCATTATTTTCTTTGGGAATAATAGAAATAATTGCCTCTCTCCACGATGGAGGAATAGTCTTCGTTTCAAGTACCCCGTTGAATGCTTTCATTAATGTAGGTGCCAAGTGATCTTGCATGAGTTTATACCATTCGGAATTGAACCCGTCTACACCGGGGGCTTTTCTGTTTTTTAATCTCTTAATTGCGGATATAATTTCTTCCTTAGTAATTTTTGAGATTAGCTTCTTGTTCTGATCATTTGTGACTTTAGGTAAATTTTGTGAAGATAAAAATGAATCAATTTCAGTAGCACTTCTTAATTGTGGCTGAGAATATAGTTTCCGATAATACTCCTCAAAACACTGTTGTATTTGTTCTAGGTTAGTTTCAATTTGGTTTGTTTCAGGATATTTAATTTTGAAAATTGTTCTCTCTGCCTGTTGTTTCCTTAATCTATATGACAAAAGTTGAAGTGCTTTCCCTCCAGTATCGTAATATTGTTGTTTTGTAAAAAGAAGCTTTTTTTGAATGTCCTGTGTGTTTATTTCTTTTATCTACTTCTTTACTTCGAACATTTTTACTTTCACTGAGTCCTGTAGAGAAGATGAATGTTCTTTCTGTAATTCTTTAAGTTTAGTCTCGAAATCTAGTAATCTCAAAGCGATATGTTATGCCCTAAATTAATGCATGATTAACTAACTGTATTTTTCTATGTACATTTCTGAAATGCACTTTCTGTAAAGCTGCTTTGAGACAATATGTATTGTGAAAAGCGCTATACAAATAAATTTGAATTGAATTGAATTTAATTAATCTAGTTTTTTCACTTTCTTTACCGTAGAAGAAATTGCAATAATTTTCCTACGAAGCACTGCTTTTAAAGCATCCCATAATATAACTGGTGAGATTGCATCATTGTCATTGTATTCCAGATAGGATTCAATTTCAAATTTCAATTTATTCATGATTTCCTTGTCATTCAGAATATTCGTATTTAATCTCCATAGAGTAGACTTTATTTTACCAATTAAGGTTAAGATACAGATATACCGGATTGTGGTCCGAGAGTGCACTTATTCCTATGTCACAATTTATCACTCGAAACATATCGATTTTAAACATCAGGAATAAGTCTATTCTGGAGTAGACATTGTGCACCCCAGAATAGTGAGTGTAATCCCGCCCTGTCGGGTTAATTTCCCTCCATATATCTATTCCCACTTCTTTCATGAAATTATTTACTTTTTTATAAATTTTTTGGGTGTCGGGTTTGCCATTTGAACTGTCCTTTTTCGGATTTAATCTAATGTTAAAATCTCCCCCACATATTAGGACATGCTGACTCTTTGTTGTCAATGTTTCAAGTACTTGTTTGTAAAATGACCAGTCACTCCCTGGTGGAATATAGACATTGAACAGACTCACTAAGGTTCCCTCAATTTTACCAATTACCATAATGTACCTCCCCTCTTTATCTTTGTGTTCAGATATGTATTTGAAATTTACTGCACTGCACAACAAAATCGCCTCCTCTACGTCTACCCGAGTCATGTGAGGAGAATTATACTTTTGTGTACCCCATTTTGTTAAATTTAGCATGTTCATTATCACTAAGGTGGGATTCTTGTATGTATGCTATCTGGACCTTGTCCCTTTTCAGTTGAGATAACATTTTTGACCTCTTAACTGGGTTAAGTATGCCATTTATGTTAAGTGATACAAGTTTTATAGGTCTATTAAACGTGACTGTATTAATGGTTAACCGAACAATTAGACACGGTACTCCTCCCTTCTCTGCGCAGAACAGCAGAGTATAACGAACAAAGAAACATACGCAACATATGAACATACAGAACAACATAAAATACCCTAATAGGTCCATGGGCCATTCTAAGGCAAAACCCTTCAACTGGGTTCAATGAAGGGGGTCCTTGTTGGTTCACCGCATCATGAGAGCTCTACCTGCATAACCCATCTATTAAAAAAATCACAATCTACTCACCACCGTGTCTTAATAATAACTAAAATCGCTTGGAGGTTATCCACATCACTTCATTTCAATTTAATCCGTTGTCGTTCCTGGGGTGGTCCTCCGAAATGTGCGAAGCTTCTCCTTGTAGCTGGTGTCTCGAGTGGGGTCGCGTGTAGCCTTCGTAGCGCGCCGATTCACTCGGGTCCAGGACAACTGTTTTATCCGTTCAGTCAATGATGCCGGTGGCGGTGCTGGCATTGTCGTGATCACATAGCCTCTTTTCACATGATCTTTGGCTGCTTCAGTCGGTGAATCGTATATTCCGGTTCCATCTTCGTGCATCACGAGTAGCCTGGCGGGGAATAGCGTTTGAAACTTCACATTATTAGCTTTCAGAACCTTCCGAATTTCCGCATATTCCTTCCGTTTAGCAATGATGGATGGCGGATAATCATGATCGAGGTTTACATGATTGTCTCTCCACTTGAATCCTCTTATTTGCCACGCTTTATGCAGCAGCATCTCCTTCGCTTTAAAAACTTGACCACAATAGAGCGAGGCGGTGCACCAGCTGCTAGCTGAGGGCCTCTGAATTTGCAAATCAGGCATTTCTTCAGACAGTTGAAGGCCCTCACGAAGAAGTTTGTCTACAAAAGATAGCATGTTAACGGAATCTTTTTCGGTCTCTTCGGCTACCCCATAGATCCTTAGATTATCGCGTCTGCTGTGGCTCTCCATTTCTGTTAGCTTCTCATCTAGCCTTATGTGTAGCTTTAGCATCTCCAATGCTGCGTCTTCTGAGGTTTGTATCCGTTCTTCGGCCTTTTCGATCCGGTCTTCGACCTCTCCCAGTCTTTTATTGAGACCCGATATGTCACTTCTTAGTTCCTCAAATTGCTGTCTGTTCTCCTGGCGAAATTGCCTCAGTTCTTGCAAAATCTCTGCGTCTGTCATCTTTTGCTAAGTACTATTAGATGTTAGTTAGCCTTGATCGTCGAGGATAAAACTGTATTTCACTGCTCAAGACGCCTCAGAAAAAAATGTAACGTTTACGGTAGTGTCTTGCACCGTCCTTTAAGTTAAATTGTACTATATCATCTTTATAAAAGGGGCTTTTGTTCGAATTTCGCGGGTTCTATCGGGAGCTCTCTACTGTGCGACCGTCATGGCTGATGTTCCAACCAGAAGCCCTCGGTAAGATTTTTTTATGTTTTTAAAAGAAGTCTCTTCTGCTCACCAAAGTTGCATTTATTTGATTAAAAAATAATAATAAAAAAATATTATTACAATTTAAAACAGCTGTTTTCTATGTGAATATATAGTAAAGTGTAATGTATTCCTGTGATCAAAGCTGAATTTCCAGCATCATTATTCCAGTCTTCAGTGTCACATGATCCTTCAGAAATCACTCTAATATGATGATTTGATGCTCAAGAAACATATCTCATTATTATTCAATGTTGAAAAAGGTTATTTACATTTTTATTTCAGGATTATTTGATGCATAGAAAGTTCAAAAGAACAACATTTATCTGAAATGAAAAGCTTTTGTAACATTAAACACTACTGTTAAAATTTGTGGGGTCAGTAGGAATTTCTATTTTGTTTTTGGGGGGAAATAAATAAAAGAAATCAATACTTTTATTCATCAAGAATGAACTAAATTGATCAAAAGTTACAGTAAAAAACATTTATAATGTTACAAAAGATCCTATTTCAAATATACACTGTCCTATTCATCAAAGAATCCTGAAAAAAAAAAAAAAACTGTTTTCAATATTGATAATAATAATGAATGTTTTGTTGAGCATCAAATCCACATATTATAATGATTTCTGAAGGATCATGTGACACTGAAGACTGGAATAATGATGCTGAAAATTCAGCTTTGACCACAGGAATAAATTACATTTTAAAATATTTGAAAATAGAAAATAGTTATTTTGAATTGTCATAATATTTTTATTTTTTTTATTTTTTTTTTATCAAATAAATGCAGCCTTCGTGAGCAGAAGAGGTTACTTATTTTAAAAACATTAAACAAAACTTTTGACTGGTAGAGTATATATATATATATATATATATATATATATATATATATATATATATATATATATATATATTAGGGCTGGGCAAGTTAACGCGTACGTACGTACATACATACACATACATATACACGTGTGTGTGTGTGTGTGTGTGTGTGACTGGAGAGATGGTTACTGAGTGAAATAACTATTACTATTATTATTATAACTACTGTTTCTAAATACGATCCATAACATTAATGTTACTGTTAAAGCAGTGGTTCCCAATCCTGGTCCTGGGGACCCACAGCTCTGCACATTTTATATGTCTCCTTTATCTGACACACCCAGTTCAGTTCAGAGCTCTTTCCTAACGAGCTGATGATCTGAATCAGGTGTGTTAAATGAGGGAGACATACAAACTGTGCAGAGCTGTGGGTCCCCAGGACCAGGATTGGGAACCACTGCTGTTAAAGGATTCATTTTAGTATGGCTAAATACACCTCTACATCCTTTCAAACCATTCATCAGAACACACACAAATACATGAATACGATGTACTGTGTACAGTATGTGTACATGTAAATGTACTGAAATGAATCCCGTTAACAGAAACGTTAATGTTATGAACATAGTTATTCCACTCAGTAACCATATCTCAAGTTTTTTTGTTTTTTTTACTAACCTGTCACGGAGCGAGCTGCTACGCCTCCCTCTGGTCTCACTCACTCTCTATCTCCTGAGTTCTAGAACTGCAATTCCCATCATTCCTATTTGCTCTCATCAGTGTCTATCCCTGCCTGGTTTCCCTGATCACCTTCATCACTATCACCTGCGCACCATTATCTACCCTTTATCTGGACTGCACCCTCCATTGTTCCCTTGCAAAATCTTGTTTTGCCCCGCAGACATTTCCAAGTGTTTCCCTGGTGTTTCTACGTGCCATGTGTTTCCCTGGTCTTTTGATCTTTGCCTGGACTCTGGACTCTTTATGTGAACCTTCACCGCCTGCCCTGATCCTTGCCTGTGTTTCACCTCGAGTACTGGATTGCCCCTTCATTATATGCCTTCCTGAGTTTTATGTCTGCTTTCCTGTTTCATTACCTGTGTTAATAAATTACTGCAGATGGATCTGACCACCTCAGCCTCTCTATCACATAACCACAATGTTAATGTAATGCCGTCTCTCCAACATATATTTACCGATAATTGCTGAAAATGGTCGTTGCTGTAACTGTATTCTACATTATGGGAGCACCCCATTTCCCTCCAAAATTCAACACAAAATTGTATTAATGCTGTGTTTCTGCTACTCCCCAGATAAAAAAATGCTATCATATGCAAGTTATTTAAAGGTATAGTGGAGGATTTTCCCAAATTTTTGAAAATAACCGCCCTCTCCACTTTTTGAAAAAATGCACATGCGCAACACTCTACCTGCTCCCGAGAGGGAACGCCTATTAAACGTGTGCACGAGAGAGCATGCACGAGCCTAGTTCTCCTCGTGCATGCTCTGTTTACAAGTTGCTGTCGGCATGCCTCATACAAGCCTACTTTCCAAAAGAAGATTTGCACATCGCTAAACATAGCTTACATTAACTTTTACTAGCAGTGGTTTTAAATGGATTTCTCCAAATAGCATGCCAAACTTTACCTGTCGAGTAGAAACTTTGCGACTGAGGCATCAGTGGGAAGCCCAACCTGTGCTTTTAGCGCACACCAGCGTGTGAAATATTCTCCCAAAAACAAAAATAAACTTAAAATTCTCGGGACCGCAGCATGTGTCCAAATTTTAATCTTAACCGTTCTATTTCATCAGATACGATCTGTAAACCGGGCTTTAAGTGTAAAATACCGAACTTGTCCTTTAACTCTTGTATGGAGGCCTTTTCTTGCTGCTGATATCCAAGAGGATTGGCCTAATTTTGATTTCTTTTGTTTGACCTTTTTTTATGTGATTTGTCCATGTTTAATAGTTTATTTTGATTTATTGTGTGATTGTGAGTCTGTTCATATTGCTAATCCAAGTATCACCTTGGGCTTTAGAATGGGTGGCTTATTAAACATTGTGTATTGTAATTTTTGTGTAATTTTGTTTAACTTCCAGTGTCTGTCCATTGTCCAGGTGCTGAGAACTGCCAGTGGGAGCAGTGCCCCTTGCGGTGGCGGGTCCCTTGGTGTGCTGTGGCTGCGTGTTCACCAAGTGTGGTCATTTCTCTTGTTGTGTGTGTGAAATTTGACACGTGTGATTGGGGTGTTTTTCATGGATGCTCATTGCTTGAGCCACTAGCCTCCCACTGGTAAGATTCTGCCCTATTCCCCTCCTCTCTCGGGGGTGTGTGTGCGTTGCGAGTATAGTGAGTGGAGTGAATACGGAGTGTGTGTTTTATTTGATTTGGTGTACAGTGCATGTTGTTTACTGTGAAATCTCAATCATTGTTGGAGTGAAAATAAAAATTCTATTTTTGTACTGGACCACTGTCTCTGGCTATCCATCAACGAACTTGAGTGCCTGGTCGAACAAAATACTTAATTATTTGGGTGTAAGTCCCATCGTGGCGTAGTCTGCAAACTGCCTGGGCCTAAGCCCTGAAATGTGTATTCCTTCATTGCCACACGCAGAAAGCGAAAACTACCTAGGGATGACCACGCATGACGGCCTTACGTAAACATATCATCAGAATGATTGACAATTAGGAGGACCAATAGTCTTGATGATCCACCCGGAAAAAGAAAATCCTCCACTATACCTTTAAGTGTCAATGTAATAATGTACATTATGCGTCAATATTTACCAATAATTGCTGCAAATACTGCTGCTGCTCTCGGTCCCACTCAAAATCAGTGGCAACGCGGATTTGTTTGGAACTATGTAGAGCCATATGAAAAGAGCCATATATGGCTCTTTTCCGGATTTTACATGGCTCTCCAATTTTCAAATGTTGCCTGAAAATAAACCCTTGAACATGATGATAAAATTATTTTTAAACTATTAACATCCTTGATTAATGTATAATTATGAATGTGTAAAGTTAAATAAAATATGTGCAAAATATTTAGGTCAGAGACTCGCAGTTTATTATGATTGACAGCGGCGTTTTGGCCTGTAGCTAGCCTACCTTTCAGAGAGCTGAATTTTTATGTTTTATGTCATGTTCCGAAAAGTTGAACAACTAACGTTACCTAGCTAGCTAAATTAAAAATCATCATCAACAAGAGTAATATGGCAAAAAGAAAAAAAGACGACGATTACCGTTCTTTCCAGCCCGAATGGACAGATCACTTTGCATTTGTGGAGAAGTCGGGGTCTGCAGTGTATCTCAATTGCAATGAACGTATTGCGTCGCTCAAAGTCAAATGTAAAGAGACATTTTGAGACGCACCATGCAGCATTCGCCGCAAAATATCCCAATGGGGAATGCAGGAAAAAAGCTTGTGCTGGAAACCGGACAGCAGCTGCTGCTATCATGGACTAATAAAGGCGGGAATCTGAATTCTGCGAGCTTTGCTGGCGCTCTGGAGATTGTGAGGGACCCCGCTCATCATTTCAACCTCAGGCAGCTCGCAGCCTTCACGTCTGATTTATTGATGTCATTCAAATCATGTTTTGCGGACTTTCGCAGACATGCCGATTTGTTCAAAGTGATAACTCATCCACATGTGTGCACCGTGGACGCACAAAACTTGAGTGTCATCCCTGGCATCTCCATTGGAGATTTTGATCTGGAAGCTGCTGAACTGAAGGTGTCGGATATGTGGGTGTCAAAATTTGTAACTTTGAATTCAGAATCAGAAGAATCAGAAAGAGCTTTATTGCCAAGTGTGCTTGCACCCACAAGGAATTTTTCTTGGTACTGAAGCTTCCAGTGCACATATACAAATACAAATACAACAAGAAACATAGTAATACAAATTCTAAGAATAAAATATATTACAAAAAAATAAAAATAGTATAAAAAGTAAAAAAAGGGGTCACAGTTGGGTTTAGTCTGAATAAACATTTACAGATTATGAACATATTTACAGTATGTTGAGTAGTATGAATTATAATATAAATATAAATATCACCTGAGTTAGAGAATATTACACTAGACAGTGGGAGTCTAGTGCATGTTACAGATTATGAACATATTTACAGTATTTTGAGTAGTATGAATAATATAAATATAAATATCACCTGAGTTAGAGAATATTGCACTAGACAGTGGGAGTATTGCACTTACAGGCATATGCATTGGGGGGCATGTTAAGTGTTCAGAAGGGAAATGGCCTGTGGAAAGAAACTGTTCCTGTGCCTGGATGTTCTTGTGGCCAGTGATCTGTGTCGCCGTCCTGACGGTAACAGTTCAAACAGGGGGTGTCCAGGGTGAGTGGAGTCTGTGATGATTTTACCTGCTCTCTTCCTCACTCTGGAAGAGTACAGGTCCTGGAGGGTTGGCAAGGGGGCACCAATAATCCTCTCTGCAGTCCGGACTGTCCGTTGTAGTCTCCTGATGTCCGATTTGGTAGCTGAACCAAACCAGACAGTGATGGAAGTGCTTAAAACAGACTCAATGACGGCTGAGTAGAACTGGATCAGCAGCTCCTGTGGCAGATTGAACTTCTTCAGCTGGCGAAGGAAGTACAGTCTCTGCTGGGCCTTTTTCACAATGGAGTCAATGTGATTTGCCCACTTCAGGTCCTGAGAGATGGTAGAGCCCAGGAAACCTGAATGACTCCACTGCTTCCACAGTGCTGTTCATGATGGTGAGAGGGGGGAGTGCTGGGGATTTTCTCCTGAAGTCCACAATCATCTCCACTGTTTTGAGCGTGTTCAGCTCAAGGTTGTTATAGCTGCACCAGACAGCCAGCTGTTCAACCCCCAGTCTGTAAGCAGACTCGTCACCATTTTGGATGAGACCGATGACGGTGGTGTCGTCTGCAAATTTCAGGAGCTTGACAGAGGGGTCTTTAGAAGTGCAGTCATTAGTGTACAGGGAGAAGAGCAGTGGGGAGAGAACGCACCCTTGGGGGGCGCCAGTGCTGATGGTGAGGGTCCTGGATGAGAGCTTCCCCAGTCTCACTCGCTGCTGCCGGTCCGTCAGGAAGCTGGAGATCCACTGACAGATTGAGGATGGCATGGAGAGCTGAGTCAGTTTGGCTGTGAGAAGATCAGGGATGATGGTATTGAAGGCCGAACTGAAGTCCACAAATAAGATCCGTGCATAAGTCCCAGGTCTGTCAAGATGTTGCAGGATATAGTGCAGTCCCATGTTGACTGCATCATCCACAGACCTGTTTGCTCTGTAAGCAAACTGAAAGGGATCCAGCAGGGGTCCAGTGATGTCCTTCAGATAGGCCAACACCAGTCTTTCAAACGACTTCATGACCACAGACGTGAGAGCGACAGGTCTGTAGTCATTAAGTCCAGTGATTTTAGGTTTTTTGGGAACCGGAATGATAGTGGAGCGTTTGAAGCAGCAGGGAACTTCACACTGCTCCAATGATCTGTTGAAGATCTGCGTGAAGACTGGGGCCAGTTGGTCAGCGCAGGCTTTTAGACAAGCAGATGAGATGCCGTCTGGGCCTGAAGCTTTCCTAGTCTTCTGTTTTTTGAAGACTCGGCTCACGTCCTCCACACAGACCTTAAGCTCAGGTTGGATGGCAGAAGGGGGGAGGAGAGGGGTTGCAGGAGGTGATGGTGGATGTGTGAAGTGCACATCAGAGCGGGTGTGAGGTGTGAGTCTGGGCTTCTCAAACCTGCAATAGAATGCATTGAGAGTGTCAGCCAGTTGTTGATTCTCCACAGATGGGGGGGATGGTGATTTGTAGTTGGTGATGTTCCTCAGGCCTCTCCAGACTGATGCCGGGTCGTTGGCTGAAAACTGTGTTTTCAGCTTTTCAGAGTAGCTTCTTTTAGCAACTCTGATCTCCTTTGTCAGTCTGTTTCTGGCCTGGTTATACAAGATTTTATCCCCACTTCTGTAAGCATCCTCTTTGGCATGACGAAGCTGTTTGAGTTTCCCAGTAAACCATGGTTTATCATTAGTGAATGATAAGAATGTCCTGGTAGGAATGCATGTATCCTCACAGAAACTGATATATGATGTTACAGTATCTGTGAGCTCATCCAGATCGGTGGCTGCAGCTTCAAAAACAGTCCAATCAGTGCAATCGAAGCAGGCCTGTAGATCCTGCTCTGCTTCGTTGGTCCATCTTTTTACAGTCCTTATTACAGGTTTAGCTGATTTCAGTTTCTGCCTGTAGGTCGGTATAAGATGAACCAAACAGTGATCAGAGAGCCCCAAAGCTGCCCGTGGGACGGAGTGATACGCATTCTTTATCGTGGTGTAACAGTGGTCCAATATATTACTGTCTCTGGTAGGACATGTAACATGCTGTCTGTATTTTGGCAGTTCACGGGAGAGATTTGCTTGGTTAAAATCCCCAAGAATGATTAAAAGAGAGTCAAGTCAAGTCAAGTTTATTTGTATAGCGCTTTTCACAATACAGATTGTATCAAAGCAGCTTCACAGTATTAAATTTAAATAATACAACAAAGTTTATTTCAAGAGGAATTTATTGATTGATAAAATTAAATTAAATATCCCCAAAATATCCCCAACTGAGCAAGCCAAAGGCAACAGTGGCAAGGAACCGAAAAACTCCATCAGGTGACCTAATGGAGAAAAAAAAACCTTGGGAGAACCCAGGCTCAGTCGGGGGCCAGTTCTCCTCTGGCATTTATGAGCTAGAGGCCGGATTGTAGTTTGAACTGTGGGATTATATGAATGCCTGGCTGAAGAGATGCGACTTTAATCTAGTTTTAAACTGGGAGAGCGAGTCTGAGCAACGAACAGTATCAGGAAGACTATTCCAGAGTTTTGGAGCCAAATGTGAAAATGCTCTCCCTCCTTTGGTGGTTCTGGATATCCTAGGTATGACCAAAAGCCTTGAATTTAGTGATCTTAAAGAGCGCGATGGATTATAGGGCGATAGAAGATCCGTTAAATAGACTGGAGCTAAGCCGTTTAGGGCTTTATAAGTCAGTAGCAATACCTTGTAATTAATACGGAACTTTATAGGTAACCAATGCAGTGATGATAAAATCGGTGTTATATGATCATATTTTCTTGATCTCGTAAGAACTCTAGCGGCGGCATTTTGGACTAACTGTAGCTTGTTTATTGAGGATGCAGGACAACCAGCTAATAAGGCATTACAGTAATCCAGTCTCGAGGTCATGAATGCATGAACTAACTTTTCTGCATCAGAAACTGATAGCATATTACGTAGCTTAGCAATGTTTCTAAGGTGGAAAAAGGCTGTTTTTGTAACATATGAAATATGATTTTCAAAAGACAGGTTGCAATCGAGTATAACACCCAGGTCTTTTACTGTAGCGGATAAAGTAACAGGACATCCTATGATGTTAAAGTTGTATTGTGCGAGGTTTTGTGGGCGGTTTTTTGAACCGATAAGTATTACCTCTGTCTTGTCTGGATTTAATAAAAGAAAATTACGCGTCATCCAATCTTTTATATCTTTAACACACTCTGTCAATTTGGAAAATTTAGCGTTTTCATCCGGCCTTGATGAAATATATATTTGAGTGTCATCAGCATAACAATGGAAACTAATTCCATGTTTCCTTATAATATTTCCAAGTGGCATCATATATATTGAAAATAACAGAGGGCCTAACAGTCTGGGTACCTTTGTTCCATTTCAGCTATATGTTCAGCCAGCTGTTGTATCGCCGCGCTCACACACGCGTCTGGAGGAATGTAAACATTCGCGAGAATGAATGAGGAAAACTCCCGTGGCGAGTAGAAAGGTTTACAGTTTATGAAATGCACCTCTAAGTTAGGAGAGCACATCTTCTTCAGTGTTGTTACATCTGAACACCAACTTTCGTTAATGTAGAAACACAATCCACCACCTCTCGTTTTCCCCGTTAGTTCCGCGATGCGATCCGCTCGGAACAGCTGAAAGCCCGGCAGATGTAGTGCGTTGTCCGGTATGGCTTCACTCAGCCAGGTTTCAGTGAAGCACAGAGCAGCGGAGTTTAAAAAATCCTTGTTAGTGCGGGTGAGGAGAAGAAGTTCGTCCATTTTGTTAGGAAGAGATCGGAGATTTGCAAGATGAATACTGGGGAGTGCAGTGCGGAGGCCGCGCTCGCGGAGTTTCACCAGCGCGCCAGCGCGCTTCCCGCGTTTGCGTCTGACCGCGCGTTTGAACAACACCGCTGCCCCTCCGACGAGAATGTCCAGTAAAACGTCTGAGTAATCAAAATCTGTAAAAAAGTTGTCTGGTGTGTGTTTCCTAATGTCCAGTAGTTCGTCTTTGGTGAAACTGATAGGAAAAGAATGACTAAACGCAGAACAAACCAACAAAAACAACACAATAACTGGAGAGCTCCACACCGAGGCAGCCATCCGCGGCGCCATCTTGTTCGTAGTCTGGAACTGGAAAGCCTGGAATTCCGAACTGGAAAGCCTCGCTCGTCAGCGGGCAGAACTAACAAAGCAACATGAGTGGGCAGATATGAGAAAACTCTAACGCGAAGACAATCTCATCCTGAAAACCTGGAACGAACTTCCAGCCACTTTCAGCACAATGCATCGTGTCAGTGTTGCTGTGCTGACGATGTTTCTCTCAACATACACATGCGAGCAGTCCTTCTCACATATGAACAACATCAAAAACAACCTGCGCTCAAGGTTAACGGATGAAAGCCTGAATGCCTGCATGAAGCTGAATCTCACCAGTTACGACCCCAACTACAAAGCACTCAGCAAAATGATGCAGCAACAGAAATCTCATTAATGTAAGTAGGGTGCAATAAACTTCTTGTTAAAGGGGAACAAGGCAACTCTAGCCATTTCTTCACTGATTTGCACTTTTGATGTCGCGTTTTCTCAACGAGCTCCCCCTACAGCTTTGGGCCGTATATTTCACAACACTGTAGTAAAAAAAATTCACTTGCGGCACCCTCCTCCCCCTTTCTACCGCTGCTCATGTGCATTTGTTATTATGGGAGCCGGCCAACTTTATCGTGTGGTGGTATGTCTACCAAGGTGGGTATTACATCATATACAGAATCATATGGCGTGTGTGTTTATGTGGAATTGCCGTAAAGCATTTTGTGTTTCTCGCTCGTTCTCGCTTCTCACGAGACTTCCTATGTCCAACTTACCGGGACGTTAGTGCCCATGTTGCAAGGTTGGTTTTCCGCCGGGGAACGCTGGGGGGTGCGGGGAAAGTCACCATTCTCACCAGAACAGGGGCCTCATGTATCAATCTTGCGTACGCACAAAAACTTTGCGTACGCCAGCTTTCACGCTCACGGTCGTATGTACTAACAGTGAAATTAACGCGAGAATGTGCGTTCATCCACGCCAATTTCATGACTAGCGTACGTACATTTCTCATTGTTTTTGTCCGTTGGCGACTCTTACAGGCAATGAAGTGAAGTTACAAACATTACACAACGAATTTTCGTTCTACAAGTCTATCACACCACCACCTGTGGGAAGCATTGTTATTAATTTGCAATTTATAAAATAATTGACATATATTGTCACACGAGCATTATGGGAATATTCTATCAATTATGCAATTAAGTAAGAACATATAAAAGCATATGCAAACTGATACAACCCTTAGTCTATGGCAATGACAGCTTTGGTTTAACGTCCACCTTTATATCAGACCATTTCTTTTTAAGGTCATTTAGGGTAGACGGTGTACAGTTGAGACATGTGTACAGTTGAGACACCTTAAATAACTTGCGTTCGCAGCAAGCACAAGTTGTGATTTTTGCTGTCACGTGCGTATTAGTGTCCTCTTTGATCGTGGGAAATTTGAACAACGGACGCATCTCCGATCCGAAGATATCGGGGAACGTTTTTTTTTTTTTCTAAGATATGACGTTCACTTCACCATGCACTCTCCACAATGAATAGCTTATTATCCCTATATGACATATTTCATGGTACTGTGTCATGCAAGGTAATTGCAAAATCTAGAGAAATGTGCGAGGTGGCCAGCGGGAGATATTGAGACACATATCTACTGTACCCCCGATAGAGTTCTATTAGGAAACACACTGTTTAGTTGTTCAGTGTTATGATAACAGGTTAAACGTCGTAATTAGCCAGCATAGGACGCAAATTAAAATAAAATTAGATATTTGTGATATTTAAACTGTGTATTATTAATAAATATTGTTAAATATCTTGTTCCTGCTTTATACATTTTAACCAGTGCTAATTTAAATAAAATGAATGAATATAAATGGATGAATAAAAAAAATGTTGCCCAATTGTTATTTTCTTTATTTGTCTTTATTTTTTATATTTACAATGAATGGTTAGTTACCTTTACATCATTAAAAATGGGTGTCTCAACTGTACCATGCACTGTCTCAGCTGTACCACATATTGGTACAGTTGAGACAAAGTTGAGACAAAAAGCACCTTATTTTTATGATCTAATTGTGGAAAATATAAACTACTTGTGGGTATTATTGATTGATAATATCTTAGTCTTCAAGCTAATGAAATGTCATGTGGCATGTCATGTGGAAATTCACTTCTTTTCAGTGTCTATTTTTGTGTGGAAAATCAAAACGCAAAAAGTGTCTCAACTGTACTCAGTCTACTCTACAGTGCGACTTTCAGATCCCACCGGCATCAGCCAAACTCTCCCACTCATATTTTTTCCTTTTGTTATTAATTCCGGAGGACAAAGTTCCAAATAAAAAAACATTTTTTTTTCGTTTCTTCCTCCGATAGTAGCACCTCCAATTCACTTTCTGTAAAGTTTCGTTTCTTGCCGCCATTTTCTTACTGTTTTCTTTTGCCAAAGTGGACTCATTACCATATTTAAATTAATTAAATTAAGGGAGGAGACTGGGTGGGGCGTTGTGCTCGTGCATGTGCGCTCAATTTTACGTTAACTGGGATGTACAAAGAGAATATGCGTGGGATCCTTCGTACGCAGAGATTCATACATCTGTTTTTTTTTGTGCGTACGCACATTTACAGCTTTGTCCGTACGCAATGTTTTAGTATGAATTCAACGCAAGTATTTGTACATGAGGCCCCAGGTTATTCAACCCTCCAAATGATTTCTAAATGGATTTATTAAGTTGAAATAGTTGCCAAGTTCCCCTTTAAACACTTGTTTATGATGCCCGTTTCTCAATTTTTGTGGAGTGCTAGAAACCAGCACTATGTCAGTGAACAAAATATAGTGTTTTTTATGTACTGTGTGTAGTAGCCTTAGCTTGGGTGTAACGGAGTAAAAAAAAAAAAAAACGCGTTATTGCCACCTACTATATAACTACCAGAAATACTACTAGTGCAAGTCGTATTACTGTATTTGTTATTACATAAAAATTCGCAAATGTATTTTAAACACAAGTATAAACTTTGCTATGGCTCTTTTGAAAAATGTCTCTAAATATTTTGTTTGTTTGGCTCTTCTAAATAAAAAGGTTCCCGACCCCTGATGTAGAGATACATGAACCACGTGACCGTGTGGCAGCGAGATCACAACTCTCATATTTAACAGCTCTGCTTTCATCATCGTAGAAGGAATATGAACTAACTTCCAGTTGAAATGTATGTTGCTATAGGCTATATTAAGGACTTTTATAGGAATGTTGTTCCGAACAACAGCAAGTTTGCGAGTGTAATTTTGTGCAGTAATCCTTGTATTAATAATCTTATCTAGTTCAATCTATTTTTTCTCTCTCTAGCAATCTCTAAGTGTAATGGCCTTTAATATTTGTTATGCTGTTATTCTAATTTATTGAATGTCAGAAAAGTGGGGAATTTTACAACTAGAGCCTTATTGTTTTCTAACTTTTATTGGAAACATGAACAATATGGATACTCAAGTTTTAAAACATTAATAATCTCAATGAAGTAAGCTTCATATACATCATAAAAAAAAGCATACAGAAAAACACACTATAGTGATTACACACTTTTACATAATTCGTAAACCATTTATTTCATTATCACACATCCATCTATAAAATGATCGCCTGATTACTTCAGTCACACGTCATCATGGCACTCCTGTCAATCATTCAGGGCTCCTCCCACAAAGAGATGCATAAAGGCTGTAATATTTACTGTGTCCAAAACACTACAGCATCTTCTTGTTAGGCTGAAAAAGAAAGAAAGAAAGAAAGAAAGAAAGAAAGAAAGAAAGAAAGAAAGAAAGAAAGAAAGTGAAAACATTAATAATGAAATATTTAAATAAAAGCATCAACAACATGTGTCAAGAGTAAAGGCTAATAGATTGGGTTTTGTCTCTATCTAGTGGGTATTCTTACTTACTAGAAGATTTTCATACAGAGGCGAGTCCAGTTCGGGTTTACAATCATCAAGTTGAGCAGCCTTTATGAATGAAGACAAAGTGAAAACAGGAGTGTGTTATTTAAATTTCTGTATACTTAGTCAATATAGATATGTTCACACACTGCTTTTAAATAAAAGCATCAACAACATGTGTCAAGAGTAAAGGCTAATAGATTGGGTTTTGTCTCTATCTAGTGGGTATTCTTACTTACTAGAAGATTTTCATACAGAGACGAGTCCAGTTCGGGTTTACAGTCATCAAGTTGAGCAGTCTGTATGAATGAAAACAAAGTGAAAACAGGAGTGTGCTATTTAAATTCCTGTATACTTAGTCAATATAGATATGTTCACACTGACATTGAGCGTTTAATTCCTTTTGGCTAAAGGTGAAGAGAGTTTAGTCTTCTGTAGGAAACACTTACAACACTTACCATTACATTCTCATACACAGGATCACTCAATTCAACATCATAAGCGTTGTGTCTGTCATGATCAGGTCTGGAATGATTCATCTTTGCCATTAAAGAAAAAAAACAGAATAAAGAGAAAATAAAAAAACGTCTATAAACAACTCACTAGAAAAAGTCTCTGCTACATTCAGACTTTCAATCATTTAGACCAAATCATTTCCCTGATCAGTAAACTTCTGATAATTATTCTCACCTGAGATCCCTGTGTGTCATTTCTCTTTTTCATCCTCCTGGTTCCCCTTTAAAGACAGTGATTTGACACAATTACAACCAATCAGATTCAGAAATAATTTGATGTTTAATACACAGATATGATTTGAACTAAAGGTATTTCTCTATAGGACGTGGCACTGCCACTTTGAATGTGATGAAATCTGGTCTATCTTCAGGATTTACGGAGTAATGATGTGAGCATCAGATTTCATTATTCAATAACTAACTGAGTAGCTGTCAGTGTGGAAAGAAAGAATGGGAAATTTTGCCTTAAGTTCATGTTCATCACGACCAGAGACGAACCTACATTAGAGGGGACCTATTATGTATTGAAGTTTCACATGCTTTTTTATTATATCCAACAAAGCAGGAAAAACAATGAAGAAGAATGAATAACAGAACTGTAGTGACACACCAGATGGCAATACAACAGTGACACCTATTGGCAAATTACTATATAACAACACTCCCACACTTAAAGCTGCCGTCGGCAACATTTTTTTTTATCATATTCAGTGTAATCGACACTATAATCCGACAGAACAACATAAATAAGGTGGTTTTAGAAAAAAACCCGAGCTTCTAACTCCACCTGGAGCGTGTTATTTGTTTTGCAAAAATATCACATGCACACGCCACGCCTGAAGTTCGCCTGGAGATTGCATGAAGCGTGATGGCGGAGAGAAAATCTACTAACAAGCTTCCAATTCCTCGGTTATTGCTATCTATGGATAGATTAGCCAGGGAAGCCTACCTCCGAGTCCATGGTGTTGATAGATGCTGAAGAGACGGACGCGTTCACAGAAAATCAGGTACACGCACAGTGACGCACTGACGAGCACAACCTCGATGGGAGGGTGCTCGCTGGTAGTGGGGAGGGGCATGAGAATTGTAAACATTCAACATTTTGGCTAATCGACCCAATCTGCCAGACTTGCCGACGGCAGCTTTAATTGTACAATAGGACTAAGCCATGTCTTAGTATATTATATTAACACACACACACAAAAAATTCTTAGTACATTTTCCCATGTTAATCGTTTTACACCCATAACATATTTAACACTAAACACAGTTTAGCCATTTAAGATCAGACTAAAGAGAATTAAATGAAACAGAGTCCAATCTCACTTCTAAGATACTCAAACTTCTGTCTCACCAATGGCTTGGTCAAGATATCTGCCTTCATGTCATCTGTGGGAAAATACTGCAGTTGTATTTATCCATTCTGCACACATTCACGAATGTAATGGTAGCGAATGTCAATGTGCTTGGCTCTTGAATGATCAACTGGATTCTTTGCGATTGCTATTGCTCCTTGGTTGTCCTCCAGGATCACCACAGGAGTAGCATCCATTCCAAGATCACTTAGTAGTCGTCTTAGCCAGACACATTCCTAAGCTGCTTGGCTAAGTGCAACATACTCAGCCTCTGCTGTTGAAAGAGCAACAGTTGACTGTTTCTTGCTGAGCCAACTCACCGCTCCTCCACCCAGTAAGAACACATTACCGGTTGTAGAGCGACGATCGTCCTGGTCTCCAGCCCAGTCAGCATCTGAGAAACCGACCAAAGTTCCAGACTCTGACCGCTCATACTTGAGAGTGAGTTTCAGTGTTCCCTTCAAGTACCGTAGAATTCTCTTCACCGCAGTCAGATGTGCAACACTTGGATTTGCATTGAACTTTGACACAACGCTCACTGCTTGTGCTATGTCGGGTCGTGTGGCCATCGCAGCATACAGTAGGCTACCTACCATAGACTGGTAAGTACTTGGTTCACAGGCTTGCTGACACCATCGTTCCTTTTTAGCTTTACATTTACATCAGCTGGAGTTGCAACGGGATTTGCCTCATGCACACCATACTTTTGAAGAATGGCTTCAATGTAATGCTGCTGATGAAGGAACACAGTTTTTTTTCTTTGTCTTGGATGACAGAGATCCCCAAGATATAGGACAGTTCTCTCATGTCCTTCATCTTGTAGCGCTTCTTAAGAGCGAGTTTCAGCTCTTCCATGGACTCTGTGATCAGAATTAGATCATCAACATACACAGCTAATATCTCCAGCTCCTGTCAAGATCTCACGAACACACACGGGTCTGATGTACTCCGTTTGAAGCCAATGTTCTTCATGAACTCTGTGAAAGTTTTACTCCAGCAGCGAGGGGACTGCTTCAGTCCATATATTGACTTCTTCAGCTTGCACACCAAACTTTCCTCCCCTGGTCTGATGTATCCCTCTGGTTGCTCCATATACTGTATATTTCCTCATCCAGGTGTCCATTTAGAAATGCGGTTACCACATCCATTAGATGCATTAGGACTCATCGATGCCTCTTTCAGTGTGCTTGATTCTGCAACACAACAAATACTTGCATAATGATCCACAGTAACCAGGTCGGCAAACTCATCATAACCATATTTCTTAGCTGGTTTTCTGACTCTGCCACCTTCTCTGGCAGTTTCATCGACAGTAGCATCGACTGGTGTTCTCTCGTCAGTTTTCACAATAACTTCGTTCTCCGAACAAGAAATGTCAACTTCTTGTTTCAAGTCAAATTCTGACTCGTTGAAGATCACATCCCGACGAATTAGAATCCTCTTTTTCTCTTCATCGAACAAGCGATAGCCCTTGGCATTGTTGGCATATCCCACGAAATGAAGCTTCACAGCCTTCTTGTCCAGTTTTCTTCTTTCAGTGTCTGGGACATGTGCATAAGCTACTGTATGCAACCAAACACTTTCATGTGACTCACATTTGGCTGTTTGCCGCACCATCTCTGATAGGGCATCACTTGTTTTAGTACAGATGTGGGGAGTCTGTTCTGTATGTAAGCTGCGGTCGCTAGTACAGCCTCTGCCCAGTACGACTTTGGTAATTTAGCGTGAGAGAGCATGGTTCTCGCTGCTTCAATTAATGTCCTATTTTTTTCTTTCTGCAACACCATTTTGCTGAGGTGTGTGAGGTACAGTTGTCTCATGGTGGATACCTTGAGCCTTCAAGTATTCTTGAAATTCTTTGGATGTGTATTCCCCACCATTATCCGTTCTGAGTCTTGCCATTTTCAGTCCGCACTCATTGGATAATATGTTCTCAAATTCCTTGAATTTGCAAAGAACTTCACTCTTCTGTTTCATAAAGTATACCTTGCAACATCTAGAATAGTCATCAATAAAAGTCACAAAGTACTTTGATTCACCTACAGATTCAGTCTGCATGGGACCACAGACGTCACTATGAACCAACTGTAGTTTATGTTTGGAACGGATCTCTCCCACTGGCTTATGTGGCTTCCTAGACAGCTTGCCTTCCACACATGCTTCACAGAAGGGAACTTCTTTCTCAGCAGGAAGGTCCACTCCATTCACCAGTTTTTTAAGTTCCTTCAACTTAGTGGTGTGACCCAGTCGCTGGTGCAACAAACTGGCTGCCATTAATGCACTTGACGCACAGTGACAGACGGGCGAACTTCCCTCGTCATCCAGCTGATACAATCCATCAGATCTTTGTGTTTCCATTCCTCTGAGATTTCCATTTTTATCACGGATGTAACAGCGAGACTTCTTGAACTGCACCGTATTTCCTTTTTTTACAGCAGCTCCCACTGAGAAAAGATTCCCGGATAACTTGGGAACATACAGCACATCAAACATTGTGACATTTTTTTACATCACTGATTTTT
The DNA here is from genome assembly GCA_021554675.1 of Leuciscus idus. NCBI lineage: Eukaryota > Metazoa > Chordata > Actinopteri > Cypriniformes > Leuciscidae > Leuciscus > Leuciscus idus. The sequence goes on from CM038623.1 coordinate 11,319,445, forward strand.
AATGTCATTCTTAGTTTAACGTTACCAAGTCCTAGAGCGTCAACCACTCTGCCATCACCAAGTTTCACAGACTGTGCTTTTGGAAATTGCTGGTAGTCTTGAAGAGTTTCTTCATGACACGTCATGTGCTTTGAGGCTCCAGAGTCGATTAACCACTCGACCTGTTGTGTCATCTTATCCTTATTCTTATCCATCTTATCCTCTCTGGCGACGAAGGCACTTTCAGATGAGTCTTCATCATGTTCACATGTTACATTTTTGTGTGTTTTAGTCTGTTTTTTCTTATTTGGACAGTCACACTTGATATGTCCTTCTTTCCCACACTTGTAACATCTCCACGATCTGTCTGCTCTCACTGCCTTGGTGTTAGCCTGCATATCACTACAAACTTGTGTTGACATCGATAACGCGCCACCGGACGCAGCACCACTGGACATAGCACCGCCATAGTTACCATCAGCAGACACTCGCTTTTGTTCTTCATTTATCAATGCTTGCTGAACAAACTGCAGCGTTAAACTGTCCAACTTATTTTCCAGTGCAGTGACAATTGTAGCATAGCTTGGTGGCAAGCTACCCAGTAGTGTTACAATCTGGTCCTCCTCTTCAATCACCGCACCTATTGCCCCTAGCTGGTCAGTTAACTCCGTCATTCGTTTCAAATGTTCAGTTATGTTTTCTCCTTCCTTCATTTCACATCTGAAGTATTTTTTCTTCAGAAACAGTTTGTTTGCAAGAGTGTCTCTCTCAAAATGTCCTTTTAGCGTGTCCCACGCTTCCTTAGGGGTCTTACAGCTTGTTATCAGGTACAACTGGGTCATACTCACATTCAGCACCAACACAGACAACGCCTTTTCTTTCTGTTTATCAAATTCTGCTCTTGCCTGTGCATTTGCTCCTCCTGCCACATTGTCAGTCTCCATCACCATGCCCCATAGTCCTTTAGCTTTCATCAAATGTTCCATTTGAAATTTCCACGTTGCCCAGTTCTCTGGCCCACTCAGCTTTTCAATAAACAGTTTATCCTCCATTGTGTGTTCTACAACACTGTCTATTTCACACACACACAAAAAGAACCTGGGCCCTATTTTAACGGTCTGAAACGCAAGTGTCAAGCGCAAAGCGCAAGTAACTTTGTGGGCGGATCTCCGGCGCTGTTGCTATTTTCCCGGCGGGATAAATGCCTCTTGCGCCCGGCGCAAATCTAAAAGGGGTTGGTCTGAAGTAGCTTCATTATTCATAGGTGTGGTTTGGGCGTAACGTGAAATAAACGAATCAGAGCGACATCTCACATTCCCCTTAAGAGCAGGCGCGCTTGTTCTAAAGCGGATTCCTGTTATAACGGCGGATTTGCCAGAAGCGCGCCAGGAGCGGTTCACAGCCGAGGAGACCGACGTTCTCGTCAGGGACATTAGGGATGGAGAAACCCACCCAAATTAACTTCGGTTAAACAGGCGTATGATAATTTGGGTAAATGTGTAAGTTAGATGTATGCTTTTATAATAAATTGTCTGTCTATCTATCTATCTATCTATCTATCTATCTATCTATCTATCGTAATAATGTATGATTTGCAAAAATGAAAACTGCTGCTTCTGTGTAGATGAGAGAATCAAAGTGCGCGTTGTGCACACGCTACATTGATTATGGCCAAGCATGCGCCCTTAAAATAGCATATGAATAACATGCGCAACGCGCCACTGACTTTAAACAATTTTTTCCTGGTTAGTGGCACAATTGTTTTCTAAACCTGCAAAATAGCATGAAGGAACGTTTGCGCCGGAACACGCCTCTTTGCGCTGAACCGCCTCCGGGAGCGCAAGTGTATTTCTTAGTTAACCGACGTGCTTCTGTGGAGGGAAAAGTCCGCTTTGCGCGGGTGCAAAATAGGAATGATACATGCGTCGGTGTACAAAGTCAATTGCGCTGGGTGCAAGATAGGGCCCCCTGTGTAAAAGTACCTCTTCTTTGCTTTAGCGAAGATCTGGGCCCATAACGTATTTAAGTTTCACATGCTTTTTTATTACATCCAACAAAGCAGGAAAAACAACGAAGAAGAATGAATAACAGAACTGTAGTGACACACTAGATGGCAATACAACAGTGACACCTTTTGGCAAATTACTATATAACAACATTATGTCTTTTTCACAAGATGTAAAATAAGTCTCTGATGTCCCCAGAGTGTGTATGTGAAGTTTTAGCTCAAAATACCCAACAGATCATTTTTTACAGCATGTTTAAATTGTCACTTTTTGGTGCTCAGAAAAAAGCGCTGTTTTAGTGTGTGCCCTTTAAATGCAAATAAGCTGCTGCTGCACGACACAGGTGGCGGAGCTTCATGAGCTCACGCTCAGTCTCTCAGGACAATTTCATCTCACGGAATGATGATAATATCAGAAACTCTCAGTAACGGTGTTCATTTCGACCCAGAGTCGGAGAATAATGCCTATAGAGTCAGAGTGCTGTATGGAGATGGAACAGGTATAGTTTAGTTTAATTACGGTTATAACGTATTTGTCATCTGCTTGTATGTATCCACTATTAATAGCCTACAAGTCTGCTTTTTCGGACCAGGTCCGAATGATGATCAAAAATATACTGATGAGTTTAATAAAGTTTATTGTACATCACACAAAAGATGAAGCGTCAGTTTTACTCCAGAAAATCACCGAAAGATCTGAGTAAACACAGTATAAGAAGTGCGTAAGTACATAAATGAATTTCGGTAGTGTTGAGGGAGCATTTTCTTTGAAAACAAAATAATTCCACCTCGTCTTCAGCGGCTGCCTCAGATTTCGGGAGTAAATTGAGAGAGCTATGTGGATTAATACATCCAGCCACACAACACCTACAACGCTTGGGAGACATTCTCGTCAGTGCAGCAATGGTGGATGTGTCCAACTCACTGTGAACTCGATCAGGGCGGGTCTATGTTGAAACGGCAGTGCCTGTCAACACTCGTGGGCGGGGCCTGTGCTGTAGTGACGTCACTAAAGCCGCATTCTGAAAACAGGTCGTTGGGAGACACTGCTGATGATTTATGGGGATTAATAAGAAAGGAGTGAGTGGATTTTTATCACTATTGGGTGGTTGTGTAAACACACTGCCAACACACATTTATGTCCAAACAGCATGCAAAAGTGAATTTTGCACAATAGGTCCCCTTTAAGTGTGTGGGTCCCAGGGAAAATTAGTTAATGAGGCCCTTCTAAAAGATGTTTTTAACATAAACAAAGTGCATATTTTTTAATTAACAAAATGTCAATCTTCATCTTTATAGAAGAAGACACAATACATCTGATAATCTTCATATTTATGATGGACTGTCACCATAACGTGGTGGAGGGGTTTGAGTACCCGAACGACCCTAGGAGCTATGTTGTCTGGGGCTATATGCCCCTGGTAGGGTCTCCCAAGGCAAACAGGTCCTAGGTGACGGGTCAGACTGAGAGCGGTTCAAAAACTCTTATGAAGCCCAACAAAATCGAGGACCGTGACGTCGCCCGGCATGGCGCAGCCGGGGCCCCACCCTGGAGCCAGGCCCGGGGTTGGGGCTCGTATGCGAGCGCCTGGTGGTCGGGCCTCCCCCCATGGGGTCCGGCCGGGCTCAGCCCGAAGGAGCGACGTGGGGCCACCCTCCCGTGGACCCACCACCTGCAGGAGGGACCGTAAGGGGCCGGTGCAAAGTGGATCGGGCGGCAGTCGAAGGCGGGGGCCTAGACAACCCGATCCCTGGACGCGGAATCTAGCTCTAGGGACATGGAACGTCACCTCTCTGGCGGGGAAGGAGCCTGAGATTGTGCGTGAGGTTCAGAGATTCCGACTAGAGATAGTTGGGATCACCTCTACGCACAGCTTGGGCTCTGGAACCACACTCCTCGAGAGAGGATGGACTCTTCACCACTCTGGAGTTGCCCATGGTGAGAGGCGGCGGGCTGGTGTGGGTTTGCTTATAGCCCCCCAGCTCAGCCGCCATGTGTTGGAGTTCACCCCGGTGAACGAGAGGGTCGCTTCCCTGCGCCTTCGGGTCGGGGATAGGTCTCTCACTGTCGTTTGTGCCTACGGGCCAAACGGCAGTGCAGAGTACCCGGCCTTCTTGGAGTCTCTGGGAGGGGTGCTGGAAAGTGCTCCGACTGGGGACTCCGTCGTTCTACTGGGGGACTTCAACGCCCACGTGGGCAGCGACAGTGACACCTGGAGGGGCGTGATTGGGAGGAACGGCCCCCCTGATCTGAACCCGAGTGGTGTTCTGTTATTGGACTTCTGTGCTAGTTACAGCTTGTCCATAACAAACACCATGTTCAAGCATAAGGGTGTCCATCAGTGCACATGGCACCAGGACACCCTAGGCCGGAGGTCAATGATCGACTTTGTGGTTGTTTCATCTGACCTCCGGCCGTATGTCTTGGACACTCGGGTGAAGAGAGGGGCGGAGCTGTCAACTGATCACCACCTGGTGGTGAGTTGGATCCGATGGCGGGGGAGGAAGCTGGACAGACTCGGCAGACCCAAACGTACTGTGAGGGTCTGTTGGGAACGTTTGGCCGAATCCCCTGTCAGAGAGATCTTCAACTCCCACCTCCGACAGAGCTTCGACCAGATCCCGAGGGAGTCTGGAGATATTGAGTCCGAGTGGACCATGTTCTCCACCTCCATTGCCAACGCGGCCACTCGGAGCTGTGGCCGTAAGGTCTCCGGTGCCTGTCGAGGCGGCAATCCCCGAACCCGGTGGTGGACACCGGAAGTAAGGGATGCCGTCAAGCTGAAGAAGGAGTCCTATCGGTCCTGGCTGGCTTGTGGGACTCCTGAGGCAGCTGACGGGTACCGACGGGCCAAGCGGACTGCAGCCCGGGTGGTTGGGGAGGCAAAAACTCGGGCCTGGGAGGAGTTCGGTGAGGCCATGGAGAAGGACTATCGGTCGGCCTCGAAGAGATTCTGGCAAACCGTCCGGCGCCTCAGGAGGGGGAAGCAGTGCCCTACCAACGCTGTTTACAGTGGAGGTGGGCAGCTGTTGACCTCGACTGGGGATATCACCGGACGGTGGAAGGAATACTTCGAGGATCTCCTCAATCCTGCCGTCACGTCTTCCATTGAGGAAGCAGAGGCTGAGGACTCGGAGGCGGACTCGTCCATCAACCAAGCTGAAGTCACCGAGGTAGTCAAGAAACTCCTCGGTGGCAAGGCACCGGGGGTGGATGAGATCCGCCCTGAGTACCTCAAGTCTCTGGATGTTGTGGGGCTGTCTTGGCTGACACGCCTCTGCAGCATCGCGTGGCGGTCGGGGACAGTACCTTTGGACTGGCAGACCGGGGTGGTGGTCCCTCTTTTTAAGAAGGGGGACCGGAGGGTGTGCTCCAACTATAGGGGGATCACACTTCTCAGCCTCCCCGGGAAAGTCTATTCCAGGGTACTGGAGAGGAGAATCCGGCCGATAGTAGAACCTCGGATTCAGGAGGAACAGTGTGGTTTTCGTCCTGGTCGTGGAACACTGGACCAGCTCTATACCCTCTACAGGGTGCTGGATGGTTCATGGGAGTTTGCCCAACCAATCCACATGTGCTTTGTGGATTTGGAGAAGGCATTCGACTGTGTCCCTCGCGGCATCTTGTGGAGGGTGCTCTGGGAGTATGGGGTTCGGGGCCCTTTGCTAAGGGCTACCCGGTCCCTGTACGACCGGAGCAGGAGCTTGGTTCGCATTGCCGGCAGTAAGTCAGACTTGTTCCCGGTGCATGTTGGACTCCGGCAGGACTGCCCTTTGTCGCCGGTTCTGTTCATAACTTTTATGGACAGAATTTCTAGGCGCAGCCAGGGGCCGGAGGGGGTCAGGTTTGGGGACCACACAATTTCATCTCTGCTCTTTGCGGATGATGTTGTCGTGTTGGCCCCATCAGACCAGGACCTTCAGCATGCACTGGGACGGTTTGCAGCCGAGTGTGAAGCGGCTGGGATGAGAATCAGGACCTCCAAATCCGAGGCCATGGTTCTCAGTCGGAAAAGGGTGGTTTGCCCGCTTCAGGTTGGTGGAGAGTTCCTGCCTCAAGTGGAGGAGTTCAAGTATCTTGGGGTCTTGTTCACGAGTGAGGGAAGGATGGAACGGGAGATTGACAGACGGATCGGTGCAGCTTCTGCAGTAATGCGGTCGCTGTACCGGTCTGTCGTGGTGAAGAAGGAGCTGAGCCGTAAGGCGAAGCTCTCGATTTACCGGTCAATCTACGTTCCTACTCTCACCTATGGTCATGAGCTGTGGGTTATGACCGAAAGGACAAGATCCCGGATACAGGCGGCCGAAATGAGCTTTCTCCGCAGGGTGGCTGGGCGATCCCTTAGAGCAGGGGTGGGCAACTTCGGTCCTGGAGGGCCACTGTCCTACAGAGTTTAGCTCCAACCCTGAAAAAATCACCTGCCTGTAATTTTCTAGTAATCCTGAGGACCTTGATTAGCTTGTTCAGGTGTGTTTGATTAGGGTTGAAGCTAAACTCTGTAGGACAGTGGCCCTCCAGGACCGGAGTTGCCCACCCCTGCCTTAGAGATAGGGTGAGAAGCTCAGTCACTCGGGAGGAGCTCAGAGTAGAGCCGCTGCTCCTCCACATCGAGAGGGGCCAGCTGAGGTGGCTCGGGCATCTTTTCCGGATGCCTCCTGGACGCCTTCCCGGGAAGGTGTTCCGGGCATGTCCCACCGGGAGGAGACCCCGGGGAAGACCTAGGACACGCTGGAGGGACTATGTCTCCCGGCTGGCCTGGGAACGCCTCGGTGTCCCCCCGGAAGAGCTGGAGGAAGTGTCTAGGGAGAGGGAAGTCTGGGCATCCCTGCTTAGACTGCTGCCCCCGCGACCCGGCCCCGGATAAGCGGAAGAAGATGGATGGATGGATGGATGGATGGATGTCACCATAAAAACTGTGCTTTGTGTGGTGGTGACAGGAACAAGCTGTTTAATCTCTATTTTATTATTTTATTAGTTCATGACGTCTCACTGAATTCACAACTTTCTTATTCAGTCATTCATTCACACACACGAGAGAGTACCACAGACACACATCTTACCAAATCACTAACATCGTAATGATCACTGCAGCTCCACAAACCCCTCCAATGGATATGTATAATATCACCAGACGTCCTGCAACTGAGACAAAAGAGTAAAACGTCTGAATAGATTAATTTGCTTCACTTTAGAAAGAGTAATGTAAGTAATATGAGCCGCTCTACCTTTAACAGTGACAGTTACAGCGTCTGATCTCTGAGATCCATGTTGATTGTGAGCCTGACAGTAGAAGCGTCCACTCTGTAGTGCACTGAAACTCTGTCCAGATCCAACAGCTGAGGTTTCATTCTCCTTAAACCAGCTGAAGTTCAGAGCAGGAGGGTTTGAGTCACTGATGCAGTTCAGAGTCACTGAATCTCCCTCCACTATTTCACCAGAAACAGACACTGAGACATTCTTTGGCGGGTCTAAAGCAGAAAAAAATAAAATAATTCACATCACTGACAATGTTTAGAGGATTTAATGTCACATTTACTGAACCATCATTAACTCACACATGACATTTAAAGTCACTGTATCAGAGTATTTCTCTCCATGTTCATTGATGGACTTGCACTTGTATTCTCCACTGTCATCAGAGCTGATCTTTGAGATGTTGTAGATTCTTCCAGATCCTACAATCGTTCCTCCTTTAATCCAGCTGATTTCTGCAGGAGGGTTTGAGTCACTAATGCAGTTCAGAGTCACTGAATCTCCCTCCACTATTAAACCAGATGGACTGATGGACACTGAGACGCTCCTGGGAGGGACTAAAAAGGACAAAAAATAAAATTCATAATAAATATTACAAAATTATACATTTTGAAATTTTGAAAAAATATACTGGTGATCATTAACTCACACATGACGTTTAAAGTCACAGCATCAGAGTATTTCTCCCCATGTTCATTGATGGACTTGCACTTGTATTCTCCACTGTCATCAGAGCTGATCTTTGAGATGCTGTAGATTCTTCCAGATCCTACAATCATTCCTCCTTTAATCCAGCTGATTTCTGCAGGAGGGTTTGAGTCACTAATGCAGTTCAGAGTCACTGAATCTCCCTCCACTATTAAACCAGATGGACTGATGGACACTGAGACGCTCCTGGGTGGATCTAACACAGAAAACAAAATTGTATAATCTTTTTTTTTTTTCTGTTCTAGGCTGTTTTCCCCAAAGCATTGTAAGCCTAGGTAGATTGTATAAATCACTGGTACCAATGGTCTCTACGATTGACTTTAGGCCTGTTAAATCCAACACAAATCTTATGCATGAAAATTCAGTCTGATTTTGCATGCAAAATGTCTTTTAATACTGATGTGGATAAAAACGCAGATGGGCTGAATGAAATGCAAATTCAAACACTGAAAATAGGTGGTGCTTACAGAAAAGAAGAAAGAAGAAATAACTCTGTTACTCTGGTACCAGAAGCACACACTTTTGTTTTAGTGTGAACAAGAACAGATCTTCAGACTCACAATGCTTCGGGAAAACAGCCCTATTTCTACAACTGTTACCGAACCATCATTAACTCACACATGACTTTTAAAGTCACAGCATCAGAGTATTTCTCTCCATGTTTATTGATGGACTTGCACTTGTATTTTCCTCTGTCATCAGAGCTGATCTTTGAGATGTTGTAGATTCTTCCAGATCCTATAATTGTTCTCCTTTTAATCCATCTGATTTCTGCAGGAGGGTTTGAGTCACTGATGCAGTTCAGAGTCACTGAATCTCCCTCCACTATTACACCAGATGGACTGATGGACACTGAGACACTCTTTGGAGGGTCTAAAAAGGACAAAAATTAAAACCCTAAATCATCCAATTCAAACACAATCTCCTAGTTTTAAAAAGAACAAAAAGTCAATCTGTACTTGTCACAGACTGGGTTGGTGAAAGGAGCAAGGACTCAAGTGCAGAAAACAAATGGGTATTTATTAACAAAAGAAATAAAACACTACAAACAAAAACTCCCCATGGGAGAAAACAGGCATCAGCAGAAACAGGAAACACAAGGGAACTGACCCTGGATTTCCACCAACTGCGGAACGGCTGCATGTGCTCCGCTGTCCTTCAATACCCACCAGGTCCGGATTTGTTGCGGAACAGCTGTGGCCATGACTAATCTCGTGAATTCACGCATGATCGCGCAATATAATTGCTGAATTACTGCGGAGCTCTCCAGCATCCGGCAAAAATCCGGAGAGCTGCGGATCTCCGGAGTCGGAACGCAGCCGTTCCGCAGTCAGTGAAAATACACACATTGGCTTTAATGGAAACCTATTGACTCCGCCGCCGTTACACAGTTGGTGGAAATCAGGGGTTAGACAACAAACCAACACAGGACTGCAAACACAGGGCGACTAAATAGGAAGCAAACAAAAGAGGGTAATGAGAAAGGCAGGTGGGGCAAATTAATCAATAATCAGGTAACAAGATGGGAGGGGCCAGACAATTGACAGGAGAGCACATGGCACAAGGAAATACATGACAAGCCATGAGCTCACAACAAACCAGACTATACCCAACGCATGACAGACCGGGAATGCCAGAGCTCTGTCACCAACACAAGATGTAACCCAAACAGAAGTGACAGAACTCTGGCAGTACTCACACATGACATTGAGCTGAACCTCAGGAGAGATGTGAATGTGTCCGTCTACAGCACAGCTATATCTGCCTGAATCCTCTCTTCTGACTGACTGCAGCAGGAGTTCATTGTTTCTGTCTCTTCTCTCAGTTAATGGCTGTGAGTTTCTGTACCAGATGAATGTTGCTCTGTCAGTCAGAGCGCAGCTGCTTTTACATCTCAGATTGACTGAATCTCCCTCTGTCACTCTCTCAGGAGACTCCACCTGAAGATCTGAACACAACACACACATTATATCTAGTGCTGCTGTCATACACTGATTATTATTCAACATAATGCACAGAAGAAAAGATAAACCTCATCAAAGTCACCTGTGACAGTAAGAGTCACTCCTGGATCACCAGTATATTTTCCATCAGGTTTATCAGTGATGAATCTGAAATAGTACATGTGTGAATCCTTCAGTGTCACATGATGTAGTCTGATGTTGCAGTACTGCTGTTTATCTCCCAGATACTGAAGCCTCTGACTGTATTCAGGGTCCTTAGACAGATCTGGATGTTCTCCATTATCTTTTACCTCTGTTTTGGTCCAGAACACATTCTTGATCTGATATCCAGTAGGGTATGTATAAGTGCAGCTCATTATCACTGTTGAGTCCTTTAGTGCACAGATGTGTGAAGGACTGTAACTCACACTCCAATCATCACTAGAAACCCCTGAAACACAGAATTCATCTCGAACAATTTAGCAGCAGCTTGTGCATGTAAAATTGCAGTATCAAATTTATCTTGAGTGTTTCTGAAGTGTTGCATTGACTAACCATGAATCATGAGAAGAACGATCAGAGGAAGAGGAGGAGCCATTCTGAGTGATGTCACTCTCAACACCTACAACAAATGTATAGTGGCTTATTTTTCAACTTAATGTCTTGTCGTTTTGGTCTCATTGTTACACATTTAGTTTTTCATATTCTTATTGCATTAAAAGTTTTATCAGATATATGATATATGTGTTGGGGGCCGTGGTTCAGTGAAGTCTACAATGGGAGAGATCTGCCTTGTCCAAATACCCACACTTGCGGTCTTTGCACTTGACCACTTGTCTACATGTCTGTTCAGCAGTCGCTATGTAACTAACAGATGACACAAATTAAAAATTGTGGTGCTTCTACACTCTAAATAATAGTACAGTACCGTACCATAATATTACAGTAATATATAACTTTATTAACTTAATAAAAATCTCTGAATATCGAGTTAAACATACTAAAATAACTGACTAAAAATCCAACCGTTAAGATAAGTTTACAGTTAAGTTTTTTTTAATTAAAAGAATTTAGTATTTGATTAACAAATTATTTATTTATAATACACTTAATATATTTGTGAAATTTATATCAAAAATATTTGAGGATGGAGAATTAAATATCTGTTTCAAGAAACAAAAATATTACTTAATTCAAATGAATATTATTAGTGTCATGATCCTGGTTCTTCCTTTTTACTCTGTCTCCCCCCTCTGGTCACTCACACACACACCTCTGATTACCTCATTGGTCATTACGCACATTCATCTCTCGCATCATCTTCAGCTGTTTTCCATTCATTACTTGTTAACCTCATCTTCCTTTCCACACCTGTTATCTCTTTCCCTAATTATCACTGCTTCTTCTAGTCCTGCTTTGCCTTGTCTCTTTGCCAGATTATTTCGAAGCTATGCGTGTGAATTCTCTGTGTAGTACCCTCTGGTGTCGTGTCGTGTCGTGTCGTGTCGTGTCGTGTCGTGTCGTGTCGTGTCGTGTCGTGTCGTGTCGTGTCGTGTCGTGTCGTGTCGTGTCGTGTCGTGTCGTCTCGTGTCGTCTCGTGTCGTGTCGTGTCGTGACCTGTCCTGAACACGTAAGGAGATTGTGCTACCACTGTGTATTGCTTCTAAGCTGTGCTAATTACAGAGTCCCTGTGCCTGCGCTCGTTGATTACTGATCTCCTGGAGGTCCCGGAGCTGGCTGGCATCCGTTACGGTACCCACGACTACCAGAGACGCTCCGCTGCCTATACGGAGGATTTACGTTATTTACCTGGCTGCTGTTTCACCGGAAGATTTTCGTTGTCATTATAGAATACTGAAGAATTCTGTTCTTACCTCTGGACTTCTTTTCTGTTCATTAAAGACTGTATTGCTGCATTTCGCTCCTGGGTCATCTTTCTCTCCACTCGTTACATTAGTATATTTAACACACTTTTAATAAATTGAGTAAGTTTACTTAATTAAAACAATGTACCCCTCCCCCACCCTTGGCGCATTTCCTCTGTGAAATTCAGGTTTGTGTATGTTTTATTTTATCTATAAAATCATTACTGTGCTTTAAATCATTTTATTTAATGCAAAACAACATACAGAGGCGTAATTCGACAACTTTGCTTAACACACAACTTTATTCCTAATTATAATGAATATAATTAATTTGGATGCTAAAATGTCCTCAGAACTGCGCACTGTATGTTTATTGGCAAGTTATGGAGTCAGTCGCTCGCAGTATCTTTCGGCTATGAGTGAAACGCAGGACGGCGGTCTGAAGATAGAAGTTCACCCACAGAGCGCGAGTCCGTCTCCGGCACGAGAACCAGCGCTGATCCGGTGGAAATTGGATAACCGACTGGTTGATTACACTTGAATTAGGCTACCTGAATGTTTAAATGTTTCATTTTTACTTCTAAAATGTTTGTTAAATGAGTTTAATGTAGGCAATATTGTATACATGTTAAAACAGTGTAAAATATGCTATATTGCTGTACTCACCGACAATAAAGGCCAATGTCATGTATACTGGTGGTTGTATGGAATACTATTTACAAAGGTTTAGAGGAAATAAGTTAATATTACTCATAAATAAAAACAGTTAATATTACTCATAAAAATTGTTTTTTAAATGTTAAATTATTTCTACTCAATTTTAATCGTTAATATACCAGATGCAGTTACTCAAACTAAAATATTTTTTTTACTTGCATTTATTCAATTCAAACAGTATATTTCATTGATTTCACAGCTTTAAAATTTTACAAAATTTTTTTGAGTGTAAAAATGTTTCACCAAAAAAATTTAGTAAATCATATTAAACCTTTTAGAGTGTAATTAACCCTCTGAGGTCTGAGCTGTTTTCTGGCCCTGGAGGTGTTCTGACATGCTCTGACATTTGTGTTTTTTTCTGTTACTTGTGACATTTTCATGGCTAAAGTCTAATTACACTGTATTCAGCACAAACTCTGCTACAATAATATATCAGCAGCATGTATGTAAAAGTTTGTAGTTTTGAGATAATGACATTTATGCGTGGTTTGTGAAAATACAAAAAAAAATTCTCACTGAAATAAGGCCATGAAACCCATACTGATTATTTCTTCACAAGACTTTTGAAAATTGTATGACATAGCCTAGAATATTTGCTCCAAAACTATGTGAAAATCACCCTGACTGCTCATTCAGATAAGACAATATATTGATTTAAAATTTCTAAGACGTGTTTTGTGTGACAAAGCCATATGCGAAGAGGCGTGATCATCTCATTAATATGTAAGCTTTTAACACCTGAGAAAGACAAAAACACTCCCCTAACTGCCCTATTAGGAGCGATCAGGCCCTGTCATTCAGAGCAACCTTGCACAAAGAATGAGGAGATTTAAAAAAGAATGGCTTTTAGATTGTTTGGATTTATTTACAACACAACACAATCCAAAAATACAAATGACAAAAGAGCACATTGAAAACAATGATCCAAAGACAGAGACCTTTGTGCCATTCCTAAAAACATTGTACATACCTTTCATTTCCAAGGTGTTTGATTTTCACTTTACAATGTTCATGTACAGAGACTCATGTGAATGTTGAAGTCAGCAGGACTCAGTTGCATCTGGTCCCTGAAAGAAAAAAAAAAAGAAAAAACGGTGAACATACTGATATCAAGAGAAACTATAGGGCTGCACGATTTTGGGAATAGATTTTAGATTTTTCTGGTTAAAATTTCTTTTTAAAATTCACAGAATACACACACACACACGTTTCCAACAATATATAATGAACACCAGGTTTGTTGTGCCTTGTAGGCATAGGCTACGCAGTGCTGCATAAAATAATAATAACAATAAATTAAATATTCCAAAAGATTTCAAGAACAACTACACTAGAGAGAAATATATTGATTATCATATGTTACTTCAAATGTTTCCATTCGTTATGATGATATGAAATGAGATAATAGTAAACACATAAAGCCTAATGTTTGGTGCATTTTTCCTTTCAAACGCAATCGCGCTCCAAAATATGATACATTAAAACCCACAGCGCGCTCCAAAATATGATACATTCAAACGCCATCGCGCTCCAAAATATTAAACATTATGGTTATACATATCTATGTTTGAGCAGATATCCACAAACAGTATTTAACAGGAAACACGGGTCTAAATAGTATAATATTCACCATATATCTAGCAACAGTTCAACTGCAATGTGAAGTTTATGCAACAATACCATAAACTAATAAGTAAGAATTTCTTACCTTACATCTTTCTTGTCTTCAAATCGCGTTCTTCTTCTTCTGATGTAAATCCAATGTAAGCTCAGACTTCCAAACTCGACGAAAAGCAGAGACTTGTGAAGTGTTTTGGTGTTTTGTGTTTGAGGTAACGAGGGCGTTCGCGTTCCATGTGGAGATTTGCATGTGAATCTCTTTTGTGCGAGTGGGCGTGTCGAATTAAAAAGTAATTAGCAAGCGTTTGAGATACTGGACATCCTGTTGGTTTTATACAAATTACTTAAACAGAGAATATTTGTTTTCAGTTTGAATCCGATCATTTAAAAGTACACACTTAAATGTGTCTAAAGGTATATGGCTCATAAATGTGAGACAAGTATTCGCTGAGTTTTGTTTCAGTTTATAGACGTGTTTAAGAAAAAAAAGTTCACCGCGACGGAGAGGCAGAACGCACACCCTGTTTATTTTCTTTATTTTACAAAGGCACAATGTTTTGATTTGATTGTAAGTGGACACATACAAAAGTAGAAATATCACAGATTATTTTTTTATATTTCTTTTTTCTGTATAATCATAAATGACGGAGTAATTTAAGTTTATGTTGCTGCTATGTTAAAAAAATCCAGCAAAACGCGTCGGCGTGTTTCTCGACCTCAGAGGGTTAAGTGATAAAAACAGTTGCAAATGTTGTACAAATTAGGCCTACACATACCATACTCATCTTTGCACCAATAAAATTTGCAACACTTTATGTTTTTAATTTAAAATTATATGTATCTAATTAATTTAAATTACAGTGGGATGTTTTCCTCGACATCTCGCGATTTCGGGGCACATGAGTTCCCGAACATAATGCATGATGGGATACGCTTAGCCTTGAATACTCCGAAGTGGTATTGGAGATAGTGTGGTTTTAGTGTGCATTAAGGGCACTGCACTTTGGCATTTTTAAGACATAGGACAGTATTACGCACTTACTTTATGTCGCGTGCACGCGCTCTCAAGTGGCCAGGACCACAAGTGTGGGTATTTAGACAAGGCAAGAGACTGGAGACGAGCGGTGAGTAAGCAGGTCAAGTGCATAATGATAAACATCTGTGTCTTGTTGCAGTAATTGGCATGGAGATACCAGATAACAGCCACTGGGAAACTGGGAGATTCTGAGAGAGAGTGGGCTGAGGACTCGTGCGCTGTGTCTGTTCCAGAGCAGACTTTATGCTACTTTGATCTACCGAGAAATGTCTGTAAGCTCAGAGAATATGTGTATGTTTTTGGTTTATTTAATACTAATAATAGCACTAGCCTCAGCCTATTCTTGGACCTACAGATGAAGACACTAGCTCAACATAAACCCCCTGTATCTTGACTATAGCTGCGCATGCACATGTACAAGTGTGTGGGTTACCTAATGTAGCATCAGTGACCTCATCTTCCTTTTCTTATGAAAATTGAGCACCATCTATTTTGAGATTGAACAGAGAACTAAAAGAGAAATACGCTCTAGTTCTTAGCTTAAAGTCAAGCAGAAATCTATGAAATACTTTTATTTATGCAAGAAAATGACAGCAACCATCATTTCCGCACTGCTTGAGTACAGAACTGTCTAAAGCCTTTCCCCGTCCCCTTTGATTGACAGCAGCTTTCATTATATAGTCAGCCTGTATTATACAGTTACTTGTTGTTAAAAGATTAAAGTTTTAAGGTGTTTGTCACCAACATACAAAACACTGCTAGAGAAAACATTGTGCTATTGGACTTTTGATTTTAAACCATATAGTTACTGAGACACAGCCCTGTGACAACTAGCCCCAACCAATCTCCCATAAATCCCCCACACTTAAGATATTTAACAGAACAGTTATAAAATCATGCTCTTACCCGTTTCACCAACACCCGTGACCAGTGACAGCACTACAAATGATCAGGATGAAACCAGTATAGGTATTTTTACACTCTGAATGACACGTGATTAACACATTCAACTTTCACATGAGCTTATGACACATCACCTAGTGCAGATCGAGCAGAGGAAGAGTTTTAACAGACAACATTAGACTAAGGCATACACATTAAACTGAGAGAAACTTTTTTATCAGTCCATAAAGATGCTCATGTAACAATGTTTTCAAACTTGGGAATATCTATATTTAATCAGTTGCATATATATAGTAATGACAAGTAACCTGTTCTTAAGAAACAGAGAAAATAATTGCTTGAATAACTGTACTTTAATTTGCATATGCAGACCAACTATCCTAGCTTGTAAAAGACTGGAAGGTATTGCAGTAGCAGTGACGTCAAAACACACATTTCATCTCCAGCATCACCAACTGTGCATTTGATAAACATCCAATTTACTGATTCATTAATACCAATCTGGAAGTTAAATAAACAAAGAACTTAAAACAGAAACAGAATTGATTAATCTGAATGTTTTTATCATGAGAACTTCAAAGCATTATTTTTTTTTAGCAGCCTTGTTCTTCTTGAATGCATCACGTCTCTAAAAATACCATTTCCTCTTTAGTAAGTGAGACTTCAGCATCACAGTGTGATCACGTGACCTTCATAAGCGATGGAGAGACGCTGAGAGACGTCACACGGAAGAGGAAGAGGAACTCAGTCCTGTCAGAGTAACGCTTGAGGCCTTTTTCACATATGGCGGCTCTAGTAATGGAAGTCCTGCCTTCTAAATAAAAGATCCAAATTGGTAATCATGTCACTGTTGCTGCTGTTAGAAGCTCAGATTTCCATAGAAACAGTTCTGAGATGCGCGTTCAGGACTGCACAGGTGAATTGGCTGGACAAACATGTTATTAAATCAGAGCACAGAAGTGAAACGGCGGCAGTTCTTTATTTCTTTTAAATTGTGTGAAGTGATCCTGGTGTGTTTCAGAGTCAGGGTCGCCAGATCTGAGTAACAAAACATAACATTGTTTGCTATTGCTGCATATGAACAAATGTTGTGTTTTCTGTTCGTATCTGTCATGATTCCTGTCTTGTGTTTCCCTTGTCTTGTGTGGACTTGTTATTTCCTGTTCTGTGCCATGTTTTGTAGTCCTTTGTAGTTTTTCTTGTTTATTAGTCTCCCCAGGTGTTTCTAATTAGCCACACCCCCTTGTTATCTTGTTTAGCTTGTTTGTCCCTGTGTATTTATAGCCCTTGTGTTTCACTTGTTACTTTGTCAGTTGTTGTACATGTATGGGTGCTTCTAGTTCGGTCCTGCTCGTGGTTTTGTTTCTTTGTCCTTCGAGTTCTTTATTATTTGTACTACATGTTTCTCCATTAAAACCCTGCATATAGATCCTCGCTTCCGCCTGCTTTCTCCGGCACACTACAGTATCACTGATTACTGATAATCAGATTTTATTAGTGCTCATTTAGAAGACACCTTATGATCTGAAACGATACAGTGTCACTTTGGATCAAAGTTTCTGTCAATAAATGCATACAAATCCCGCATAAAGAAATGCTGTGCTCATGTCACTATTAATGATTTTCTTAGAAACTGCAGAACAAAGACAGCGCTAAAGAAAACACTGTCTGTAAAATGACGCGTCAAACATTCAGTGGTTGGACATTTGATTAATGTGTTGAGGAACATCACAACCTCTAAATGCAATTTTGGTTTATTTTTCACAGAAGTTGAAGCTTTGATGAAATTCATGAATGCATCATTAAAATTGTGTATAGAAGCTTTATTTCTTTATTCAGTATAATCACAGTAACTTTACATTTACAATATTTTCATCAAAACCCATGAGTGCAGATGTCAGCGGGTGCAGTGTGTGTGTGTGTATGTGTGTGTGTGTGAGTGTGTGTGTGTGTGTGTGTGTGTGTGTGTGTACCTGTGCTGGTGTGTTCAGTGCTGCTATACGGACTAATGCTGGATGTTGAGATCTGGACACGTGTCGTTGTCTCTGTAGCTGAGAAATGAAGAACAACTGTCACACCATAACAAATATATTTAGATTAGATAGCTTTTTCATTGTCATTCAACTGTAAATTTAGAGTGCACATATGTGACCCTGGATCACAAAACCAGTCATATGTCGCACGGGTATATTTGTGGCAATAGCCAACAAAACATTGTATGGGTCAAAATTATAGATTTTTCTTTTATGACAAAAATCATTAGGATATTAAGTAAAGATCATGTTCCATGAAGATATTTTGTAAATTTCCCACCCTAAATATATAAAACATTTATTTTTGTGAATGGATGCAGCACTATCGCCAACATAAATGCACAACTTTAAAGGCGATTTTCTCAATATTCCGATTTTTCTGTACCCTCAGATTCCAGATTTTCAAATAGTTGTATCTCGGCCAAATATTGTCCTATCCTAACAAACCACACATCAATGGAAAGATTATGTATTCAGTTTTCAGATGATGTATACATCTCAATAAAAAAAATAAAATAAAAAAACCATACGACTGGTTTTGTGGTCCAGGGTCACATATGAACAAAACTCCATTCCACTGGCTCATAAAAAATAAAAATAAAATAAAAATGCTACAACATGCATTCAGATATAACACAAAAAAATAGTTTGACAGCAGCATAAAAATAATAATGTTGCACATGGTAATTGGCGGCATGTAAATCCAATCATTTGCCCTTGTTAAGTGGTGGCATATAGATAGTTATTCCACATTATAAATAAATACTATAATTGTAATAACCCGGTCCAGTTCACATGAGGCTCACAGCAGAGGATTCAGTGAGATATAGCAGTTAAGGTTTTTTTTTTTTTGAGTTCAGGAGTCTGATAGTTTGTGGGAAAAAGCTGTTGCACTATCTGGCTGTTCTGCCCCGAATGCTGCGAAACCTCTTGCCAGAGGGCAGCAGAAGAACAGTCCATGATGAGGATGGGTGGGGTCTTTTGTAATGTTTTGGCCGGGTCAGACAGCGTTTGAGTGCAGTGAAGAGCCGATGATCTTTTCTGCTGTCCTCACCACTCTCCGTACAGACTTCCAGGCTGAGGTTTGCAGTCCCCAAACCAGACAGAGATGCAGCTGGTCAGTGTGTTCTCCATAGTGCCTTTGTAGAAGTGCTGAGGATGGGAGGGGGAAGGTGTGCTCTTCTCATCCGCCGCAAAAAGTACAGACACTGCTGAGCTCTCTTTAAAAGAGAGGCAGTGTTGAGGCTCCATGTCAAACTCTCTGTGATCTGCACCCCCAGGAACTTGGTGCTACTGACTAATTCCACCGCAGTGTCGTTGATGAGGAGTGGTGTGTGGCTGTGTTGCTTTCTCCTGAAGTCAACAATGATCTCCTTCGTTTTGTCGACAATCAGGAGCAGGTTGTTTCTGTTGCACCAGTCCACAAGCTGTCTCACCTCCTCCCTGTAGGCCTGTTCATTGGCATCCTGGATGAGGCCCACCACTGTTGTATCATCCTCATACTTCACAACAGGTGTTTTATTTACAGTTCAGGAGGAACATGTTCAAATTATTTATCCAATCATCACGCCATTTCAATCATCACGTCATTCCAACCGGCTGTCAACAATCAATAATCAACATGTCTACTCAATTAACAAAATGAGTTGAGGCCTCTCTCTCTCTCTCTCTCTCTCTCTCTCGCTATATATACACACAATCAATTCATATGTTCCTCTACAGTTTTCAGCATCCCTCCACCACCCTGTCTCCTCACACTCATCTGGTTACATTCCTAACGTGAGTGTTCTCCTCCAGATGGGCCAGGCTACAAAAGAGTAGAGAGGAAATGGTGTCTCTTGTGGAGCGATTGGGGCGGTAAGCAAACTGGAAACATTCTCAGAAATAAAGGTACAAAAGCTGTCACTGGGACGGTACCCTTCAAAAAGGTTCAAATATGTACCATTTAGGTACTAATATTTACACTTTTGGTAACAATATGTATACCATTTGAGAGACTACTATGCACTCTTTAGGTACAAAGGTGTAACTTTTGAAAAGGTACCGCCCCAGTGATAGCTTTTGTGTGTTTTTTCTGAGAGTGAAGGGTCAAATGTGGAGGGGAGTTTTGAGATGATATGGTCCTCTCGAAGCACTTCATCATTATGGAAGTGAGTGCAACAGGACGATAATCATTGAGGCATGTAATTGTGAATTTTTTGGGCACTGGTATTATGGCAGCAGTCTTGAAGCATGATGGAACAACAGCCTGATTCAGCGAGGTGTTGAAGATGTCTGTGAGGACAGGATTCAGCTGATCAGCGCATTCCTTAAGCACCCGTCCTGGGATGTTGTCATGAGGAACACAGTGTTGTTGTCAGGGCCCGCCGCCTTCCGAGCGTTGACTTTTTTCAAGGGACCTCAGGACGTCAGCTGTGTTAAGACTGAGTACCTGCTCGTCGGAATGAGGAACACTTTTTCTCACAGGAGTGTTGTTTAGTGCTTCAAACCGTCCAAAATATGTGTTGAGTTTGTTGAGAAAGCATGTTGTCCTCACAGGGTGGTGGAGTCTGCATACCCTGCCACATGCGCTTGGTGTTCGTTGGGTCACAGACGAAACCCTGCATTTTCTGGCTATGGGCACGTTCTGCAGCCCTAATGGCACGGTTCAGGTTGGCTCCAGCTGTTCTGAGCGCCCCCATGTGACCAGCTTTGAACGCAGCATTTCGTGCCTTTAGCATTGCACCTACCTCGCTGGTCATCCAGGGCTTCTGATTGGCTCGTGTGGTGATGTTCTTGGTGACACATGCATCCTCCATGCACTACTGAATATATGTGGACACAGGCGCAGCACACTCCTCTGCATTGATGTGTAACCCAATCAGTGCAGTCAAAGCGGTCCTTTAATGCTGACATAGCACCCTCAGGCCAGACCCTCACCTGCTTCACTGTTGGTTTTTCCTGATAAGCAGTGGCCTGTATGCAGGAATTAGCATCACAGAGAGGTGGAGCTGATGTGGGGGCGGGGGACTTCCTCAAATGCCTTCTTGGTGTTAGTGTAGGCTAGATCCAGTCTGTTCATGTTCCTGGTAGCAAAATCCACATACTGATGGACATGAGGGAGAACTGTCTTCATTTTAGCCTGGTTAAAGTCCCCTGCACACACACACACACACACACACACACACACACACACACACACACACACACACACACACACACACACACACACACACACACACACACACACACACACACACACTGCTTTACTCATGTACACTGATAACATACACCATAATGTTAGATAATAAACACTTTTAGTAGAGATCTTCAGCTCTTACCCGTCAGCAGAAACACACAAACTATCAGTGGAAACTTCATTTCTTCATCAGTTCAGTTCAGAAAATCAGTTTGAAACTCTCAGTAGTTCCTCACACGACTCTCTGAAACTCAAACAGCAATAATACTGCTCTCATCTATATGTGGAGAGTAAAATAACACGCTGGTTTCTCATCTCACGTGAGAGAGACGCAAGAGCAGAGCAATGCATGAGCTTTGCCAACATTTATACCAAAGTTCAGATCAGATCAGGAAGAGTATTTTAATCATGTCAAAAATATATGTTCTAAGAATCAGCTCTGGCCTCTTGGTTGTATATTCTGCAAGCGTAGCTAAACATTGTGGTTTTAACACTATAGAAGCAGCGAGAGCCAAATAAGTATTTTCATAATGTCTGGGCTTTCTGCTAAACTCATGCGACAGCTAATATTACACCGGATACCAGACTTTGCAGGGGAACATGTCTCACTTTATAGAGAAGTGACAGCAGAATGTAGACATGTACTCTGTCAGAGCGGAGGTCTGGTTTGAATAGGATATATGAGTATATTACATCAAAAGATACAATACACAAAACAGATTATTCATAAATTAATTAATACAAGAATAATATATTTGAAAGGATTAATCCTGCAAAATAACCATAAAAGAATAATCATAATAGTCACAAGCATACTTTTTTTTTTCTTATACACCAATTTCAAAACATGTTAATTACATGTTAAGCGCTTATGAAAAAAAAAGTAAAACATTTTAAGGAAACAATCGTTGCCCAACACTGTTTCTCCATCATATGAGCTCTGGGAGAAGAGTTGCATTGTGGGAAATGTAGTGTGTTTAGCTGAAGCCTCAAAGCTCTTCCTGTGACTGTAGTTTCACTTCCTGTTTGCCCAGTAATGCCACAAACATCACATGATTAACTGAAGCTAAAGGCCTCCTAGTATTATAATGATAAAGTTATTCTTTAGTTAAAGCTTCTCAATAGCAGTTGTTTTTAAGACCCTCCAAAAATCTGTGGCATTTATACGTTGTTTTCAGTGATTTATCAGAATATGCAGCTTCTTTAGATGGTCATGAATGGAGAAGTACGCTCTTTGGCTGCAGATTATTGTAGTTACAACATCAACCAGCAGGAGAGAACAGATGAAACTAACCAGACAAATCCATATACACATTAATAACTACAGACATACAAAATAATAATAATGAAACAAAATGTATGCTTACTTGCAATTCAGAATAACATGGTGAAATGTGTCCATTACACTAAAGAATATAAACATCACATGAAGATTCAGCTTTAAACATTGATTACATTTACCTTATTTCTATGATCCATATTTCTGTATGTCAGCTGTAAACATATCAGGATCAAATATAACACTTCTACAGGACTGATAATTACATTTAACAAGACCATAATCAAGTCATAATGAATCTGGTCTTTCTGAATTATGAATAGAAAAGACAAAGCGAGATTGGTCAGGACCCAATTTCAGTACAACAATGGAAATGATGAGAAGGATGAAGATTTCTCGTGGCTCTTAATATGTTTATGAACGTTTATTATATAATAGGCTTATTAGTTAAATGAGCTCATTTGTGTTGTGGTGTTGGTTGAGGAAACACAGCTGATGTAAACCACTGTTGTTTCTGTGTCCTTGTCCTCTGGATTACAGTGACGTCCAGTGTCTTTGATCTACAGTCACAGGAAACTTCAGTTAATTAGTTAGTTAAAGTGCCTCTATTATGCTTGTTGGAATATTCCTCTCATGCAGTGTGTAATAGAGCTGTCGGTGAATGTAAACGCTCTGCAAAGATCTGAAGTCGAAAGTGCTCGATAAATAAGTTACTGTCTCCCAAAAGAAAGAATCGCCTCTGAAGCACCTAAACGAGTCGCCAGTAACTCCAGTCTCACTTCTGTGACACGCATACGTAACGCAGTAACACATTTGCATAATGCCTGCCTATGGTTTTCATTGGCTGCACCACATTCAAAATGTGGAAATAAACATATTCCTTTGTGTCTGAAGAAAAGTCTTGAGAAAATAAAGCAACTGATTCCCTCCACACTGACCTCTGATGGACAACATGAGAAAATGAACCAATATTCCACTTTAATACATCTTTATTGCATCACTGAGGCGACAGAATCAAACTAGATCATGGCAAAGTGATGCAGTCTAACGTTATCCTGCTGAAGACTTCATAATGACTGATACGACAGACTAAGTGCATGTATGAAAGACACACTGACCTTTCCATTCTTTTAGGTGTGTAATTGTGTTTTAGAAAAAAAAGCTTTTGTTGTAAATCTATGACATGTACAGCATCTCCACTAATCTTACAACACAATTATAAGTCATTTAAAGGGACGGTTGATTATGATTTCACTTTTCTAACTTTAGTTAGTGTGTAATGTTGCTGTTTGAGCATAAACAACATCTGCAAAGTTACAACGCTCAAAGTTCAAAGCAAAGAGAGATATTTTCTTTTAAAGAAATTGCTTTTTAAGGACTACAACAAACGGCTGGCAGGGACTACACCACATTCCTCCCGGGTTAGTGACATCACCAACTCAAAAATGTACATAAACCCCTCCCTCGGAACACGATTTATAGATTATCAAGACAGAATATGCTAATCAATGACAAGAAGATAACTCCACATAAGCTACATAAATTCATCAACTAACCATTCAGAAATGTGGTCTATTATGTTGTCACTTCTTCTTGAGTTTCTCCATCATTGTCTAACTCTGGTTTGAACATAAAAGGCTAAAAGTTTTTGAAATGTTCAGTGCATGTGTGTGTGGGGAGGTAATACGCTGATTTCACGCAGCCGCCATTTTGAAATCGAAAGCAAGGCTCCGGTGGGAAGAAAACCGGAAGTAAAGATAAACAACAATGACTTGGACTACAAACCTGAAGCTGCTGCCGCGATTTACTCTATTTGATGTGGAAAAATGGGCAGAGGATGGATGCCGAATCCCACGAGCTGTTTTGTTAAAGGGATACAGCAACTGGATTGAGGGTTACATCACTGACATTGAAGGTAAGGTTAACAATTAATAAAATAATAATAATTTATGTAGTGCAAACAACTTATATAACGTTACACTGTATTGTCAAAAGTATTGGAACACAATCAAAATGCATTAGCCTATGTTTGTCCATGTTATTTTATTTTTAGTAAACATCAGCATGACATTTTATGTTAGAATGCATTTCGAATATTTTTTTAATTGTTTACAGTCAGGAAAAGTGAGTCAGGCAGTGTTGTGAGGGCAAGGGCATTTCGCTCAATGCGAAAAAATGATGCCCCATACATGGTGCAGGTAACAGTTACACAAGTTCAAGTTCAGGCGCTAGTTCAAGTGCCAAAGTTCGTTCCTGCTTCTTTTTTTTACTTTCTGAACGAATCACCTTTTTTGCAATGAGACTGGTTGTTGGAGAACTGGACAATTTGACACATGTGTATAGATAGATGAATTGATAGATAGATAGATAGATAGATAGATGGATAGATGGATAGATGAATAGATGAATAGATGGATGGATAGATGGATGGATGGATAGATAGAGTGTGTACATAATTATTAAGTTGATATTCTGATCTTTCTTTTCAAAGCACATTTTTCCAAACCACACAAATCTTAATAACTGCTAATAATTTTAGATGTAGCGTTAGTTATTTAGAAGTGATATAATTGTTAATGATTGCTGGAAGGGGGAAAGGCCTTATATTCAGGTGTGCATAATTCATCTCGCACTGAAAATCATTATTAAATGCATTTTACCGGTAAAAGAAAACCTGCTTAATTATGCACTCCTGAATATTATGCACACAATTATATATAACTTCTAAAAGTTATAAATGATTAATAAAATTAATGGTTATTAAAATTGATATGGTATGAAATTAGTAAAAATGGGCTTGAATTATTTTTTATCAGAATATCGACTTGCATAATAATTATGAACACACTATACATACAAATATATATATATATATATCCATACATATATCCAACATGTAGTATTATCAGTTCAACTCAAAATACAAAACAATTACTGTACTTGTCTGCAATTATTACACTGTTGTCCACTTACCTTGTTTCCTACAACCAGTACCAAACATAAGGTGAAGAGCAAACCTGTATAGTATGAAAGTTTGAATGTTCCTTGACTTCCTGCAACTTGATGGAACTTTATATTTTCATTATTTTGAATAAATACTGACTTATATATATTGTTTCTTAATTTACAGATAGAATTTCCATCTGAAGGTTCCTTTGTCATCGGAGAATCAAAATGCAGCTGCAAAGCTGGCCAGGGTCAATGCAATCATCAAATTGGTCTACTGTATACCCTGGCACACTACATCAAATTGGAATATAAGTCCGTTCCACCGGTCGTTAGTAAAACCTCCTTGCCACAGACATGGCATATTCCTTCACGTTCTATGGGTCTAGCCCCTAAACCTATTAACACAGTTAAAATATCAAAATTGAAGCCACCAACAGCTAATCCACCTCAAACAATTTATCAAAGATCTAGTCATGGAGTCATACCTAACATGTATTGTCCCATTTCAACCCCTCTACCAAGTGATCAGTTTGCAAATGACCTTCATGAAAATCTTGCTAAAATTGGAAGCAAAAGCCAAATGTACAAACTGCTGCAGGCATCAAAGACATACCCTGTGGACAAAGTTGCAATCGAATTCGGACATCTGCCTCATGGATCAGCATTGACATACCAAGTCATCGGGTTGCCATCCACCTCCACTGATCCCTACCCACCTTTTCCTCTCCCACCACAACCATGCACTTTTTCAACTTCTCTCAGTGAAAAGGAGAGCATTTTTTATGATGGTATGACTGTTACACTCTCTGATTCCGAGGCATTAGAGAAAGAAACGACTGGGCAGAGCAACAATAAGATGTGGCACCGTGTTCGTTCCCAGCGCTTGACTTCATCCAATTTTAAGAGGATAGTCTCACGAGTTGCAGACTTTAACAGCCTTGCAACCAGTATGCAGAAACAGAAAAGGTCAGTTCAGACACAGGCAATGAAGAGAGGGCTGGAACTGGAGCCAGAAGCAGCTGCACAATACGAGCAGGTAACCAGTAATCGCGTTTACCCTTGTGGCTTTGTCATAAATCCCCATGCCCCACATTTAGGCGCATCTCCTGATCGGAAGGTGGTTGACAGCACTGGTGCTCTGGGGTTACTTGAAATCAAGTGCCCTGATGTCGACAGTGTCCTACAGTGCAAGTACCTTACCGTAAGAGAAGATGGTATGCTTGCTCTCAAAACCAGCCATGAATATTATTATCAGATGATTGGACAAATGGGAATCACTGGGATGAGATGGTGTGACTTCTTTGTCAAATCCAGAAATGACTTCCACCTGGAGCGCATTCATTTTGATGATGAGAAATGGGAGTCAGTAAAGACTAAGTTGGACTTGTTCTTTTTTAACTACTGGCTGCCCAACTTGTGCTTATAAACCCAGGAATACCACACATACTTAAGCCCAATTTATACTTCTGCGTCGACCTCCCACCGTAGCTAGGTTGTAGGCTGTGTGTGGAGCGCGTACCCTTCGGCGTACCCGGACGTGCACCTCTCCAAAAATGTTCTATGCGTACGCAAGCGTGTGATTGGTCTACTTGAACCCCTCCCTCAGGTTTCACATGCTCCCTCTGCATTTGTAATTGTGCGTCGGAGAAGTATAAATGACGTTGACACACAATTACAAATGCAGAAGGAGCATGTGAAACCTGAGGGAGGGGTTCAAGTAGACCAATCACAGCACTTGCGTCTGTGTAGAATTGACGCATTTTGGAGAGGTGCACATCAGGGTACGCCGACAGGTAAGCGCGGCACACACAGCCTACAACCTAGCTACGGTGGGAGGTCAACGCAGAAGTATAAATTGGGCTTTACTCCTAACAGACATGCGGTGCACACATTAGATAAGTAAATATTTAAATATAAATAAGTAAATATGTAGTTTTAGAACAAATAATTTCTACATTAAATAAAACTGAATTCCACTGATTGTACAAAAATATAATTTTATTTAGAAATGAATTTCACTGTTTATAGTCTAAAGTATGAAATAAATATGTACAAAAATATATAATTTTTGATTGTATAAATTTGTTCCAGTGTATATTTTCCATCAACTGTACAAATCATAACAATAAATCAAAGTAACATTTAAATGACTATTCTCGTTTATGTACATTTTTGTCTGTAAATGTAAAATGTCATTTCACTGAGGGTGAGTACATTTTCAGCAAGTTTGTATTATTGAGTGAAACCTTCTTTTAAAATAGAGGTCCTTGAAAATTAGTCAGTAGAGCACAAACAGTCCACATCTGGTTGACTGAACCACAGAGTGAAAGGGGTGGGACACCATAAAAAATGTGATATTCTTTGATGCGTCTGATAGCCCTCTCTATGTGTATCCTCAAGCGGGCAATCTCTTGGGTGTGTGCAATTTCATCTTTACTGAATTGTCCACTTGGGCCTGTGAATGTTGGGGTTACAAGACTGACATTGATGTCAGCAAGGAGATCTCTGATAAGAAAGCCCTTATCAGCCATTACTTCGTCTTCTGGCTGGAGGAGTTTTAGAATGCCTGACTCTTTGGTGATTTCCTTGTCAGAGATGGAGCCTGTGTATAGGTTGCTTACAAAACTAACTGACCCAAAGGGGGTAATGCCAATCAGGGATTTCAAAGTTGTGGTGCCTTTGTAATGAGAGTATGTCATTGTGTTTAGAACTTTTGAGCTTGCTGTTTGAATATGGATCTCAGTACAATCTAGCACAACGCGTGTTTTAGGAAAGGTCAGCTTGAAGCAAGGTGGCATTAGCTCGTCTATAGCCTCTCTACTTGGCCATACTGGTAGTGTGCCGAGCATGAAATACAGGTAGTTAGCCCAAGTTATACATATCCGGCGGACTGTGGCCTTTGACAGATTAAACCTTACAGCTAAATCTGCAGAAAGAAGTCCCTGCCTCATACGGCAGAGAAACAAGAAAAACTGGTCTAAGAGACAAATGTCGTGAGCATGAAAGCCAGCGGTTACAGTCTGTTCTGTTTTATTATGTCTTTGCATTTGACTCCATCTCACCAGAGACTGTGCTGTAGGTTGAAGAGAAAGGTAGAGTGCTTTGAGGGTCTCATAATCTTTCAATCCGGTGTAAAACATGATCATCTTCGGCTCACATTGGAATCGCTGTAGACAAAACTGCTGACTTCTTAAACTTTCATTTTCTTCTGTCAGACGAGCAATCTCCTTCTGTGCTGCATTCAGCTGCTCTTCCATGGTAGGTGACGTTTCCAGGTAATCATGGTCTTGCAGTGCCCCGAAACCATTGTTAGATCTGTGTATTAAGAAAAAAAAAAAAAGAGAATTACATGAACAACAAAAATAAGTATCAAGGAGGTCATTAGATATGTTTACATGCTCTAATTTTCATCAATGAATGCAATCTGATTTCAAGTTTGAAAAGTTCAGTTTATATGATTTTTTTTTTTCTTATGGATCAGATTTTTTTTTAGGTCTACAGCACCCCTTTCAATCCAATCAAGATTTAATTCAGATCAAGCTTAATCAGTTGGATTGAGAAGTTGAAGGCTTTTCAGTTGGATTGAACCATTGACAGACATTGGCTGACCATCGGCTTGGTGTGTCCCTGCCCTTAGGTCTGAGATAGATTACTCACTCTTCTCTTGTGTTCTGATCAGGAAATGAATGTTCCCCCTCTTCTTCCTCAAGAGTTTCAGTATCACAGACACTGGAAATGAAAATAATCATGATTTCAGTCTTGGCAGTTCATATAGGCTAGTACTGTTATGTACAGTCGTCACATTATAGACACTACATAAACTGAACCTGAAACAACCTGTAATATCTATCAAATATATATAGCAGCCAATAAGATAAAAACATTGAAAATTATAGAAAAAATGTGCAACTGAAAGAAATTACAGCAATCGGTATTATATATATATGTATATATATATATATATATATATATATATATATATAGTATGGTTTAACATTTAAAAAAAATCAGTTTGGTTAAGTACTTGTTTTATGATAAAACATTACAGTAGCCTACAATCACATTCAGATAGGTTTAAATGACTCAATGAAAAGACAATAGTATATATTTTGGTTATTAAAACAAATGTTCTCATAACATGACATCCTAATCTTTTTAAGATTATTCATATTTTGGCATCAAACTAGTTAACGCACCTTTGATATCTCTGAAGTGTCCTCCTTGGCTTGAGTTCACAGGACCATGTAAACAAAGTCGGCACGCTTCCCCGTTTCAGTCTATGTAAACCCGTGAGCGAAAGTTCAATGCAGTCCTGAGTAAAATGCTTGGAGCATACTCTCGTGTTGTCTGTAATCTAATGAGAGAATCACTTAATTAGTTTTATAACTGCCACCCAAAACGTGTGTAACTTAGAAAGATAGCATTAGCTAACTAAAGTTATTTCTGCTTTAACTTAACTTACCTTAAAATGAGGTCCAATATCCCTTCTTATTTTCACAACCCACTCACGACAGGCTTTTGGGTCACCCGGAAAGCGATGAAAGGATATATTTTTATCACTTTCTTTCCGTTGATATGATGAACAGTCTGGTACACAACAATACGCCATCGCAATCGAAACTCTCCTGTGATTCAAGGCGACACTTCCGGTTTTCTTCCCACCGGAGCCTCGCTTTCGATTTCAAAATGGCGGCTGCGTGAAATCAGCGTATTGAACCTCCACCCTCTATGCCGGGAGCAGCAGCTCATTTGCATTTAAAGGGACAGACACAAAAAGGGTGCGTTTTTGCAATTTTAACATGCTATATAAAAATATGTGTGGGGTATTTTGAGCTAAAACTTCACATACACACTCTGGGGACATCAAATACTTATTTTACATCTTGTGCAAAGGGCATTTTACCACCCCTTTAAATTCTCAATCAAAATCTAATCAAATCTATACTGTTCTTGACAAGTTGTTGAGGTTTAGTAGCAAGAACCCATTAACCCCTGCTGGTAGATGTCATATTTACTCCATTAAGCCCTGCTGGCAGATGTCATATTTACTCCATTAACCCCCTGGGGTCGGCGGTATCGCCGGCGATACCAGCTCGCTTTTTTTTTGATCAGTTCAAAAGAGATTCATTTTGCTCTGTTGACTTTGATATTACAAACACGTTTCATACATCAATCAATTCTGTTAAATGTGTATTCTTTTTGTGTATACTCACAATAAAAACAAAGTGTTTTGCTTTTTGCCAAATAAAGAAAAATAAACACGAAGCGAGTTCTGCCTTCTCTCTGTCAGTGTAGTCCATTCTGAAACGCGTCCGAAAATGAACAATAACTCAGCGAATACTCAGTCAAACAGGCACACAGGCATGAAGTAATTTATATAAAAAACAAATATTCTCAGTTCATGTAATCTGTAAGAAAAGAGCGAGATGTCAGTCGTTCTCATCTCATCTAATTATTTTTAATCTGCCCCGCCCACGGAGAGCGCGCGCTATTCAAACGCAAATTACTGAGGCAATCCACGCAAGCCTGTGAACGCCCCTATATCAGCTCGAGAAAAGTTTAATCAGATCATTGTACTTGTCTACACTGTCTCGCAGCGCTGTGAGGAATAATAAAAATGGAAAATGTACCTCAGAAGTGCTGGTATTTCGAGGAGCAACGGATGGAATACTGTAGTAAGTTTTTTTTCATTCTCAAGTAAATCGGGTTTCTGTGTGTGAATGAATGAACCCAGAGATGCGCTGTTTACCACAACTCGCAAAAAGAAGGTTTAAATTTGAATTGCGTTTCTGTGTGTGAATGAATGATCTGCTGTTAGCAAACTATTTTGCTATACTGAGTAAAAATCGACTGAAATATGTTGAAATAAAATGTATTTGTATAAGCAACGTATTAAACTGCAAATGAACATTTATATTCCTTATAATAAAAACGAAAGACCGATGTTACAGACAAATGAAAGACAACATTTCGTTGATTAGTTTTGGATAGATTACACATTTTTACTGTAAAATATCTGCCTCCTCAAATAAGCTTTTGTTTGCCAATTTTTGCTAATATGTCAAATATGTTTTGTCAATGTAGGCTATATTCGAAGTAATGAATCCTTAACTTTGATATATGTATGATAAAATGTATACTTTAGTTTTTACAAAGAAAGATTACACTTCAATTGTTGTTGTAATTGTAACCTTTTTAATAAAAAATATATATTTACAAGGTAGATGTAAACAAATTTTAAAAGGTAAATATAAGCCTTTTCTTTAAATAATTTTTATTGTGTTTTATTATTGACAAATTTGGGGAGAGGATACATATTCCAAAACTGAAAATACAGTATGAGAATTAACTGCACAATTACTAGACATGTTTTCCTTGGATATTATACAATTTGCAAGCAACATTTGTGAAAAAAATAAAAATAAAAAAATAAATTGACATGCTTCCAACTGTGAACCAATTTGGTAGAATATATATATATATATATATATATATATATATATATATATATATATATATATATATATATATATATATATATATATTGCTCTTGCATTCTTTCTTGTGGCTATAGGTGACACACCTGAATGAATGGCTCATTAAGTATGCAGGCCCCATTGTCTCCTCAGGTGTGAATCACTAAATATGCATGATGGTGTTGAATCGTTGAGCATATTACCTTTACAAAAAGTGTTTTACAAGATTTAAATCAATGTATTGTGTTATGTGAATGATTAGGTAGGATGATTTTCACATCATTTTGAAGAATGAGTATGTGTTTTGTGGCCTTATTTCAGAAACTTTAGTTTTTAGTTTTTTCAATAACCATGCATAAACATTATTCTCTCAAAAATACAAACATGTACATGCATGTTGCTCACATATTATGGTAGCCCTGTTTGTGCTAAATAGAGTGTAATTATACCTTTGCCATTAATATGTTTATAAGCAACTGAAAAAAGCACAAATGTCAGGGCATGTCAGAACATCTCAAGGACCCCCAAAACCCCTCAGACCCCAGAGGGTTAACCCCTGCTGGTAGATGTCATGTTAACCCATTAACCCCTGCTGGTAGATGTCATATTAACTCCATTAACCCCTGCTGGTAGATGTCATATTAACCCCATTAACCCCTGCTGGTAGATGTCATATTAACCCCATTAACTCCTGCTGGTAGATGTCATATTAACCCCATTAACTCCTGCTGGTAGATGTCATATTAACCCATGCTGGTAGATGTCATATTAACCCATTAACCCATGTGGGTAGATGTCATATTAACCCCATTAACCCCTGCTGGTAGATGTCATATTAACCCCATTAACCCCTGCTGGTAGATGTCATATTAACCCCATTAACCCCTGCTGGTAGATGTCATGTTAACCCCATTAACCCCTGCTGGTAGATGTCATATTAACCCCATTAACCCCTGCTGGTAGATGTCATGTTAACCCCATTAACCCCTGCTGGTAGATGTCATGTTAACCCATTAACCCCTGCTGGTAGATGTCATATTAACCCCATTAACCCCTGCTGGTAGATGTCATATTAACCCATTAACCCCTGCTGGTAGATGACATATTAACCCATTAACCTCTGCTGGTAGATGTCATATTAACCCCATTAACTCCTGCTGGTAGATGTCATATTAACCCATTAACCCCTGCTGGTAGATGTCATATTAACCCATTAACCCCTGCTGGTAGATGACATATTAACCCATTAACCCCTGCTGGTAGATGTCATATTAACCCATTAACCCCTGCTGGTAGATGTTGAAACTACACTATACGGCTTCAACAGCATCTTTCTCCATTGACGGCCATTCAAACAAAGTTTCTTGATTAAAAAAAAAATAATAATTATGTTCGCAACAAAACTAAAAATTAACTAAACAAAAAAACTATGTTGTAAAAGTCTCATAATTTTACAGTAGATGGCTACTGTCTTTCATTTCACAGCTCAGGAAAGCCATTAGTGAAGGTTTGAGACACCAGTGTCAGTTTTATTACTAAGAGGTTAGTTTTGTTACTCAGATCTGGCGACACTGACTCTGAAACACCAGAATCACTTCACACAGCGTCTGATAGGTGTACTAAACCTAACCCGGTCCGTGTAACGCTTTGCAGTTCTCTGTTCAATTTGCACCATCAAAATTAACCAAATGAAAAATTGGCTTCAAACTTTCATTTTCCATTTCTTTGGAATAATTCACAAACGGATAATTGTTTCTCAGTTTAATTTTCAATTCTACAAGCTGGGTTATTGCGTCCGAGTCTGATTTTTGAACAAACATAAAAAAAATTACTCATTGCTGTGATTTTCCATTTCTCTGTGTTTTGCTCGCGGTTGGACCGTACCAGTTCCACTGGGGGGTGGAGCGGGGGGTGGGTGTGGATGCATAGGCATTAGAGCGCTGTAGCATTATGTGTAGGCTATGGCATGTCTGAGTCTGTCCATGATTTATCCATAGGGATTTATCGCAGTGGTGTACAGTCTCTACGTGATACGCAGGTATACGCCGTATACCCACTAGAAAAGGCCAAGGATTTCCGTATACCCACTTAAAAAAGCGTGAGGATACGTAACAACTTCGTTTTGTGTCAGAACTTTCACACTTTCATTCATTAATTCACCCCGTCTGTGTTTGCGAAGCGACACGGATCGAATCGCGGAATCCAGTCATGGGTTTTGAATGAATAAATCAAAAGTAGGGCTGTACAATGAATCAAATCTCGATATGGACTAGTGTATATGAATATTAAAGTTAAAAGAGACTGCAATTGTTCTACGCGTCTCTGGGAATGAGCGCTCAATGTGTGATCCACTCGCGCTCCACTACACACACACACACACACACACACACACACACACACTGAAGCACGCCCGACTCACGCTCGTGGTGTTTTCAGCGTTTCACTGTATTGAGACATGATGTAGGATCGCAGAGCTGCTATGAGAGTCACTTCATGCGAATTTCACCATTTCATTTGACAAAACTATCGTCATTCATTCGTTTCATATACATACAGAAACTGTAATGTCTTTATGACAACCTGTCAAAATAAAAGTTCGGTATAACTTGAAGAAATTATAACAGAAATATATAACTATTGCACAGTAGAGTATACTTCAAGTAGTCCTAATAATAATAATAATAATAATAATAATAATAATAATAATAATAGTTTATTAACACACAGAAACTCAAATGTCTACAACCCACCAAAATAAAAGTTCGGTCTAACTCAAAGAAATTAGAAAGAATTATTGGGGGGGGGGGGGGGGGGGGGGGGGGGGGGGGGGGGGTATATATTACAGTATACTCACTACAAAAAACTAGACACCACTGATTTATCGACATGTCAGACACGCCAGCTTTCAGACAAAATTTTAATAACGACTGTCAAGAGCATATTATTGTAACACTTGAGTGGTTGTTAATGCGCAAGAGCGAATCTCTTCGCAGGCGAATTTCCTTCTCTCTCACATGAATGTCGGGTCGCACTTTCAAAATTCGCTCTGCATTCGCTGACTCGCTGAGATATTGCGCGTGCACGCTCAATCTTGGTCCTTTTGACTCAATCTCCATACTTTTTATATAATTATCTAACCTCTTTTATTTAATGTGTTTATAAGTTGTCGACAAACAGAATAAGCCATCACCGATTAAATAACATAAGGATTTATTAATAGCTACTATTATAAGTCATCATTAGTAGGCTATTATTGTTTTAGGTCAGTGATGGAGTACTCGAGTCCTGGACTCGGACTCGAGTCCGACTCGAGACTCTATTCTCTGGACTCGTGACTTGACTTGGACTCGCGGACTGATGACTCGTGCTTGGACTCGGACTTGAGGATAGCCTAAAATCGGACTTGAACATTCATCAAATAAATGACGTTGGATGAAGTTTCTGACCAAATAGGTTATAAAATTTTGATTTAAGATGTTTTTCCTGTTTCGGGCTCCAAGACTGGCCGGGATCTCTTTTTTTCCCGCACAAGAACGAGCAGAGAGAAAGCCCCGGCCGCGCGCGCACTCACCATCTTCAAACGCTACAGCGCTCTGCCTATGGTTAATGCATCCCCACCCCCCGCTCCACCCCCCAGTGGAACTGGTACGGTCCAACCGCGAGCAAAACACAGAGAAATGGAAAATCACAGCAATGAGTAATTTTTTTATGTTTGTTCAAAAATCTGACTCGGACGCAACAACCCAGCTTGTAGAATTGAAAATTAAACTGAGAAGCAATTATCCTTTTGTGAATTATTCCAAAGAAATGGAAAATTAAAGTTTGAAGCCAATTTTTCATTTGGTTAATTTTGATGGTGCAAATTGAACAAAGAACTGCAAAGCGTTACACGGACCCTAACCCTAACTTTTTTTTTTAACAAAAAACCACAAAATAATTCAGCTTATCTTGTTAGTGAGATGACTGTGAACTTTATTTATACATTATACACTTTATAAACTGTGTTTTGTACAGAAAAGTGTGACAAAAGATTGAATAATTAAAACAGTGTAGATCTTACCAGATTTTGAGAGTCTTTTTCATTTATTATGGTTGATCACTGAATATATCGGACCCTCGTTTGTTGAGATGTTTTGTGGATGTGTTGCTGTTACGTAGATCAGTTCTGTCCCGCTGTCCTGTGTTGCTTTAGGAGACTTTATTTTGGCATAATAATCACCGGCTGTATCTGTCACCTGATTGGTCGAGTGGGTGTGACTGGGGTTTGAATCAGGCTGCTGATTGGTTACTGTGGCGTAAACAGTAGAGATTTCGGTACAGTTGTTGTGGTGTGATGCAGGCGTCTGATTGGATAAAGATGCAGGCGTCTGATTGGATGAAGATGCAGGCGTCTGATTGGATGAAGATGTTACCACAGTGACGTCTGTGTTTGGAATCTCCTCATACATGCGTTCAGTCTGAAAAACAACACATACATCAATAATTGAATAG
The DNA here is from genome assembly GCA_021554675.1 of Leuciscus idus. Lineage (NCBI taxonomy): Eukaryota > Metazoa > Chordata > Actinopteri > Cypriniformes > Leuciscidae > Leuciscus > Leuciscus idus. The sequence continues at coordinate 11,355,881 of CM038623.1, forward strand.
TTTATGTAGATACTTCTCTCTGTTGATCAATAAACAATCATTTAACATGTATGTCTGATCTTCTACAGGTGAAGATTTGAACACTCACCTCTGTATTGTGCTGCATGTTTTGCTGAAATAAAGCTGCATGAAAATAGAGAGTCAGTCAATTTACACACTAAAATATAACTAAATAATAACACTAATAATCACAAACAAACTGTTACCTGTCCCAGATTTCCTCTTCCTCTTCTTCAGGATGATGAAGGTTCCAGAACACAGAGTCAGAACCAGCAGAACCGAACCCAGACCGCCAGCAACAGAAGCCAGATCTGAACAACACAATGTACAGATGTACAACACAACAACACAATGCTGATTCTGATTACACTGTTTAGTGAATAATAGTCTATATAATATTGTGCAACCGACGTGAAACTGCAATGGTAAACCTCAACTCTTCAGAAGGAAACGCTTCTGTCTGTGGTTGATGTCAAAGCAAGTTAACCACACGAGAACGTGTCTCTACAAATGTTCAAACCAATTTCCTTTCAAAGATTGATCATGTGATCAGAGAGTTGCATTATGGGTAGTGTAGTTTGTCTTCTTACTAGTGTTTGTCTGATAGAGTTGAACTGTAGTATTTCCTGTTGTTGTTCTTGTTGTTTCAGTTTCTGTTTGATGAGTCGCTGACAGAGAGAAACACCAGTGACTGTGAATGTGTCGCTCATGCAGTGAGAACATGAACACATATAAACTCTAAAGCTCTACATTCACACACAAACCATTCACATCACATGAATATGAACAAACGTTTATTGATTTACACTGATTACTCTCAACTGAAAATATGTTAATGTTCATTCTAAAGACACTCTTATCCAAAGCAATTTGTACATTTTAATAACCGGGAGCAAACATCTGAGGACTGAACCTTCAGTCTTCAACAACTTTAACACATTTAATCTCAAAGGAATCATCTAATATATATAAATGACTTCAAGTACATTTAGAAGCACAATATTCAAGAAATAAGAGTCATAAAGAGCGACAGACAGAGGAACTGACCTGATTGTGGATTCAGTTCTGTTGGACTGAAAGATGACGGTGTTTTTGAAGAAGGGCTGATGGTTGAAACTTCAGTGGTGTTTTTATCTGAAGGGTCACAGGAAAGATCAACTTAAAACACTGACACTGAAGTTCATTTAAAATACATACAATCTTTCATTCAATCTCTGTTTTAATCACTCTGTTTCTTGTTGTGCCAAAGAAATCCAGTAAAGTCACTTTAACGCACTACCAAGTCATAGTTAATAGTGACAATTGGACCCTAATATAAAGTGTGACCAAAACATGGGAAATCTTTTCTTTGTACTTTTGTCAGTGAAATAAAGTTGAAACAGAATTAACAAATCACAGATTCTTCATTTGTGTTGCATTTTATAAAATGATCACTCTTTTCTGGATCTGGGGTTGTACAAGATTAATGACTTGATCTCTCACTCTCAGCTTGTTTCCATGCAGTCCATGCGCTTTACAAACGGCGCCCCATAGCTGTCCGCTGGTTAGTCCGTGTCAATCTCAGTCTGTATTCGGTGCTCTTGAGGCTCTATGGGATTATTATCCAGATTCAGAGAATAGGTATGAAGACAAATTACTCTGAGACTTGTTATAGAGAGGTTTACGAATCACCACATTCAATGGTTTCGTTTTAATAATGAAGTACAGAATAAAAAAAATCAGCATAACAGAAATACAGCGTTGGCATAACAGAAATACAGCATTGGTCTAACAGAAATACAGCGTTGGCATAACAGAAATAAAGCATACAGCAAACCGATTAGGGCTGCGTTTCCCAAAAGCATTCCCAAAAGTTCCGTCGTTACCAGCATAGTTCAACGAGTCGTTTTTTTCCCGAAAACATAGTTCTAACAAACATTCGCAAACAGCATCTCAAAGTTGTGTGGTTTGAACGACAGCTCTCGACCTGTGGTTAGAAGCAGAGTTTCTAGTTTGCCTGACATGTGGACTCAATGGCCCTCATTTATCAAAAGTGTGTACACCCAAAACAACAACATAGTAATTATAAACTTCAGTGTTTATTTTTGTGCAACATGGACTTCAATGTTTAATTTGTGTGACTTTACCAAAGCATTTGATTTGTAGGCATATGTATTCCTTCAGTTGCGAGCCTGTGCGCTTTACCTGACGTTTCAGGGTTAGGCCCGGCAGGTGCGCACGGACTGGGTTCAGTAATGAAAGGCTTTCAATGACCAAAAAATAATTCAGACTGACAAAATAATAAAAATGACATTCTTCTTCTTTTAAATAATAATAATAATACAAATAATAATAATAACGACATTCTTCTTCTAAATAACATTAAGCGTCATTAATAATAAAAATCATAATAATAAGGAGAAGAATATTACAAATTGTCATGCAATTATTAATGTGAATGAATGGTACTCCACATCACATCATCATCACTATTGTACACCCCAATACATGTGACGTGATACGAAATTAAATGCTAATTGTTTCAAAACACGTGCTGTAAAATAATGCATTGTGATTGGTCATTTGCTCATCCAAACAGCTATTTTAAAACTCTTTAAACTCCCAAATACGCCCGTTTCTACGCAAGATTGATAAATGAGGGCCAATAAATCCTTATCTTGTGCAAAATAAGCAAGCTGACATTCAGTGCAATCTGTATCTTTTATTTAGAACAAATACAAATGCCATTTACGTCTTTTAGTTTGTCAAGAGATTTAAAGCACCGTTTTTGAAGAGTGCGCATGTGTGAACGTGCTCTACCACGCAAGAACGAGCCTATGATTGAATCTGGAAATAGAGCAAAATAACTGAGAGAAATTAGAAATAGTCCTCAGACGCCAAATCCGTAATTTATAGCAAAAAAAAATCGAACATTAATTCGATCTCAACAGATTCATTAAAATTAGTTATTACTCCACCACCTGCGTGACATCATTAAAGGGTTAGTTCACCCAAAAATGAAAATTCTGTCAGTAATTACTAACCCTCATGTTGTTCAAACCCCGTAAGACCTTCGTTCATCTTCGGAACACAAATTAAGATATTTTTGATTAAATCTGAGAGCTGGATCACTCCTCCATAGGCTTCTAAAGACGTTATAACTTGCTGGCCCAGAAAATGTATTAAAGACATCGTTAATATAGTCCAAGTGACTACAGTGGCTCAATCTTAAGTTTATAAAGCGACGAGAATACTTTTTGTGCACAAAAACAAACAAAAATAACGACTTTATTCCACTTTTCATTTCCTTCTCTCTGGGCCTCGAGTCTTTTCACGTAGTGTTTTAGCGCAGCGCGTCTGTGTTGTACGTCACACGTAGGCTTACTATTGGCCGACGCTGGTCATGTGTGTGATGCGTGGTGATGTGCAACACAGACGCGCTACGCTTAAACACTACGTGAAAAAACTCGAGGCTCAGAGAGAAGGAAATGAAAAGTGGAATAAAGTCGTTATTTTTGTTTGTTTTTGTGCACAAAAAGTATTCTCGTCGCTTTATAAACTTAAGATTGAGCCACTGTAGTCACTTGGACTATATTAACGATCTCTTTAATAACTTTTCTGGGCCAGCAAGTTATAGTGTCTTAGAAGCCTATGGAGGAGTGAGCCAGCTCTCAGGTTTAATCAAAAATATCTTAATTTGTGTTCCGAAGAGTAATTACTGACAGAATTTTCATTTTTGGGTGAACTAACCCTTTAACCAATGTGGTTGAACGACCAATTTGTGACAATATGGTTTCGGGAAACAGTCGTGACTAGCCAGTTGATTTCTTCAGCGATGCATCGTACTATGATAGTTAAGCAGTGAGTTACGTCGTTGTTCAGGAAACACACCCCAGTTTAGGCTGCCCTGAGTTCCTATAACTGTGTATACAAGCTCCTCTTTTTCTGGTCTCTTGTAGATGCGAGCTCGTTGACCACATTTGCTGAGCTCTTCTTGCCCGCAGCAACGGTTTTTCACACTTTCAACAATTTTCATAGCGAATCAAAGGTTATCCATGTTTTGCTCTTTACTCTGACCTATATGCACTAAAAGCTATAACGTACGTTTGCAGTTTCAAGCTCTGTTTCTTTACAGCAAATGTATGTATCAACACTTTAGAAAATGACAGGGCTGCGTCTCTAACAGTAAAAAGAAGATCAACTCTCTCTGTTTGTTTCTACATTTCATATTTTAAACAAATTTCTTCATGATGCTTTCCTCTTATTAACTGTTTTATTTAATCTCTCTTGTTGCCTAATTATTCGCATCATCTCTTTTTCTTTGCTGATTATTTTCTTCTTATGAGGATTTTCCCTTCCTCCGTCTTCGTTCCTTCTTTACTTCTTTGTCTTGTTTCCTTTGCAGATTTTCTACAATCAAATCATCCATAAAAAATTTCAAGTTTACTTGGTAAATTTTTTTCTTTGTCTAGGGAGTTTATCATGGAAGTACACCTTTCTGGGTCAATTGACACGACATTTAATAAAATTTTTTTACTGTTGGTGAGATTGCTCATATAATATAGATTGAAAAGAATGAATGTACGGACTGTATAGTATCTATTGAGTAAGAGTGATGAGAGTTTCTTCTTGAGAAGACATGAAGAGCTACTGAAGAGACAGATTCTCATATTCAGAAGAGCCGGGACTGGTGAACAGCAGGTCTGGGATGGACAGACTGTGTGAAAGACTCATTGATTATAACCTAAATTTTTATTTATTTATTTATTGATTATAACTGCTTTTGCACTAGGGGTTTCATCAACTAGTCGACTAGCCGACTAGTCGACTGTCACAACCACTAGTCGGCGCTGTCGGCCCTAATCGACTAGTCGGAAAACAAAATGGCGTCAGGCGCTGAGGTACCTATGCGTCCAAAACGGTCAAGGTCATGGAGTGCAGTGTCGCATTTGGTGCAATATAGATGGACACGCAAAACGGGACACATTCAGAATTAATAAACATTTAGTAAACTACAGAACAGCGCGAGTGGGAAATGGCGCACCTCACACGGGCAGGGCTACGAGAACGGACACTGCACTGGTGATATAAAACGCACACACACAGGTCTGTTAGATACTTTTAAGGTTGTCTAATATTTTTCTGACTAACAAATTACTGACACAGTAGGCTAAAGGGTAGATTTAAAAAAAGAAAAACGAAATTTAAATAAAGAAAAAACAAAATTTAAATAAAGAAAAAACGAAATTTACGCTAAATAAAACAAATGAAATTTAAATAAAGAAAAAACTAAATTTAAATAAAGAAAAAACGAAATTTAAAAAAGAAAAAAGAAATTTAAATAAAGAAAAAACGAAATTTAAATAAAGAAAAACGAAATTAAGTTAAATTAAAAACGAGATTAATTTAAATTAAAAACGAGATTAATTTAGATTGATAATAACGGGTAAAAAGACTAATACATTTTGTTTCTATTATTCTATTTTCCACAATGTCAAAGCAACGCAGCTTAACCGAAAACACAAGCTCAGGCATGCACTTCGGTCCATACAAACTCCGCTGTTCTGCACTCTAGGGGTTCGAGCCGCGCCTGAATCGCGTGTCTCACGCAGGCAGTGTGCAAACTCCAACCTGTTAAGCTGAGACGCTCACGCCACGCAGCCAGTGTGTCGCAGGTGATACAAAAATATAGTGGTTCAGTATAACCTACATCAAACTTGTATCGGCCTATATGCTTAAATGATATTTGCTTAAAGATGCAATGAAAAATGCACAGTTAAAACTATATGCAAAAAATATGTCGTGATGTTGACAATGTTATTGTCTGAGGCTAGCCATGTGGCAATGTTTATCTGCAACGTTCGCTGATGCGCGTGGTGTGGCAGTTCATAACAAGAATGTTTTAATTACAAGAATGTTTTAAATGAATGCTGCTGTTTTTGTATTAACACAAGAATAACTGATGAATTTATTTATTATGTTATTTCTGAATTTCAAACATACATTTCCAATAATTCACCAGAACTCCTTCCTCTGTCTTCCTTAACAATGCGTTAATGCGTCAATTTAATGAATAAATAATTTAACGACTAGTCGACTAGTCGTCGACTGTTATGCAAAACTAGTCGACTAGCAAAAATCAGTAGTTGTGAAACCCCTATTTTGCACATGTAGTTTTTGATATTTCTCTTACTGTGAGTGTGTCGTAGAGGTCAGGTGATCTGGACTTGAGCTCAAGAGCTGCATATGTGCCTGCACTGGGATCATCGTTCTACAGGGAAACAGAGAGAAGAAATTTACAGCAAAAAAAAAAAAAAAAGAACAGATTTTAAACATTGTGAGTTCATGGGCCCTATCTTGTTCCGGCGCAAACGTTCCCTGATGCTATTTTGCAGTTCCAGAAAACAATTCCACCACTGACCAGGAAAAACCTAGTCTAAAGTCAGTGGCGAGCTGCGCATGTTATTCATTGCTATTTAAGGGCGCATGCTTGGCCATAATCAATGTAGCGTGTGCACAACACGCATGCACTTTGATACTCTCATCTACACACAGCAGTTCTCATTTTTAGAAAACCATACATTATTACAAGGAACGATATTAACACACGAGGGAAATAGAACAAGCGCGCCTGCTCTTAAAGGGAATGTGAGATGTCGCTCTGATTGGTTTATTTCACGTTACGCCCAAACCACACCTATGAATAATGAAGCTACTTCAGACCAACCCATTTTAGATTTGCGTCGGGCGCAAGAGTCGTTTCAGATCGTTAAAATAGGACCCCATGTCTCAATCAGAGTTTGTCAGTTTGTTATGAGATGTTTGAGCAGTCTGATAATTTCACAACATATGATGTAATCTGACTTGATCACAAGTTGGACCAGCCATAAAAAAATATAAATATACAAAAAAGCCATTTTTTATTTTTGATCATCTCACCTCATTTATAGCAGATCTTCTGTTTATTCTTTTGTTCTGACTGTCAAAAACACAAACAAGTAATTTAATTGTTTCATATACAATGAATAATCAAATATATTTATGAATTAGTTCAATATATATATTTATGTACTCCTTATTAAGATTTTTATTTACATAATATATGATAATATTATGATGAAGATGATGATGATGAATAATCCTCCAGATGCCGCTGTGATCACAATCACATTCCCACCAGCAACATGATTAACTGAAAGAGGAAGATCATCATGATTAACTCTCCAAACTCATGAATGATGTGAAGATACAGGAGTGTGTTAATAAAAGCTTCACATGTGACAGTTACAGCGCCTGAAATAACGTTACCCATGCAAGTACACTAAACGTTAGTTTCTAGCAAACACAAAAGACAGAGACTGAGTGAACTCAATCTCACCGTCTTTAACTCAGTAAAAACAACAGACACCAACAGGGCCGGAGTCTGTAACTTAGGAAAACAAACAACGTTATTCCAACAGATATTCTATCAAAGCTTGTGGCATCCATAGAAACTGTACAAGACAACATCAGCATCAATTTAGCAACATGTTAGTGTTTTATATCCGTTTACAAACTATATCAGGTTATGCTGGCTCCATAATGTAACATAAAATGTGTTAGAAGTTTATTTACGGGCTGCGAATTTGAGGTCGGACCGAACAATGTAAGGACTGCATCATCTTTGATGAGAAGCTTCTTTGAAAATTGACGAAGCAGTCATTCGTGAAATGAGCAGAACAGACGGTTAAGGTCGAACATTGCTGTGGTATTTCTGAATAAATAGACATTAGCCACTGGTCTCTTGTATTAATGTTGTTCGGAAGCCTGTGCAATGACGGTGGGCAGTGTTCGGGGGGGCACTGAAGGCGGTGACTGAGTACTGAGCTACTTTATGCAGACTGTGTGCATGTGTCTGTGGATCGACTGTTGTGAAACTTATATGGTAGTTACACAGCTTCTAGACCTCTGTTATCATGAAAAATGCCAGGATATTTCAGTTTTGACAATATGGGACATTTAAAGTGTTGCGATGGGAATAGAGACGGACGGTGAGATGTGGAGAGATGTGTACCTGTGTCCGGTGAAGAAATAACCAGAGATAAAGCATATTAAAGGCTGAAGAGATGTTGAGAAGAAAGAGATGAAGTACCTGTTGAGGAGATCTGATGATCTGTGACGCTGCTGGATGGATTCATTTCTGATTCTCTTGTGACTGAAAATGAGCTGATTGTTGAAACCTCAGTGGTCTTGTTATCTGAAGGTGGAAATAAAAGATCGACCTGAATTTGATTATTAGATTTATACATTAGCACACTCCTCTGAACACTGCATTTAATGAGCAACGCCTCAGCCTTTATATAATAATATGAAGCTGCTGATCTACATTTCTGCCACAATAAACAGGAGAACTGATAATACTGTGGGTGAAGGGATCGTGATTGAGAGTAAAAGGAGCTTCTCAGACTTTGCAAGCATAGATGTGTCATGATCACCAAATATCATGAGAGAATTGTCAAACAATTCAAAAATCACATTTCTCAATTCTTGATGACTTGATCTCTCCCTCTTTAACCAGCAACACAATCTCTGAATAGACATCAATATCATAAATATTTTTTTTTTACTTGTGCCAGTTAATCAAAGTTGAAACAGAATGAACAAATCACAGATCCTTGATTGTATTGCATTTTATAAAATGATCACTTTTCTGGATCTGGGGTTGTACAAGATTAATGACTTGATCTCTCACTCTCAGCTTGTTTCCATGCAGTTCATTTCTGCTATTAACAAATGTAATCACTTACCTTCTTTAACCAGCAACACAATCTCTGAATAGACATCAGTAGTATAAGTCTTCTCCACACCACACCAGTATTGGCCTTCATCCTCTGTTCTCAGATCAGTGATGGTGACGGTGAAAACTCTGGCCGTCGTGTCGTCAGTCAGAGAGAATCTCTCGTCTTTAGCTGGAGATCCTGATTTAACCATGATGTTTTTATATCCAATGATGGGACACTCCCCTTTACAAAAATACTTTGAATTTGATTCATATCCAGATTCATATGAGCATCTGATGTCAACTCTCTCTCCTCTGTATCCAGTAATTGTCTGTGAAGCTCCAACAACAACAGCTGAAAACACAAATATCATTATATAGAGCTGTTATGTGTGAGCAAGAGACATAAGCAGGCCAGAATAATAACTTACAAATATCATCCATATGAGTCTGATGATCATGTGATAACAGAGGAAAAACAAGAGAAGATGTCAAACTCTGTGTAAAAGAGCTGAGAGTCTCAAACTCACCTGTACAGATGCTGGAAAAGAGCAGCAGGACGTCCAACATGATGAAATTTGACAAGCGTTTCGCTTAAATAAAAGACCAAATTCTGTGTGACAAACGTTACTGTCGTTCTCTTCCGTACTGAGAGAACAATGTGCGTCAGCAACTAATATTAACATTTCCTTCCTCTTCTGTATCTCTAACCACATCAGCTCTACAGGACATCATAAAAGAGCTCATTTACTCTGACAAACAACACATGCTTTGCTTATATACTGATCTAAACACAATACTTAGTTTCATTATATGAATGTCATATTTTAAAAAATCTAAATCAAAACTAAGATAAGGTTATTATTTGTATATTTTTAGGTTTTGTAACTGGTTTCGATTTCTTTTGAGTTTTAATCCTAATTCTTCCCATTAAGCAAAAGTATGTCCAAAAGACGTCTTTTCAATGTATTTGACACAAAAGTGTACGTTGAAAAGAGTTCTGCACGTCCAATACAAGGCTAAAAACTAGTTAAAATGTGGTAATTGTGGACATATTTTTATATTTAGACAATTGATATTATATTATATTACAATTTATACAAACAAACACTCTCAGGATTCATTCATTTTAAACTTATGTTTATTTCAGTGTATTTTCATTCATTCATCCATTTGTAACTGCAAAGCAACTCTTCAGAAAGTGTGTGTTTGTCCAAAAATCATAAAAAAAAAAATAAAAAAAAATCCACTCACACATTTAGACAACTTAGCATCTGTAATTCACACATGGGCGTCGGAAGAAAAAAAAAAGTGGGTGGGTCCTCCCCCAGAACATTTTTACTGGAGTAAATACCATGTATTCTGGTGCCTTTTAATTAAACAAGTAAACTAAACTAAACTAAACTCCACTTCACGTCGGGCGCTTCTTTGCCTCCACGTCGTGCATTAAATGCACAGCTATCCGTGGATTATCCCCCTAATTCCATGGTAATTTGCCAGCAATGACAACTTAAAGCTGTTATTGATGTTTGCAACACAATATTTGACTAGAAGGGTACAACGGGCGGTTACTTTCGTCAGTTGCGGCTCGTTGAGAAATATAATGTAGCGATTTCAGCGGAAATGGAGTTTAATTTATTAGGGAATTCCTCAAGTGGAATGGATTTGACTGACGGCGCTCTGAAAAGCCAACAGACAAATGCGCTGAATTAGAGATGGTAAAAGTGAGTCGGTATAATATCATTGGTCTTAAAAAGTGGGTGGGTCTTGTCCCACCCATATACAATGGTTCCAACGCCCATGAATTGACACATCTTTGGATCATGAGAGAAACCAGATCTGAAGGAAAGACTTTCTTGCTTTGAGGAGACAGTGTTTCCCACTGAACCACTTGTGTTCCTCTTAATCACATTAATATTTACAGAATATTTCTGTCAGACGTCTACAGAACTTCTTATTGAGAATTACCAGGTTTCAGGTTTAAATGATTGTCGAACCCTCTATTCTCCTATTGTATATGTGGAGTCATTTGAAACAATAGATGAATAACAGAGCATTACTCTAACTCGCTTGCTGCTGAAATCAGCCCGAAGACACACCTGTAGAAAAAAAAAAAGAAAAAAAACGTGGAAAATGATAAAGGTGTCATTGCTGTTGAAAATATTAGCTAACATTGGGATCTGAATTCATTAAACATTATACACAAAATGATTGCTAAGAATTGACTTAATTACAGTTTTAATGTCATTTAATAAATAAGTGAATTCGCATGAATAAACTCACAATCTGTTGAGTTTTCCGACCTAGTTTTGCTTGAATGACATTTGAAACAAATCAGATCAAAACTGTCTGGAAAGCACAAACAAATGAAAGTGAAACTTAAGAAGGATAAATTGAAGTGCGAGTCTCAAGCGGCTCCCTCTAGTGTTCAGGTGGTGTTCAGCACCACGGACAGCAGCTGATCTGCAGCAAATGACTGATTCATCACGACACACACACTCACTGTCTGTTCAGACCATCTTCTGTTCTCATCTGAATAACTGACCATCAAGAGCTGCGTATGACAATGAAACACATTACATAAATCAACAGATCATTATAATTTGTTACATTTATATAGCGCTTTTTCTGAGACCTCAAAGCGCTTTACATAGATGGGGGAATCTCCTCAACCACCACCAGTGTGCAGCATCCACTTGGATGATGCGACGGCAGCCATATTGCGCCAGAACGCCCACCACACACCAGCTTACTGGTGGAGAGGAGACAGTGATGAAGCCAATCAGTATATGGGGATGATTAGGAGGCCATGATGGACAGAGGCCACTGGGCAAATTTGGCCAGGACACCGGGGTTACACCCCTACTCTTTTTCGAAGGACATCCTGGGATTTTTAATGACCACAGAGAGTCAGGACCTCGGTTTAACGTCTCATCCGAAGGACGGTGCTCTTTTGGCAGTATAGTGTCCCCATCACTATACTGGGGCGTTAGGACCCACACAGACCACAGGGTGAGCACCCCCTGCTGGCCTCACTAACACCTCTACCAGCAGCAACCTGGTTTTCTCAGGAGGTCTCCCATCCAGGTACTAACCAGGCTCAGCCCTGCTTAGCTTCAGTGGGCAACCGGTCTTGGGCTACAGGGTGACATGGCTGCTGGCCATGCAAAAGAACAATTATCTTTAGTTATACACAAATACATATTTTTTTCTTAAGTATATTGAGCAAATAACAATCTGAAAACGGTCAATCACTCCGTAACATGTATTAAACAGTAGCGTAAACTGTATTAGTATCAGAGGGGTTTATGGGTAATTGTGGAGTAGCATAAACCGTACTACAAGAATCAGAGGGGTTTGTGGGTAATTGTGGTGTTGCATAAACAGTGTTACAAGAATCAGAGGGGTTTATGGGTAATTTATCAGTGGCATAAACAGCTTTAGAAGAATCAGAGGGTATTATGGGTAACTGGGTGGTTTTGCAGTCAATGTGAAGTCTGGTGTCTTTAATCTCCTCATACACCGGTTGAGGAACCTGAGAACAGAGAAATTATTTACAGCTTTTGATGAAGGTCATTCATTCAAACACTTTCTTAGCAACAATTTGACTTTACACACCGCTTCACTGTTTTCTGTTCCAGGTTCAGATATTTTAGAGGCTGAATCGGGGTCTGTAAAACACATATAGTACATTAAATATAGTCATAAATAATTACAATAATAATTCACATTGATTCTAAATATAACAGACTTGCATTGACTAGTTGTGACCAGCAGGGGGAAGCAACATCTTTCTATTCACTCATTCCACAGACAACAATGGAATCGACTGGCAAACAACTATAAACATTATTCTGACAAATAAATGACTATGATAAACTTCTAAACTTATGAAAACATTGTTGGCTGGTTTACCTCGAGTCTGATGCTTCTTGTAGAGAGTCACTATACATAACATGAATCCAATGATGAGCAGAAGCAGAATCACAGTCACGCCGATGATCAGAGACGAAGATGATGATGATGATGATGATGATGATGAAGATGAAGATGGTGAAAATGATGATGATGATGGTGAAGATGATGATGATGGTGAAGATGATGATGGTTTAGATGATGATGATGATGATGATGATGATGGTGCTGAAGATGATGAAGATGGCAAAGGTGATGGTGTTGGTTTTTGGTCTAAAAATAGAGAAAAGCATTCTTTGTGACAAACAGTATGTACATTCTCAAGCTCTAAAACGTACAAGCTTTTTAAAACTTAAAAACTGTACGTCTTCCAAGTCACCTGTGATGTAGCCACTGTGCCTCTTTTATTAATTTGTTAAATGCTCATGTTAAACAAGCTGTTTTTGAAATAAAGCTGTTTTTAATTGTCATTGATGACTGATTATTACAGTGTTCGAACATAGACCTATAATTCATTGTAATCGACCTAAATGTTTTTACACAATTTTTCAATGAGGAGGAGTAAGCTTCTATATAATCATTGTATTTGACAATGTTAATGTGTTTGTTCTTGGTGTAATAGATCTGCTACACTGCTGCTACTGCACATGTAACATACATGAAATAACCCCAGGAGACAAGACATGAGAAAAGGCCAGAGTCCTCGTCAGTCAGAGAGAATCTCTCGTCTTTAGCTGGAGATCCTGATTCAACCATGATGTTTCTATATCCAGTGATGGGACACTCCCCTTTACAAAAATACTTTGCATTTGTTTTGTATCTAGATTTATATGAGCATCTGATCTCAACTCTCTCTCCTCTGTATCCAGTAATTGTCTGTGAAGCTCCAACAACAACAGCTGAAAACACAAATATCATTATATAGAGCTGTTATGTGTGAGCAAGAGACATAAGCAGGCCAGAATAATAACTTACAAATATCATCCATATGAGTCTGATGATCATGTGATAACAGAGGAAAAACAAGAGAAGATGTCAAACTCTGTGTAAAAGAGCTGAGAGTCTCAAACTCACCAGTACAGATGCTGGAAAAGAGCAGCAGGACGTCCAACATGATGAAATTTGACAAGCGTTTCGCTTAAATAAAAGACCAAACTCTGTGTGACAAACATTACTGTCGTTCTCTTCCGTACTGAGAGAACAATGTGTGTCAGCAACTGAAATATATATTTCCTTCCCCTTCTGTATCTCTAACCACATCAGCTCTACACGACATCTTAAAAGAGCTCATTTACTCTGACAAACAACACATGCTTTGCTTATATACTGATCTAAACAACACAATACTTAGTTTCATTATATGAATGTCATATTTTTTTTAATCAAAATCAAAACTAAGATAAGGTTATTATTTGTATATTTTTAGGTTTTGTAACTGGTTTCGGTTTCTTTTGAGTTTTAATCCTAATTCGTCCCATTAAGCAAAAGTATGTCCAAAATACGTCTTTTCAATGTATTTGACACAAAAGTGTACGTTGAAAAGAGTTCTGCACGTCCAATACAAGGCTAAAAACTAGATCAAATGTTGTAATTGTGGACATATTTTTATTTTTTTGACAATTTATATTATATTATATTACAATTTATACAAACAAACACTCTCAGGATTCATTCATTTTAACTTTTAAATTTACATTTCAGTGTATTTTCAGTCATGGCAATTTCCATTTGTAACTGCAAAGCAACTCTTCAGAAAGTGTGTGTTTGTCCAAAAATCATAATTTTTTTTTTTTTAAATCCACTCACACATTTAGGCAACTTAGCATCTGTAATTCACACATCTTTGGATCATGAGAGAAACCAGGTCTGAAGTAAAGACTTTCTTTCCCACTGAACCACTTGTGTTCCTCTTAAATCACATTAATATTTACAGAATATTTATGTCAGACATCTACAGAACTTCTTATTGAGAATTACCAGGTTGCAGGTTTAAATGATTGTCGAACCCTCTATTCGCCTATTGTCTTTGTGGAGTCATTTGAAACAATAGATGAATAACAGAGCATTACTCTAACTCGCTTGCTGCTGAAATCAGCCCGAATACACACCTGTAATAAAATAAAAATAAAATAAAATAATCAAACTTGGAAAATGATAAAGATGTCATTGGGATCTGAATTCATTAAACATTATACACAAAATTACTAAGGATTGCAAAGAATTGACTTAATTTCAGTTTTAATGTCATTTAATAAATAAGTGAATTTGCATTAATAAACTCACAATCTGTTGAGTTTTCCGACCTAGTTTTGCTTGAATGACATTTGAAACAAATCAGATCAAAACTGTCTGGAAACCACAAACAAATGAAAGTGAAACTTAAGAAGGATAAATTGAAGTGCGAGTCTCAAGCGGCTCCCTCTAGTGTTCAGGTGGTGTTCAGCACCACGGACAGCAGCAGATCTGCAGCAAATGACTGATTCATCACGACACACACACTCACTGTCTGTTCAGACCATCTTCTGTTCTCATCTGAATAACTGACCATCAAGAGCTGCGTATGACAATGAAACACATTACATAAATCAACAGATCATTAATGATCATTAAGTGGTTCATCTGGACAGTCTTGAGCTGCTGAGTTTGTAAGAACAAGAACATTACATTCATTCCAATGAGATTTGATGTTAAAATAATAACTTTATTGTTGCAAAAGAACAATTATCTTTAGTTATACACACACACACACACACACACACATATATATATATATATATATTTTTTTTTTTTTTTTTTTTAAGTATATTGAGCAAATAACAGTCTGAAAATGGTCAATCACTCTGTAACATGTATTTCCTGTAATGACTGGCTCATAACTAACATAATGACTGATCATAATCATTATTAAAGATGAACATCATCGGGATCATCTGCTTACTTCAGTACATGACGATGAGGATGATGATCACCAGGTCACTCTTGTAAAATATATTTTAATCTATAAACAACTGAACGTCTCCACTATTAAACAATAGCGTAAACTGTATTAGTATCAGAGGGGTTTATGGGTAGGCCTAATTGTGGAGTAGCATAAACTGTTTTAAAAGAATCAAAGGGGTTTGTGGGTAATTGTGGAGTAGCATAAACTGTTTTAAAAGAATCAAAGGGATTTGTGGCTAATTTTGGAGTAGCATAAACAGTGTTACAAGAATCAGAGGGGTTTGTGGGTAACTGGGCGCTTTTGCAGTCAATGTGAAGTCTGGTGTCTTGATTCTCGTACACCATTTGATGAACCTGAGAAAGAGAAATTATTTACAGCTTTTGATTAAGGTCATTCATTCAAACACATTCTTATCAACAATTTGATTTTACACACCGCTTCACTGTTTTCTGTTCCAGGTTCAGATATTTTAGAGGCTGAATCGGGGGCTGTAAAACAAATATAGTAATAATGATAATAATAATTCACATTTAATAAAATGTAATAATATTTCACAACGACACGCAAGGTATCAGACTTGTACAGGTTTCACAGTGCATTGACTAGTTGTGACCAGCAGGGGGAAACAACATCTTTCCATCCACTCATTCCACAGACAACAATGTTATTCACTCTCAAATAGGTAACAAATAATATGCAAAGCAAACTATCCAACGACTAAGAAGAATGTTCTAAGAACTTCTTGTTTAGTTCCCTTTCGTGGTCACTACGAGTTACGTCAGTGACGACAAATGGGGTTTCGCTTAGAAAGCCTCAAACCTTCGAGTATACAAAACGAGCCAATGGCAAGAAAATGCCATGGGTCTGCGGAATTTGCATAGCGTAACTCCGCCCCACCTCGAGGGTATATAAGGAAGTACGCTGGCAACATGCAGATATGTTTTCGCTTCGGAGCCAAGAGTTCTCTTCACTCCTACAAGCCACTCTGAATCATCTTCACTCTACGAGACGAACGGCTCTTCAGTGTGTTGGTGTGACAGCGCGTTCCAGCGAGATCGCATTGCATGCTGCTGATCTGTGCAGTGATCTGCCGACAGTGTGTGTGTTTCTCCCTGGGCGCTTCAGCACTCTGCTGAGCTTTTTCCTCTCTCTAAAAGAGCTGCACGCGGCACGTCTTTTTCAAGACGGCTCGACCGTGTATTTACTGGATGTGGGCGCGTGATTGATCTGCCTAACGGTCATGAGCGCTGTTTCGCGTGTTGGGCTTAATCACGCTCGGCAGCGCTCGTGGATGAGTCATGTTTTCATTGCGGGAACATGACCATCGCGATGTTTATAGATCGAGACTCAATGATCTCCGTGTGAGAGTCCCCTCTGCCACACCCCAATCTATCTCTTCCTAAATGAGAGGGGATACTTTGGCTGGTGGCCAGGGTGATCTGAGGGTTAAGCTGTGGCATAATACCGACGAGCATTCCTCGGGCCACGCCCCCCTCCACATCGCAAACCGTGGGGCTTCCGTGTGTACTCAGAATACTCAGAATAATCAAAGATCTAAATTAATTAATAATCAATATTTATGACTATTTTCTAATAAGAAACAAGATCGAAATTTGATTATCATTTGAAATTGCTGTCAGATTAAGCGTGGAGCTAAAGTAATATTGAAACTAAAATTCTAATAAATTTAGTGAGCTTCACTGGAGCGCTGAAAAGACATACACGCATTATACCTTCGCCCAGGCTGTTGGACTCCGTCATTGGGCGGTCTTTACATGACCATGCTTTCCTGGGCGCCGCCCTCCCCCCAAGTGCTGTAGGCTTGACGATTGGTTCCTGGGTGCGTGTTGCTCTACGGCACTCGCCCCCCAGTGCCTTTCTCCCAGACGTGCATCAGGACGCCTCCGGCTCGCGAGAGTCCCCATGACTTATTGCGGCCCACGGGCGTCCTCCGCCTTCGCTGCACTCGATCGCGTGACGATCATGGGCTGTATGTTCTCTGTCTCTATCGTGGCACAGGCATGCAGTGCTGTGTGTCGCCTTCTCCTTTTAGGCAGTGCTGACCCGGGAGTTCTGTAAGACCAGGCCGCCGTGGAATGCTGGTCCTTCCCTGGCCAACACTGACAGAATGTGGAATCTCGACCACGCCCCCACGCAGGGACGCTATGCCTCCCATGTCCGGGCTGGTTGATCCGCCACGCACACTACTGACCTCGCTCTACGGGCGACATCGGTACCTGCGTGATTCCTGGGCCAGGTGATGTCCACAAGTGTGGTCCAGGAATGGGCTCAGCCAGGTTGATGTGAGGGAGTCTGAGAATTCATTTTCTTTGCTCCCCCATGTCCCAGGCTGGGCTCCTCGGCGGTGTGGTTGAGGACTGTACCCTACAGTCTTCGACCCCTCAGAAGCAGACTGAGGCCTTCTGCACCAACGGTCATCCGTCCGTGCGGTCTCCTTAGTCTGCTTCCCAACGAGGCCGCCTTCCTGCGGCCCCTCCCCTCGAGCCTTCACTGGCCCTGAGCAGGAGAGGGTTGCAGGAGGGCGGCATCGCCCGTCTCCACCCCTTAGCCAGCTAAATTCCTGGCTAGGCAGCACTCTCGAGACGGCCGGCTTCCTCGGTGGTGTGGTTGAGGACTTTACCCTACAGTCTTCGACCCCTCAGAAGCGGACTGAGGTCTTCTGCACCAATAGTCATCCGTCCATGCGGTCTCCTTAGTCTGCTTCCCGCCGAGGCCGCCTCCCTGCGGCCCCTCCCCTCGAGCCTTCACTGGCCCCGGGCAGGAGGAGGATGCGTGAGGGCGGCACCGCCCGTCTCTGCCCCTTAGCCTGCCAAACGCCAGGCTAAGCAGCACTCTTGAGACGGGCAGCTTAGAGTTAGGGCTCAGTTCTTCTCAGGAGCTGGTAGCAGGGCCACTCCTTCCCCCGGTGGAGTGCCAGGAGAGAATCTCTTGTTTCAAGAACTGATGCCGCTTCCTCCGAGCCTCAAGAGGCTGTGGATGACAGTGCGCGCTGCTCACGAGCCTCGCCACTCTCGTCCCCCTCTGTCGCCAGACCCTTGCCAGAGCACGCCCCTGTGGAACGCTGGTCCTTCCCTGCCCTCCTCTGGCAGGACGCGGCTAATGACCGTGCTCCCACACCGGGCCGCTATGCCACCCACGTCCGGGCCGGTCATTCCGCCTCGCTGCACCACCAAGGGTACGTCTGTGGTTTGCATGACCCCACTGGTACAGTTCTTGGGAGCCTGGCTAGAGCTTCCCAGACTGTCCCGCTGGGTCGCATACCAGTATGCGGTTCTCCCATTCGGACTAGCCCTGTCTCCTCGCATCTTCACGAAAGTCGTCAAGGCAGCCCTTGTTCCTCTATGGGAACACGGGGTTCGCATCCTGAACTATCTCGACGACTGGCTGATCCTAGCTCACTCTCGAGACCAGGTTTGCGAACACAGGGACCTAGTGCTCCGGCACCTAGCTTGTCTGGGCCTTCGGGTCAACTGGGAGAAGAGCAAACTCTGCCCCATGCAGAGGATCTCTTTTCTCGGTATGGAGATCGACTCGGTCGCCGTGTGCGCACAGCTTTCGAATGAGCGCGCGCAGTCACTGCTGATTTAACTCCGTTAATTCGAGGGCAAGAGTGCGGTTCCACTGAAACTATTTCAGAGGCTCCTGGGGCATATGGCATCCGCAGCTGCAGCAACGCCGCTCGGATTGCTTCATATGAGGCCACTTCAGCACTGGCTTTGAGATAGAGTCCCGAGGTGGGCATGGCAACACAGCACGCTCCGAGTCCCAGTGACTCTGGCCTGCCGTCAGACCTTCACCTACATTCCCACCGTATGTCGCAACTCGCCCGCCACCTCCTAATATGCAGTCAGAAGCATCTGAGGTCGCTTCGAGCCATTTACATTCCAGGAGACCTGAACTGTACAGCCGACGACCTCTCACGGTTTCAGCCTCTCCCTGGAGAATGGAGACTCCATCCCCAGACGGTTCAGCTGATTTGGGATCAGTTCGGGGACGCACAGGTAGACCTGTTTGCCTCCCACGACTCGTCCCATTGCGACCTGTTTTATTCCCTGAGGGCACGCTCGGCACGGATGCACTGGCGCACAGCTGGCCGCGGGGCCTCCGCAAGTATGCGTTTCCCCCAGTGAGCCTTCTTGCACAGACCCTGTGAAAGATCAAGGAGGACGTGGAGCAGGTCATTTTGGTTGTCCCTTATTGGCACAACCGGACCTGGCTCTCCAAACTAGTACTCCTCACGATAGCACCTCCCTGGCCAATTCCTCTAAGGAAGGACCTCCATTCTCAGAGCAGGGCACCCTGTGGCACCCTCGCCCCGATCTTTGGAACCTCCACATGTGGCTCCTGGACAGGACGAGGCAGGTTTGAGTACCCTACCACCAGCGGTGGTGGCTTCCATCACTTCCGCTAGAGCATCGTCCACGACACATGCCTATACGTTGAAGTGGAACCTCTTCGTCAACTGGTGCTCTTCCCGTTGTGAAGACCCCACAAAATGCCCGATCACTTTCGTGCTTTCCTTCCTGCAAGAAGGGTTGGAGCGAAGGCTGTCTCCCTCCACCATGAAAGTGTATGTTGTCGCCATTGCCGCACATCACGATGCAGTTGAAGGTAAGTCTCTGGGAGAGCACGACCGGATCATCAGGTTCCTGAGAGGAGCGAGGAGACTGAATCCTCCGCGCCCTCCTCTCGTACCCTCTTGGGACCTCTCAGTAGTGTTAACTGCCCTGCAGAGTGCTGTTAGGGCTCTGCAATCAGTGGAGCTTAAGTTCCTGTCAATGAAGACAGCGCTCCTGGTTGCATTGGCCTCCATCAAGAGAGTAGGGGACCTGCAGGCATTTTCGATTGACGAAGCGTGCCTGGAATTCGAGCTGGCTAACTCTCACGTGATCCTGAGAGCTCGGCCTGGATATGTGCCCAAGGTTCCCACTACTCCCTTTCGAGATCAAGTGGTGAACCTGCAAGCGCTGCCCTTGGAGGAGGCAGACCCAGCCTTGGCACTGCTCTATCCAGTCCGCACCATCCTCGCCTACGTAGACAGAACACAGTGTTCAGAACCTCAGACCAGCTCTTTTTTTTTATGGTGGGAAGCTGAAGGGAAAGGCTCTCTCCAAGCAGAGGTTGTCTTACTGGATAGTGGACACCATTGCTTGGCATTCCAGCAGCAAGGTCGACTGTGCCCCCTTGGTGTGAAGGCCCACTCCACCCGGAGTGTGGCCTCCTCTTGGGCTCTAGCGCATGGCGCCTCGCTAACAGACATCTGCAGAGCTGCAGGCCGGGCGACACCTAACACATTCGCGAGATTCTACAATCTCTGAGTGGAGCCAGTTTCTTCTCATGTACTTGCTTCAACCAGCCGGTACTAGATTCTGCTCAGGTGTCTTCGCTTGCTCGCCATTCCTCTCCACGGACAGGATACATGCGATTATTCTCCTCAGGTGAGCCTCCCCGCAGGCCCTGAGTTCCTCCAGCACTGTCGACGTCAACGCCAGAGTTATGCCACTGGCAGCTTTCGCGCTTGGCTAGATGCCGCCATGTGCATGTTTCCCCCTCTGGGCGTCCCCCACATGTGTATTTCCGCTGTAAGCCTCTCTGAGCATGTGTCCATGTATAAATAACATTTGTGTGTTAATTTTTTAGAAACGATAGATGAAAAGACCAGATGAACAAACTTTCTTCTGTTACTGGAAGAATGTTTGTTCATAACATTGAGAGAACCTTACCAGAATGTTAGCTAAAGTTCTGAGAACATTTCGTTAGCTGGTTTACCTCGAGTCTGATGCTTCTTGTAGAGAGTCACTATACATGACATGAATCCAATGATGAGCAGAAGCAGAATCACATTCACGCCAATGATAAGAGATGAACCTGAGAAAACAGGAGATATAAAACACAACAAGAATCTGATTCTCTCTTAATATCTACAGGCAAATGTATAAAAATTTTTTTTATCATTAATCACCAGAATACCATTCGAGATAGATGGAGAAGCTGATGTGAAATCAGATGTTGATGGCTGGGAATTTTGTAAAATAGGTGATGGTGATGGTGGTGGTGATGATGATGATGATGATGATGATGATGATGAGGATGAGGATGAGGATGACAGGGGTGGTGGAAATGTGTTTTGCTCTTAAAGACAAAGACATTAGCTGTGACAAATGATGTACACACTTTCAAACGTTAAATGCTTTTGAAACATCATACAGTTTCCTTTTAGTAAATGGTAAATCCTTTTCATTTTACATTTATTATTATATTATATTTTATTTATAATTTATTATATACTTTATATATTTATTATTTGTATAAACTTTTCTTTTTTTTCAACTCATGTGAAAATGAATAGCCTTTCATTATGATCATACTACACCTTCAACTATAAATATCACACAATACAACTTGGGATTACCGGTATGTAAATATTGATATATATCATGTCTCTAGTAGAACATACACTCCAAATGTGCTTATCGCACACGCTTTTTTAGCTCCTTCTTGTCTACTTCAAGGGAACATTTAGCAATGTATGTGCACATCATGATGTCTTATTGTACCTTCAGTTGTTCTGAACTTCCTGTTGACTAATAAAGTCTATCTTAGTGCCGACATTTGCCCTGTAACATGCATTTGTGCTAAAAACACTGCAAACTTCATTTTCTATTTTTCAATACAAATATCTAAACAATCTTGAATCAAGATACATTTATTTGATATTCAAAATGACATATAATTTCTGCAAATTTGATAAAAAATTAAGTGAGTTCATGCTTTAAACAAGATAATATATCTGCCAATGTGACTTAAATTATAAGGAAAACAATTTTTGCCAAAAAATATGTGTGGTCATTTGACCATTTGTGATGGTCAAGTTCAAAATACATCTGGGTTACTCACTTGTTATAATGTTCAGCTTCACTTCAGTGTAGAAATCTATTTCTTTAGGGATATCAACTGCACACTGGTACGTCCCAGAATCCTCTTCTCTCAGATCTCTGATGGTCACAGTGAAGACTGATGCACTTGTGTCGTCATACAGAGAGAATCTATCCTTCTGAATCCATTTATCTTTCTCTTCAGCCCTGATGAGGTCAGAGCACCATCCAATCTGCAGTGTATCTGGCTTCTGACCTCTACAAAAATACTTTGTTTTTTGAGTATATTTTTTCTCATATTTGCATTTGATCGTGACTCCGGCCCTTGAACATCCTGTCACGCTCATGTAGGTCATGACACCTACAACAAACCAGCACATTTTAATACATCACTACAATATGTTGATTATGAGGCTTAAATATTCAAACTGCTTGCAAACATTTTGTCAGATTCTTACCAGGAATCATCAGCAGAGCTAAAGTGAAGATCCTTAAACCTTTTGTATCAGTAGGTTCAGTTCTTCTGAAGCTCTGAGTGTGTTTCAGGGTTTCCTGGTAGTGTTTTCGTCATGAATATGATGATCTGTAAGACTGGGGCTTTAATGATCTGTAAGACTGGGGCTTTATTAATGCTGTTCATTGATTCAAGTAAATGTTTTGACATTTGGGTTTAAAGTGTAAAGTTTAAAGTGTATATTCTACAATATATGGTGTAAAAACGTCTGAGTGCTGCCCTCTTCAGGTTGAACGGTGGCTACTGCAGTTTAATTTTTCTATTGAGAGTTGTGGTACCCTCTGACGATGATGCTGACTTCCTCTTCCTTTGTCTTCTGCTGCTGAATGTGTCACAGGTACAACTGAAACAGAGAGAGAGAGAGAGAAAGAGAGATCGCGTAAAAATGCATCACCAACATAAGAACTGTAGAGGCAAAAACAAGTAACTAACAAAACAGCATCAGGCATAAGAGACATCAGGATCAAATTGTTCTTAAAAGATATTTATTTCTTGCAAGAAATGTTCCCAGTCTGCCCACAGACCAGCTGCAGACAGAGTGAGACCCAGAGCAGAGATGGGCCCGCATTTTTATAGTGTTATCTCTTTCAAAAGCTATCTCTTACAGCCCCCACTAAACAAAAGACACAGAGGAACCCCTGTGGCTCCCCTTACCCCCTAATCTTCTCACCTCTGAGTCACACACACACACCCTGCAGCTGTATTAACATCATAAAATAAACTCAAAATACAGACAAATGAATGTATGGCATTCATTTGTTAAATCATTGAAAATAAAAACAAAGAAAAGATTAATTTTTCCCACAACAATTCCTCCTCTTTATCATTCTCTGATAAACTATATATAAAAATTCAGCCTTGTTTTCTAATTTTAATTAAACCCATTACGCTATTAAATCTTCAGAATAGAATCAATTCAAGTCTTTACATAAGACTAGAATTAATTCAAGTTTCTTACATCACAGTTATGCCCTTCATGTCTTATTCTCGTATACCTGATCACTCTACTTGAACTTTGAAAAAGTAAAAAGCTTGTATCAAATAAATAAGCATTTCGTCTGAAACCGGGCTAAAAATGAACAAACATTGTTATCGCATTTTCCTGGTTGAGAACCAGACCCTCAGTCATCCCAGACATAGCTCAAAGCATATAGTAAGAAAAACGTAAATGATTATAATTGCAACTTCCGTCACTCGTACCATCTGCATATTTTGTTCATCCCTAGGATAGACTGTACCCATTAATAACAAAATTATCAGAATAACACATACAATCATAACACTATGTATTTGTATATGTAGTTTTTTCAATTAATCACAATATTTTGTCAGGAAATGGTTTTACTTCTAAAGCTGTATTTAATTAAAATCTATTTAATAAAATCTAACCCGACTTTTCCATTACATACCGTTTTTTTTCTTATCACCATACTTCACATTAATTAATAAATCTTCTACCTGAAAACACATTTTTCTTTGCACAAGTCAAATGATTAGATTTATATCAATACTAAGCCCTAATTTGATTCAATCAAATACAAATCACAAAACTTTTCTTCAACCATTAATTGGTCAACATTTTCTCCAGATATGTTGATCATCTCGTTGCCTCATGGACGTTCCATCTTCACCAATATGACACTTTGCATGCCGTAGAGAGGATTTTTCCAACGTTGGCGGGGTAGATAGTTTCTAGCACATATCATTGATCCCCCACTTTATTCTTTGCGTTTGGCGTTTTGGGTTGCTGACGTTGGTTGGTGTGGTTAAGGTCAGATGCTTCGACCCAGGTCTAACACTCTTCAATCATTTTCAAATCCTTACAAGATTTTCCCTTAGATCACGATCGCACCCCCACTGGAATGAGTCATTTACTGTCTGCTGTCACCTGCGAAAGCAGACCTTAAGTGATTTTGTTAGTGACCGCTTGTCTTGCCGTCCCTTTGGTGTGACCTGTGAAATTTTCAACCTGAAACATATCACCGGATAACTTCTTGCTCATTGAATAGCACTCGGGGTCCTTGTTCCCCTAAAAAAAACATTCAACCCATGTTGCTCATGTTAACAAAACAATACAGAATCAGTTCTGTTTGGTTCAATCCGTTCTGACATCCTGCAAAATGAAAAATGTTAAGTTAGTGTGTGTGTGTGTGAAAAGTCTGCATCTTCTGTAAAGAAAAACAAATGTTGAGGTTATTGTCACATAGTTTTCTTTTGTCTTCTGTGCTGCCACATCTGCCCTGGCGTTTCCTGTCGAAACAATTCTTGTTATTAGCACACTTAAAATACAAACAATGCACACAATTAAACCCAATGTCCTCCCAACATTTATCTTCCCACCTGTGCGATGGCTTTCAGCAAATGTGAACCCCAAATTGTCCTTCTGACCCCCTGAAGAGTTGAAAGGCTCTTATCTGACCACCAGTGGGTTCCTCCTGGACTTTTACTGTCCTCACATACCGATGAGGTCAAAGCTAGATAACCTCTCAGCCTGCTGTGAAGACAGTGGGTTTAGCCCCCCCTGTGAGGCCGAAATGTCTTTGTTTGTGGCCTGAATACAAATTATCCATACTAAAAAGTTCAAAGACTCATCTGACCACTTGTTTTACTGTGCGTTCTCTTGTTCCCGCCACGAGCATATTCATCCTCCTCTTTATGCACGGCACTCATCTCGTGCATAAATTTAACGTAATAAAATTCTCTTACTTTTATCAGACGTCCATAGTGACTTCCATTTCAAGGTACACATTTACATTCTTATCAGTTCTTGCTTTCCCTCGGAAATTGAACCCATGACCTTGGCGTTACAGGTGTCACACTCTGATAGTTGTCCTTAACTAACGCATACTGTTCAAAACATGAATTAACACTCACACTCATCCCTGACTATGAACCGCTCATATTTCTTATTTATATATTTTCTCTAAAAATATTTAAATTTTAAATGACAGTTTAACCTTACATTTTCCTGTATCTTTTATCTAATGTTTTTATTTATGGCCTCTTTACCAGTTTCAAGGCATGTCTGTTCATTATTCATTTGATTTTAGAAAAGTCAGCTGGATTGTTTTTGGTTCATTATCTGACTGATAACAGAAAGACAGACAGAGTATCAAGCAGTCTCTCAGTAGTCCACTCAAACAGTCTCTTTCTCTCTCACTATAAGCAAATCATCTTTTCAACAGCCTCCTAGGACTGTAACTAAAATAATCATAGTCATAGTCAATCCTTAATAGTTCACAAATGTCAAAATACAAATATTTGACTCAAATTAGAACCATTACAATAATCTAAAACACATTATGCTATGATCTTTTTTTTTTTCTAATGTTATTTTTAGTTTAAATACTCAATTCACCTAACCTTCGTTTTTTCAGAAATTTCTCTTGACTCATCACAAGCTGTTCTCATCTTTAGCCACCACCATGTCTAACAACCTTCAGAAGTTCAAAAATTTTCTTTGCCCATAAGGCAACCAACATCATGTTCCTTATATAAATTAATACGTCTTGTTACGGTCTCCACAACAAATAATGACAATCACCTCACGGTCTCAGTTGGCTCTTGAAAGCCTATTTCCATTAGCTCTTAAGCAATAATTTTCTTTTCTTCAGGGTGTTGTCTCCCTGGCATAGATGCAGACACGTCACAATGGAGGACAAGCCATACAATCAACGCGGTTTCTTGTGAGTGGTATAGGGGCTCACATTTTCTGGGGCAGACTGAACTTCTTACAGCTCATCTCGCCTCTCAGTGATCTGCTGAAGCTGATCGCCACTCAGTCAATCAGCGCCACTCTCATATCCATCTCACATAAAAACACCTCCATCAGGAAATGCCCAGTGTTTTGCGTGATCCTTCTGTCTTAGGTTGTCCTTTTGGCTTAAAAGATCTTACCCGTCTTTGAAGTAATCACTCGTACACACTGGTAACCGCTTTTCCCCATTACAGAATCTGTGACCGTTTTCTTCAACATAATCTGTTGGTTTCTGGAGCTTAGGAAAAGGCGCATTCAAGAGTCATCAGAGCCATTCGGACTGCCTACTAGTGTTAAACATAGGGAGACGGATTAATAACAGCAGTATTTAATCACTTAAATTCATTAATCATTTTAAAGGCAGCAACCTAGCTGCTTAGATTATCCTCAGTGAATTTAGATCACAATCGTACATTCAGTGTACTGTTACTTCTGTAGCCGGAGCCATCGGCCCTGTTTTATGGTGGGGGCTAAAATGAGACAGTCACTGGTCCCAAAATAAACAAGTTCAAAACAGTATTATTTTAAGGACTTCTTTAAAGTCTTTCAGTTTTACTTTTAAAACGTTTTAAGTACAAATTGCCCTTTTGATTGGCAATGATTTCCTGTAACATCTCTGTGTCTATGATTTTCAACTGAAACACTGTGCTTTACACAGGCTCAGACAACAGCTTTCAGCTGACATTGAATGAGAGAGAGACTCTTGAGGCATTCAGGACTGATACACTGCATTCTCATAAACTTTTAACTTCAGACTTTATCTACCATCTTAAGGCATCTTTTCCATAAATTACATGTATTGTAATTTAGACATTACAAATTTCCACTCAGAATGAGTCTCTGTTGCACTGAAACTGTGGCAGTTTCAGTCACAGCACATACCAAATCCAGATAAGCAAACCTGTTTTGGCCAATTCACAATCTTATCTTTTGAACCCAAAACATCAGCTGTTAGCTCTTTTCATAGTCAACAACAAGCTTTTGTTTAATCAAATGCCTTTTACACATTTTACATTTAGCAACTGTTAATCCTGTAACACTGCTTCTGCTTATTTTATCTTAAAGAAATAAGAATTATTCTAGTTCTTAATAACGTTTAAAATTTCATTTCAATTTTAGTTGTCAGGTTTTCAATTGCCATAATTTAATACCTGACTTCAATGTTTTCTCTAGGAGTTTATCAATCTGCTTCTATGGTTCCTACTAGCTTTTGAGGCTGCGCTCTCTGCTTTGTCATACATTTTATGATTATCACTATAAATCATTCGTTAGATTTGTCTCTCTATATCATCGCATTTTACAGTCACTGAATGACTCCGCTGACCGCAATAAAACACTCTTTGTTATTCTACCTACAGTTCCCTGTGATCTTTCTAACATCTCCACCCTACTTTACACCCCTGAAGCAGAGTGTTCTTATTCAGGAAATGCAAACAGAGCCCCTGATAAGTTCTCTGCATTTTCCCCCACTGTCCGCTGCAAATTCAATTACAATAGCCGAATCACAATCTTCATCATATTAACACTGATCTACTTTCTAACCCATATTAACACAGACTTTTCTTTAAATTTGTGTTATTTTGGCACTTTCTTTGTTTGGAGCCAGTCAAAGTTGATCTTTCCAATCCGAATCAAACTTTTACAAAAACATAATCTGCAAATCTCTTTGAACTGAGAGCTTCAGAGCAGAGCTGCTTACAGCATTTGCTCTCTTTTGTATCAGGACTATTCAGTTACTCTTCATACAGTATAAAGAAATTCAGCATGTCATTAATTTCATTAACACTGGTTTGATAGCTTATTCAAATGGTTAGTATGCAGATTCAACTTAATATTATCATTATTCAGTCCCACTTATCTCTACTGTTCCACAGAAATCACAAGATTCCTCAAATCTTGTTCTCAGTCTCTAGCCGCTTGCAACTTCAACTCTTGTTACAAAAATATGGCAATCTACTCTTAAATAACCTTGTTTTCATAACATTAATACAATAAAGCACATCCACATCATTATTATTGGCAGAACATTAATTTTCATAAGCGACATGGAAAATCTAAATATTCTAAGCAGGTTTCACAAAGTTTCTGATTAACTTTAGTCACATGTTGTTTAGGGAAATTATCTCCAACCCATAATTTCCTTTATAAAACAGACAATGTCCTTGTCTTTCAATGACTTAATTTCAACAAAATATCTGACTTTGTACATTATTGATTTCCAAAATCTTTGGACATAGCTGTCTTTACATCTATCTAATTGTGTTATCAACAACACTGATTACAAATCAGGTATATATTAACATCCGGAAGCCGGCTTAATAAGCTAGCACTGTTGCTATACTCTCAGCATAGCTGGACCCTTTAGGTTCAAAAAGACAATGGTTGTGAAAATAAACATAATTTCAATAATTATTTTATCTCTAAAATATAGAATTTTTCCCGTTCTGCTTAATGAAACATTCCTTATCTTTATATCATGTTAATCCCTGTTAATCATACTCAATGCCTTATTTTTATCTAAAACTCACTTTTCATACCATTTCAACTTAATTTGACTTAATCAGGCGTTCATAAATATGAATTTTATCTTCCCCTACATGCCAGTTCCTTCTGTATCTGTTCAACCCAACAATTCACTGTTTGTAATTTCCATCAGGAAAAACATTCTCTCTTCCCTACATGCCAGTTCCTTCTGTATCGACTCTGTTCTCTTTTATCTGCTTCTTTTCCATCCAACAATCTTCTTCAGTTCAACAAACTACTGTCTGTTCACAGTTTTACATGCTGAACACGACTACAACAACCCTTTGTTTAACAATCATTTGTTTCCCAATTTCATGCATGCATTTCTGGCTGTAATTTTTCCATTTTACAGAAAACCTGGTGTAGCCTATAAAATTTTGTTCAAGCTTGCTTTGAGATGACCCCATATTGGCTGATTTCTATCTCTCCTGGATTTTCCTTCGACGCGCGTCTAATAATCTGTGAGACGTCTCTGACAGATCCGATTTTGTCACCTCAAATCGGCAAGGTTTAGCAAATATGCTTCCAGTAATTAGTAGGTTTACTCAAAATCTTTCCGTGAGCACTTTCTAGCGCTCGATTACTTCTGGTTCACCTAATTAATCTGGTGTGGCTCTTCCGTCCACTTTTACGAGACTTTCTCAGGTTACAGAGATTTTGAGTAAACCTAATTAATCAGGTGTGGTTCTTCCGTCCACTTACTTAATAATCAGCTGTGGCTCTTCCGTCCACCTACGAGCTAGTTTTCGGCATAAAATTGACTTGACAGGGCCCTACGCTAAC
Organism: Leuciscus idus; assembly: GCA_021554675.1. Taxonomy (NCBI): domain Eukaryota; kingdom Metazoa; phylum Chordata; class Actinopteri; order Cypriniformes; family Leuciscidae; genus Leuciscus; species Leuciscus idus. Next base: position 11,385,947 of record CM038623.1, read on the forward strand.
TTTTTTCCAAGGAGTACATGTACTCCTAAATGAAACGTAAATGCGAGTGAAATACTCTCACTGTAGAGCCCTGCTTGTTACAATCTCTCCCTCGAAAACCTTCTCTGCCCGTACCAAAGAGATAGTTCCAGCCAACATGGTTCATTCACAGTTATATCAATTTACACCCAACAAAGAATTTAATAATTTAACTGTCACTTACCCGAGATGCTTTTACTGCCTCCGAGTTCTTTCTGAATCCAGTGGGTTCCTCCCGGCCCTGATAGCAGTTTTGGCTCTTCTCTCTCAATTCGGCGAGGTAAGACTAAAGCCTTTTGTGCTTTAGGGTGATCAGTCCGTCAATCCGCTTTCTCAGGGCCAGAAGAAACCTCATGGATCCCACGCTTCTGACACCAACTTGTAGAGGCAAAAACAAGTAACTAACAAAACAGCATCAGGCATAAGAGACATCAGGATCAAATTGTTCTTAAAAGATATTTATTTCTTGCAAGAAATGTTCCCAGTCTGCCCACAGACCAGCTGCAGACAGAGTGAGACCCAGAGCAGAGGTGGGCCCGCATTTTTATAGTGTTATCTCTTTCAAAAGCTATCTCTTACAGCCCCCACTAAACAAAAGACACAGAGGAACCCCTGTGGCTCCCCTTACCCCCTAATCTTCTCACCTCTGAGTCACACACACACACCCTGCAGCTGTATTAACATCATAAAATAAACTCAAAATACAGACAAATGAATGTATGGCATTCATTTGTTAAATCATTGAAAATAAAAACAAAGAAAAGATTAATTTTTCCCACAACAGAACAAACCCTTGATTTCCACATTCTCCATTCATGGATAAATTTAGTTCTGAAGAACCTACAGAAAACACACTCACATTTTACAGCACGTTTGATCACACTGTTTATGTTTAAGTCAATGATTAGAGTTTAATTAAATATGCTACATTTATTCATTTAGCAGACATTTAGACATGTAAACATATCAGCAATTTATCAGAATCCAATAACAGCCAAAGCAGAAGTAAAACTGTGGAACAGAAGTAAAAAAAAATATATATATATATTGATATATGACCATATGACAATGGGTGATACAAACACAGCAACTTAAATAGCAAGGCAAACTAGTTTAATGACACACAGCTGAACTAAAAAGTAATAATTTCTGTTAACATGACAACTATAGACTGGTGGGAAAACTGAACAAAGGAAGACAGGAAACTGGTGAAAACTAAAAGTCCATGATAATGAAACTAAGTGTCTGTTACATAACGCCCCTCCCCAGAAGGCGCAACCTCACGCCATAACCAAAACAGCAGATGAGGGCAGGTGGGTGGTGGTTTAGGAGGAGGACGAGGTGGTGACGGGAGGATTGGCCATGGTGTTGCAGACCCAGAGTGCAGTTAGGACGACAGACTGTTGTACTGAAATATGATGATGTTGTGTTTGTAAAAGAGCTTATAGCTGAAATCAGTGTCTGATACACTAACACTGAATTCAACAAAATACATTCATTTGTTCTATTGTCTTCTATAGAGCTGCTTAATAGCTGAAAATGTAGTGATTTAAAATGTATTAATTTTGCAACAACAAAACTGTTATTGCCCTGTTTATTACTGTGAAGCTGCTTTGAAACAATAATGTGGCCTTATTTTATTTTATGGCAAATTTTCCTGTTCCTTTGTAGTTCATTTCTACTACACATACCCTTCTAATAAATACTATAAGCACTTACCCAGTTTAACCAGCAACACAATCTCTGAGTAGACATCAGGCAAAGGCACAGTCCTCCTCACAGCACACCAGTATTGGCCTTCATCCTCTGTTCTCAGATCAGTGATGGTGACGGTGAAAACTCTGGTCGTCGTGTCGTCAGTCAGAGAGAATCTCTCGTCTTTAGCTGGAGATCCTGATTTAACCATGATGTTTTTATTTCCATAGTTACACTCCCCTTTACAAAAATACTTTGAATATGATTCATATCCAGATTCATATGAGCATCTGATGTCAAATCAGGACCCCAGGAAGAATAGTCAGGACCCCAAGAAGAATAGCTGCAGCACGGCTGTAGCTAATGGGGATCCTTTCAATAAAAAACTTAAAAAAAATAAATAAATAAACTCTCTCTCCTCTGTATCCAGATATTGTCTGTGAAGCTCCAACAACAACAGCTGAAAACACAAATATCATTATATAGAGCTGTTATGTGTGAGCAAGAGACATAAGCAGGCCAGAATAATAACTTACAAATATCATCCATATGAGTCTGATGATCATGTGATAACAGAGGAAAAACAAGAGAAGATGTCAAACTCTGTGTAAAAGAGCTGAGAGTCTCAAACTCACCTGTACAGATGCTGGAAAAGAGCAGCAGGACGTCCAACATGATGAAATTTGACAAGCGTTTCGCTTAAATAAAAGACCAAATTCTGTGTGACAAACGTTACTGTCGTTCTCTTCCGTACTGAGAGAACAATGTGTGTCAGCAACTGAAATATATATTTCCTTCCTCTTCTGTCTCTCTAACCACATCAGCTCTACAGGACATCATAAAAGAGCACGTGACCCTGGACCACAAAACCAGTCAAAAGGGTAAATCTTTTTCATCATCCAAGCTGATATACACAAATATACCTGTGCGACTTGTGATGGTTTTGTGGTCCAGGGTCACACTCACTCTGACAAACTTAACATGGTTTGCTTATATAGTCATCTAAACAGCACACTTAGTTGTATATTGTATATTTTAGGTTTTGTGTCTCAGTTTCTTTTGAGTTTTTTTTTTTTTTTTGCGTACAGATATTCCCTGTAATCTTTAAATCTTAATGTAATGAGCAAACTGCTGTTCAAAATGGTTTCATATAAAATATCACAGCACTGGACAGGTTGAGTATTTCCATGAATATAAGGCTTGAGAGTTTGAAACTAGCCTGTATACGAGTCGTTTCATGAGTTCACTGTCTGTTTGCAGCTGATTTCAGTCAAACTGAGTCATTTTAGATGGAGATTTGAAACATATTAATAGTGACAGGAGCATGTCGAAGCTGTGTAGTATTTTTCATCACCTGTAGAGGGCGCTATGTAGCGCAGCTCTCCAGTTGCTGATAAATATGAGTTTCTCCGCAGAACTGGACTGCTTTAAACTTGGGTTGTTTTTCCCCTGCAAGTTGAAGGTCTGACACATTGAATAAGTCAAAAATGACGGGCAACGTCGGTCCTGGAGTGCCGCTGTCCTGCAGAGTTTAGCTCCAGTCCTGATCAAACACACCTGAACAAGCAAATCAATGTCTTCAGGATTACTCGAAGGCAAAAAAAAAAGTGTACCGTGTGCACAGCTTAAACAGGCTAAAAAGAAGGGTAGGCATATTTTATTTTATTTTATTTTTTTACTTTATTTAACTAAATGAAGTGTACTAATTACAAAAAAATATGGAAATTCACACCATTTTTTTTTTTCTTTCTGTTATCCACTTAGCAACCTAACTTACTATGAACTTTATATAAACATTATACACTTAATAAACTGTGTTTTGTACAGAAAAGTGTGATTCATTAAAGGGTAACTAAACCCTAAAACAGCTTTTTTTTTTTTTATGATCTCTAAGACTGGGGCTTTATTAATGCTGTTCATTGATTCAAGTAAATGTTTTGACATTTGGGTTTAAAGTGTAAAGTTTAAAGTGTATATTCTACAATATATGGTGTAAAAACGTCTGAGTGCTGCCCTCTTCAGGTTGAACGGTGGCTTTCTACAATTTTTATTAATCATTACTTGAATAAAACATATTAAAATATTGAGACAATATTATATAGATGATTGTTAAAATTAAATGAACTGATATTAATAAAGTAAATTATATAGGCATATTATTATTTGTATTAAAATATATTATTTAGGCATTAACTCAATTTAATGTGTTTTACTATAAGCCATGTGTTTTAATAATTTGTGGCATTGTTGTTAACTCGTTAAACTGTAAGGAAGAGATGATAATTTGGTGGATGATTTAACAATATTCGTTAATCACCGGTAGGTAACGCATTCATTCGAATGTAATCATGATGGACGCCTGAGGGCGCTCAACGACCACGTCATCTGTGAGCGTTTCTAACTATTTAAATCGATGAAACTACAAAGCTGGCACAGAGGTATATATAATTACAAAATAAAGTCATTATGATTGCTATTGTTGTTAATATTATTTTATAAAGTAACATGTAAGATAAAAGGAGTTTTATGAAGCCGTTTCTGCGACAGCTCTCTCCGACGCAGTGTAACCCTTAAAGGAACACTCCACCGTTTTTTGAAATAGGGCTTATTCACTTTCTTTCCTACATTTAGATAGGTGGGCAAATGCATTTTTGTCTCAGTGCATGCATTGTTTTAGTTTGACAGGGTCGGCGCTAGCTTAGCTTAGCACAATGAATGGAATCCTTTGTTGCCAGCTAGCATGTCCTGAGTAAAAGTGATATACATTTTTTTTAAAACCCACCTAATTACTTTTCAATGTGGGGTCATTTTGACCCCAAAGACCTTAAAAGGTACATTTTTGTTTACACATCTTTAGAACAACCAAATCAAGCCCAGTTTTTTTTGTGCAAGTTTAGATAGATTATGTAGGGAAAGTCACAGTGTTTCATGCCTCTGAGATGAAGGTAACATTTTAAAAAAAATGAAGGAAAAGTCCATTGGGGTCAGCCTGACCCCAAAGGGGTAAACGTCAGCGTCTGAATTCACTCACTTCATTTCATTCACTCCTTGCAGATATAGTGCACTCAAATGCCATACACTATATAGGGATTAGTGAATGAGTGAATGAGTGAATGAGTGAACGAGTGAATGAGTGAATGAGTGAACGAGTGAATGAGTGAATGAGTGAACGAGTGAATGAGTGAACGAGTGAGCGGTTTCGGACACAGCTCAAGTCAAATCAATTCAAACACTAAAAACATTTTAGGACATTTAAATCACAAACAAACTGTTACCTGTCCCAGATTTTCTCTTCCTCTTCTTCCGGGTGATGAAGGTTCCAGAACACAGAGTCAGAACCAGCAGAACCGAACCCAGACCGCCAGCAACAGAAGCCAGATCTGAAGGCAACGCTAAACACATGATATTTACATGATGAAGCACAAACTGATTCTGAACATGTATCAATCATTTTGACTACTGTAATATTACAAATATTGTAAATATACAGTTGCTATATTGTGTAACCAAAGTGAAACTGCAATGGTAAACCTCAACTCTACAGAAGAAAACACTTCTCTTTACGGTTGATGTCAAACCAAATTAACCACATGAAAGCTGATATGTGCATCATTTTATGCTTATACAGTAGATAAGATATGTGTCTCAACACAACAACAACAAATATTCAAAGCAATTTCCTTTCAAAGAGTGATCATGTGATCAGAGAGCTGCATTATGGGTAGTGTAGTTTGTGTGCTTACTATTGTTTGTCTGATAGAGTTGAACTGTAGTAATTCCTGTTGTTGTTCTTGTTGTTTAGTTTCTGTTTGACGAGTCGCTGACAGAGAGAAACACCAGTGACTGTGAATGTGTCGCTCATGCAGTGAGAACATGAACACATATAAACTCTAAAGCTCTACATTCACACACAAACCATTCACATCACGTGAATATGAACAGAAGTTGTATTATTATAACACTGATTACTCTCAACTAAAACATTTTTAGTGTTCATTTAGAATTATTATTTTTTTAATCCAAAGTCACTGCTGACATATAGAGTTCAGTTGATGAACTTGAGCATGTTTGTCACATCAACATTCTGTGTAGTTTTGTTCATGGACTTTCAGTTTGTTTTCATTTGTCACGCGTTTCCTTGTTCTGACTCCCTCCACTCGTCTGTCTCCATAGTTACTGTCATTATTAGTTCATATGTGTAAGCTGTGTTTAAGTAATTATCCTCCTTTGTGCTCCTTCTTAATTTGTTCCTTCACCTGCACTCCTTGTTTGGTATTGTCAAGAACACTGTCTCGCATGATGGCTGTCTATTTTGATCTATTTAAATAAACCCTGTGTTATACTATCTTCATCTTCATCTTCGTCTTCATTGGAACTTAAGCGTTACAGTCACACTGTGAGACTGTAATCATTTGTCATTAGTTCATCTTTCTTACACTCACAGATTTTGAATGAAAGAAATGTAATAATATGAAGTTAGTGAACACGCTTCTCACAATTTCACTTGAGTTGAATTAAATGTGTTAAATTTATTAATTTAGTTTAAACATGTAGAAAACACACCAGCAATTTATCAGGAGCCAATAACAGCTGAAGCAGAAGTAAAACTGGAATAGAAGTAAAAAAAAAAAAAAATAATAATAATAATAATAATATTATATATATATATATATATATATATATATATAATGCAGTCATTTGCCCAAAAACTGAAGGTTCACCTCATTATGATTTTAATCAGGATCCTGTTATATACACAGGCTAGCTGCCTGTCCCCTGAACACACTGTAAAAAAACACGGTCTCTGTAGACACCACAGGCTCCACAAACGGCAACAAAAACAAACTGGCCCAGCCTGGACCACGAAACATAACAAACAGTGTTCCAGCCAATAACCGACAAGAATGATTTGGGGGTGGGGGTGGGGGGTTAGTGCGCGTGCACATGAAGGGGGGTGTGGGGAGTGGAGGAGAGAAGCATGAAGAGGGAAGTTAGCTAGAGGAGAGATGTCCTAGACAACGACTAACTTTAGAATTATATTCTCTTGAATTTTGATATGGCCGACACACGACCAAAGAGACGACGTTCCGATGAACAAATAGCAAAGAAGAGAGAAAAGGAGAAGGAACGCGCAAAGTCCCAAATTTACATCGGAAAAGCATGGAAGGGAGGGGGAGGGGGAGGGGACGGGATGAGGAGGAGGGAGGGTCGAGCTAGCCTCCGTTTTGTTTGACAATACTACGATCTCAACAAGAAGTGACGTCTCCCAACATCGCTTAGAGCTCCTTTAATTAGTCAAAGCACTTCTTCCTTTATGTTATTTCAGCTGCCTGACCAGAAACACAACTGTTTAATTCCAATGCCTGCATTTCAAATAAATAAACAAATACACAAATAGCACCCATAATATTACACAAAACTTGCAAAAAACTGTAAACTTTCTCTGAACTTTATAATAGATCAACGAATGCTGAAGAGTGTCTTTAGTTTACTCCAGTGACTGACAGTCAGCTTCTGTTCCACAAAATTAAGCAGATGAGGGCATGACTCCTCTTTTAAACCCAGATCTAGCCAAAGTTTCTTCTTCAAATAAGGGATTTTTTTTGGTCCAGTCACTGTTGCATTGTGGGTTAAACTTACACTTCATGAAGCTGCTCTGAGACACAGTCAGTAAAAATGTCATTACGGTCTCTTTGCTGTTGAGAAGATCATTGGATCATCTGGACTATCTGCAGTGGATCGTTGAATCAGGTTCATCTACTGTTGAATCTGGTTTATCTGCAGTGGAGTAAATCGTTGAAACCGGTTCATCTGTTGAATCTGGATTATCTGCAGTGGAGTAAATCGTTGAAACCGGTTCATCTGTTGAATCTGGACTATCTGCAGTGGAGTAAATCGTTGAAACCGGTTCATCTGTTGAATCTGGACTATCTGCAGTGGAGTAAATCGTTGAAACCGGTTCATCTGTTGAATCTGGACTATCTGCAGTGGAGTAGATCTTTGAAACCGGTTCATCTGTTGAATCTGGACTATCTGCAGTGCAGTAGATCTTTGAATCCGGTTCATCTGTTGAATCTGGATTATCTGCAGTGGAGTAGATCTTTGAATCCGGTTCATCTGTTGAATCTGGACTATCTGCAGTGGAGTAGATCTTTGAATCCGGTTCATCTGTTGAATCTGGATTATCTGCAGTGGAGTAGATCTTTGAATCCGGTTCATCTGTTGAATCTGGATTATCTGCAGTGGAGTAGATCATTGGATCATCTGGACGTTCTGCTGTAGTGTAGATAGTGTCTCTGTTCTTGCACTGGAACTCGCTGATTTCCTGATAATTATGGTCATTCCAGTCAATGTCCTGCAAAAGAACTCATGTTATCTTCCAAACCCTTACACATTTGAACATTGAACCATTATTTGTTATCACTAGCAGATACATGTTGAGTTTTAGATGCTGGTGAGCAGGAGAGAGATGTTCAGAGTCAGCAGCACCAAACCAATGAGCAACAATCAGCTTTTACCAGCACTGACATTACAGCTGGTGTTTTCAAGAGCTCACAGATATAAGATCATGATCATGATCATCATCATCATCATCATCATCATCATCATCATCATCATCATGTCACAGGTGGTTGTAGGAAGGCAGACAGAGACGAGGATTAAACACAGGACAGCAGAACAGGTAGCAACACACACTAAATATAACGGAGATCAGACGAAGACTGACAGAACAGACACAGATTACACTGACTAACAGAACACAGGTGATACAGATGACGATGATGACTAAACAGGTGATACAACTGAACTGATAATGACAGTAACCATAGCAACGAAGGAGAGGCGGAAAAAGAACAAAGGAAAACAGGAACAAATCAAAAGACAAACTGAAAGTCCAAACAAGCATTGACACGTGACACATCTTCATCACCATAAACACTCACCTCTGCAGTGATTTCTGCTCTTGTATTCAAAGGCAAAAGCCCGACGGCGACTGTCAAAACATCAGAGAAATAAAGTTACATTCAAACAGCAAACATTAGAAAGAGATGTGTGTGTACATGCGTCTTTAGATACGCTCAATGACTGACTGTCAACATCTTTTCCACAAGGCCAACCATGATGAAGACATGATTCCTTCATTTAAACCCTGATTTATACAAAGTTTCTTAAAAATCTCCGGGATAGTTTTCACTGCTCACATAGTATTTATAACTAGCTATATGTGACCCCTCCACCCGGGCCCTACTCGCCCCGCTCTATGCGGGCCTCAAACCCGGATCTCCGGCGTGAGAGTCAGGAGCTGTAAAGACTGCAGCTTCTAGCTATTGAGATCAGAGGAGTGAGGTTTACTCGCATAGCGACTACTAGCTGGCCTCCGTTACATATATATGAAAGCAATAGATGTCTATGGGAAATCCCCATTTAGAAAGCAGATGTAAGTAAATGTGTTTGTTTAGTTTTCAGAGAAACGTGCATCTAAATCTGACCGTGCTGGTAAAGTCCTGATTGTGTAACTCTTGGTGATTTCTTGCTTCTCTTTCTACACAACGCCATCAGCGCCATGAGGAAGATCATCACCATGATGATGACTAACCCAACACAGATATAGATGACAGACCCTGAATCAGAGGCGTGACCTGTAACACACATTCAATGTACTTTAAACTGATATATAGAGGCATCACACTCAAATCCCCAAGAAATAAGAGTCTTAAAGAGTGTCAGACAGATGAACTGACCTGTTGAGATGGTATGAACTGTGTGTTTCATGCTGGTGGATTGTAGATTCAGTTCTGTTGTACTGAAATATGATGATGTTGTGTTTGAAAAAGAGCTGATAGTTGAAACCTCAGTGGTCTTATTATCTGATGGATGACAGGAAAGATCAACTTAAAGTCAATGTTTCTAAAACACTGACACTTAATCCAACTTAAAATAAATAAACAATAATTTGTTATATCGTCTTCTGTAGAGCTGCCTTATAAGTGATTTTATAATGTATTAACTTTTCAACAATTAAACAGTTAATTCCCTGTTTATTACTGTGAAGCTGCTTTTAAAACATATTGTTGCCTTATTTTATTTGATGGCAAATTGGACTGTTCCTTTGTAGTTCATTTCTACTACACGTACCCTTCTAATAAATATAAGCACTTACCCAGTTTAACCAGCAACACAATCTCTGAGTAGACATCAGTAGTATAAGCCCTCTCCACACCACACCAGTATTGGCCTTCATCCTCTGTTCTCAGATCAGTGATGGTGACGGTAAAAACTCTGGCCGTCGTGTCGTCAGTCAGAGAGAATCTCTCGTCTTTAGCTGGAGATCCTGATTCAACCATGATGTTTCTATATCCAATGATGGGACACTCCCCTTTACAATAATACTTTGAATTTGATTCATATCCAGATTCATATGAGCATCTGATGTCAACTCTCTCTCCTCTGTATCCAGTAATTGTCTGTGAAGCTCCAACAACAACAGCTGAAAACACAAATATCATTATATAGAGCTGTTATGTGTGAGCAAGAGACATAAGCAGGCCAGAATAATAACTTACAAATATCATCCATATGAGTCTGATGATCATGTGATAACAGAGGAAAAACAAGAGAAGATGTCAAACTCTGTGTAAAAGAGCTGAGAGTCTCAAACTCACCTGTACAGATGCTGGAAAAGAGCAGCAGGACGTCCAACATGATGAAATTTGACAAGCGTTTCGCTTAAATAAAAGACCAGATTCTGTGTGACAAACGTTACTGTCGTTCTCTTCCGTACTGAGAGAACAATGTGTGTCAGCAACTAATATTAACATTTACTTCCTCTTCTGTATCTCTAACCACATCAGCTCTACAGGACATCATAAAAGAGCTCATTTACTCTGACAAACAACACATGCTTTGCTTATATACTGATCTAAACAACACAATACTTAGTTGTATTATATGAAAGTCATTTTTTATCAAAATCAAAACTAAGATAAGGTTATTATTTGTATATGTTTAGGTTTTGTAACTGGTCTCAGTTTCTTTTGAGTTTTAATCCTAATTCTTACCTTCACTAGTTCATTTTAAAAGGTGGCCAAATCATCTTTAAAAGTAGGCTACAAACAGACAATCTCTTTTTAAATCTTAATTTAATGAGCAAACTGTGGTTCAGAATAGTCTCATATGGAGTAAAACATCACGTAACACCACAGGACAGGTCATGCACATATTTATAAGAGGCTTGTCAGGAGTTCATCTCTTTGCTGCTGATTTCAGTCAAACTGAGTCGTTTAGATGGAGATTTGCTACATAAGACGACAGGAGTGTGTGTATCTCTGTGTAGTGTTTCACATCACCTGTAGAGGGCTCGATGTAGCACAGCTCACGGACTGAGGAGGGTTTCCAGCAGGGCTACTATTAAACTGTTGCCTCGGGTTGAAGGTTTGACATTGTATTATATTTGACTGAAATCCTTGTATTGAAATATTTTACCCATTTACCAACAATAAAACCATTATCTATACAAAAGTGGCTCTAAATATATATATTTTAGGTATGGAGTGTCATATTTTGAGTTCTGATGTTTGGATTTGGGTCATTGGGTTAGTTTTGTTACTCAGATCTGGCGACACTGACTCTAAAACACACCAGAATCACTTCACACAGCGTCTCCAGGAGAGGAGAAGAGGATAAATGTAGTAGGTAGAAAAATATATGTAAAATAAAAGAGGAAAAAAAGGACACCCCTTTAAAATGTGGTATTGTTCATAAATGTATGTGTCTTCAACATTCGTCTATTGATGGGTAAACTCATCATTACATTCTTTTTGTGGTAAAGAAAATGTTGCTGTTATTATTGTCTCCTGTAGAGGGCGTTTAGCGCTGTTGAATTAAGCTACTGCACCGGGTGCTTCAGAGTTAAAACCTGATTTCTGCCAGTTCATTTTCTCCTTGCATCTTCATTGTTGTGCATGCTAGAAGCCACGCATTACAGTTTTTCTAAAATTTCCATTAAGTTCCAAAAATGTATTTGTGAATGTTCTCTGAACTTTCAAAGCGTCCTGTTTTTTTTTTTTTGTGTGTGTGTGTGTTTTTTAATTGCCAGAGCTTACAGCCAGTGCTCCTGTCTCACAGCGTTTCTTTTATCATTCTACAGGTGAGCAAAAACGATTCAAAAACTGGTCGAAGCTGATGTTAAACACTGTGTTTCAAACATGTATATGTTGATTTTTGGTGGGTTACTGAGAAAGACTGTTAGTTGAATTAATACATGCAGTAGTAATGAGTCAAATATCAGATTACACACGAGTGACAAATATGTGCATTTGAAGTGAAATGAGAGAAAATACTCATGTGAAAATAATTTAGGAATGTTTCTAAAGTGTTTTATATGTTGATAGTAATTGGATGACAAAGTTTAAGCGAGTTAAATGTACATTTGCTACTGGAGTTATCTCGAGCCAAAATGGCAGTGCATGTATGCGTGAACTGGAGCCAAAATGGCGGCTTGCATGTAAAACATGAGGTTAGTGTGAAGCCAAATGCGAGATTCATTTATGTGACAGTGTGAAAATGGAATTAATGTTCATGAGGATGTGAAAACATGTGAAAACAGTAGCAGGTCAATGTATTGTGATTGATTATAATGTGTTGCAGAACAAGTCAAGTACATACAAAAGTAACTTCTGAAAAGCCTTTATTGAAAAGTTATGTTCTTTAATGGAATGTGTTGTTACAGACAAACAAGTTATTGTTGTTCTGTAAAGTTAAATATGTTAATGTTGTGAATACATTGAGAGCTAAGAAAAACGAGAGAGTTAATTAAACTTTGCCGGAGCTTACAGCCAGTACTCCTGTCTCACAGCGTTTCTTTTATCACTCTACAGAGCCGGCAGAAGTGGTTCATTCACCTCACCCATTGATACGGGCAACATAAACAGGGTAAAAAGAAGGGAATTTACCTTCTATAAGCTTTAACTGTAGATGAGCTGTTCTAAGTACAAAATAAATAAATATTGAAGTTCACACCTTTTTTTTCTTTTTTTTGCATTTATATATATGTTTTTGTTGTTAGCAACATATCTTTTTATTTTTAGTAACACTAGAGTTTAACTTCCGTTTGTTGTGATTTTATGTGTTGCTGTTACGTAGATCAGTTCTGTCTGTCCTGTGTTGCTTATACATTATATATTTATATTTTGACTGAGTCTATGGCGGCCCATAGAACCGTTCATATGACAGTTTAATATAAAAAATAAATATAAAACTTGGCACACAGATAGAGGACGCTCTGAACATTATCCACATGTGAAATCTCTTACTCAAACCCTTCAGTGCCACTATCTTATCAAAGTTGTTAATTACAAATAACACTGAATTTAATGTAATTTTTCATTCTTTCCCTTTTTTTATTTTAATTGTTAGTAACTTTCCTTGTGAGCAATATTACATACAGAAGAATACTGATAAAAATGTGTTTTGTACAGAAAAGTGTGTTAAAAATGTTTGATTTTACCAAATTCTGACCTTTTTTCATTTATCATTGATGACTGAATATATCGGACCCTCATTTGTTGAGATGTTTTGTGGATGTGTTACTGTAACGTAGATCAGTTCTGTCCCGCTGTCCTGTGTTGCTTTAGGAGACTTTATTTTGGCATAATAATCACCGGCTGTATCTGTCACCTGATTGGTCGAGTGGGTGTGACTGGGGTTCGAATCAGGCTGCTGATTGGTTACTGTGGCATTAACAGTAGAGACTTTTGGGCGGGTGTTTAGGTGTGATGCAGGCGTCTGATTGGTTGAAGATGTTTCCATGGCGACATCTGTGTTTAGAATCTCTTCATATACGTGGTCAGTCTGAAAAACAACACATACATCAATAATTTAATAGTTTACATATATTAACCACTCTGTAGATCAATAAACAATCATTTAACACGTATTTCTGATCTTCTAGGTAAAGATTTTAACACTCACCTCTGTATTGTGCTGCATGTTTTGCTGAAATAAAGCTTTATAAAACCAGAGAAAAGTCAATTTACACACAAAAACAAGAATATAATAATAAAAATACTCACAAACAAACTGTTACCTGTCCCAGATTTCCTCTTCCTCTTCTTCAGGATGATGAAGGTTCCAGAACACAGAGTCAGAACCAGCAGAACCGAACCCAGACCGCCAGCAACAGAAGCCAGATCTGAAGGCAACGCTAAACACATGATATTTACATGATGAAACACAAACTGATTCTGATTATACTGGAAAATCAACAATAACATAATAATAACTGATATAAATTCCTTTGATTATTGTACCATTAGGAATATTGTAATATTGTAAATATACAGTTATATTGTGTAACCGAAGTGAAACTGCAATGGTAAACCTCAACTCTACAGAAGAAAACACTTCTCTTTACGGTTGATGTCAAACCAAATTAACCACATGAAATCTGATATGTGCATCATTTATGTTTATACAGTGGTTAATATGTGTCTCCACAAATATTCAAAGCAATTTCCTTTCAAAGAGTGATCATGTGATCAGAGAGTTGCATTATGGGTAGTGTAGTTTGTGTTCTTACTAGTGTTTGTCTGATAGAGTTGAACTGTAGTAATTCCTGTTGTTGTTCTTGTTGTTTCAGTTTCTGTTTGATGAGTCGCTGACAGAGAGAAACACCAGTGACTGTGAATGTGTCGCTCATGCAGTGATATAATAACACACAATAATAATAGACGAACACACACTTAACACTGTTTGCTATTGCTGCATATGAACAAATGTTGTGTTTTCTGTTCACATCACTGAATATTGATAATCAGTATTAATAAAAGGTACATTTTTCTTCTTTTTACCCTGTTTATCCTCTTCTCCTCTCCTGGAGACGCTGTGTGAAGTGATTCTGGTGTGTTTCAGAGTCAGAGTCGCCAGATCTGAGTAACAAAATAATAATAATAGACAAACACACTCATAACATTGTTTGCTATTGCTGCATATGAACAAATGTTGTGTTTTCTGTTCATATAACTCATTACTGATAATCAGATTTTATTAGTGCTCATTTAGAAGAAACTTTATTAAATTAAATGATACAGAGTCACTTTTGATAAGAGTTTCTGTCAATAAATGCATACAAATCCCACATAAATAAATGCTGCGCTCATGTCACTATGAATGATTTTCCTCAGAAAAACTGTCTTAGAAACTGCAGAACAAAGAAAGCGCTAAAGAAAACACTGTGTGTAAAACGATGCGTCAAACATTCAGTTGATGTACATTTGATTAATGTGTTGAGGAACATCACAACCTCTAAATGTAATTTTGGTTTATTTTTCACAGAAGTTGAAGCTTTGATGAAATTCATGAATGCATCATTAAAATTGTGTATAGAAGCTTTATTTCTTTATTCAGTATAATCACAGTAACTTTACATTAACAATATTTTCATCAAAACACATGAGTGCAGATGTCAGCGGGTGCAGTGTGTGTGTGTGTGTGTGTGTGTGTGTGTGTGTGTGTACCTGTGCTGGTGTGTTCAGTGCTGCTATACGGACTAATGCTGGATGTTGAGATCTGGACACGTGTCGTTGTCTCTGGAGCTGAGAAATGAAGAAGAGCGTCACACCATAATAAATATATTTAGATTAGATAGCTTTTTCATTGTCATCCAACTGTAAATTTAGAGTGCACATATGAACAAAACTCCATTCCACTGGCTCATAAAATATAAAAATAAAATAAATATAAACATAACACTAAAAAGAGTTTGACAGCAGCATAAAAATAATAATGTTGCACATGGTAATTGGCGGCATGTAAATCCAATAGTTTGCCCTCGTTAAGTGGTGGCATATAAATAGTTATTCCACATTATAAATAAATACTATAATTGTAATAACCCAGTCCAGTTCACATGAGGCTCACAGCAGAGGATTCAGTGAGATATAGTGGTTAAGGTTGAGGTTTGCAGTCCCCAAACCAGACAGAGATGCAGCTGGTCAGTATGTTCTCTATAGTGCCTTTGTAGAAAGTGCTGAGGATGGGAGGGACGGCGCAAAAAGTATAGACGCTGCTGAGCTCTCTTTTAAAGAGAGGCAGTGTTGAGGCTCCATGTCAAACTCTCTGTGATCTGCACCCCCAGGAACTTGGTGCTACTGACTAATTCCATCGCAGTGTTGTTGATGAGGAGTGGTGTGGCTGTGTTGCTTTCTCCTGAAGTCAACAATGATCTCCTTCGTTTTGTCGACATTCAGGAGCAGGTTGTTTGTGTCGCACCAGTCCACAAGCTGTCTCACCTCCTCCCTGTAGGCCTGTTCATTGGCATTCTGGATGAGGCCCACCACTGTCGTATCATCCTCATACTTCACAACATGGTGTTTTATTGACAAAGTTCAGGAGGAACAGGTTCAAATTATTTATCCAATCATCACGCCATTTCAATCATCACGCCATTTCAATCATCACATCATTCCAACCGGCTGTCAACAGTCAATAATCAACATGTCTACTCAATTAACAAAATGAGTTGAGGCCTATATATATATATATATATATATATACACACAATCAATTAACCTATGTTCCTCTACAGTTTTCAGCATCCCTCCACCACCCTGTCTCCTCACACTCACCTGGTTACATTCCTAACCAGAAATATGGGAGGAATACTCTCGGTTCAGGGTATATCTTGGAACTTTACTCTGATCTGATTATTTGTAAGTGTGAACTCGTGAAGTGGTTCGTGCTGAACCAGGCTTTATTAGAGACTGACCACAGTGACCGCCCTCTCTTCTCAGCGCTTTTCAACCGACAACAACGCAGTTTCTGCTGTTACTGGGGAAAGGGGGGAACAGGCCTGAGCAATGCCTGCCATGCTTTCATACTCCCAAAAGGGAGTCAGACATTTCTTCAATCTCTTCAATTTCTTCCGAAAACAACGGCAACTTTACCATCACTGACGCAACGATCCACTCCTGGTCTTCTCGGCACTTGGGGACGCCGCGCCGTCCAGCGTGCCCTCAGCAGGCCAGGGCAGCAGGCTTCGACTCACAACAGCCATGTGCTCGAAGCCACCATGCTCTTCTTCAATGCCACAGACCCATCAACAAATTCAATCTTCAACCACTTCAAGAATTGACCACGATTGCAACTGCCATGCAAGTATAATCTGATGAGGTGCTCTGAAGATAAGCTTATGGTTCTTTCCAATGTTAAAGCTGCCGTCGGCAACATTTTTTTGATCATATTCAGTGAAATTGACACTATAATCCGACAGAACAACATAAATAAGGTGGTTTTAGAAAAAAACCCGAGCTTCTAACTCCACCTGGAGCGTGTTATTTGTTTTGCAAAAATCCAGCGCTCCCGCTTCATCAGGTCCAATCAGCGCAGGGGGGTGTGAGATCTGACTGTCAATCACAGGTCGTGCACACGCCACAGATCCCCCCTCACTCGCGCACGTTAATATCACATGCACACGCCACGCCTGAAGTTCGCCTGGAGATTGCATGAAGCGTGATGGCGGAGAGAAAATCTACTAACAAGCTTCCAATTCCTCGGTTATTGCTATCTATGGATAGATTAGCCAGGGCAGCCTACCTCCGAGTCCATGGTGTTGATAGATGCTGAAGAGACGGACGCGTTCACAGAAAATCAGGTACACACGCACAGTGACGCACTGACGAGCACGACCTCGATGGGAGGGTGCTCGCTGGTAGTGGGGAGGGGCATGAGAGTTGTAAACATTCAAAATTTTGGCTAATCGACCCAATCTGCCAGACTTGCCGACGGCAGCTTTAAATAGATCTTTTCCATAGTTCTATTTCCTGTTTCCGGTTCCACATCACTCACCCCTTTACCTATGCATGTATGTACGGATGTATGAATGTATTTATTTTTGTTTAGTGTTATTTATGTTTGTGATTTAGTTAATACAACTTGTGCACAATTATGAATTTGATTTCTGATACTCTGTTTGCATGCAGCGTCCCTTTTACGATTTTGATTTTGTTACAGTATGCTCTAATTTCTGTACATGCTAAGGAATAATTATTTTTCAGTGACGATGAAAGATACACTTTTCTTAGAATAAATTAATAATCAAAGAGTTCATTGGAACTGATTAATTGATTGTAATATTAGGCAAGGCAAGGCAAGTTTATTTATATAGCACATTTCATACACAATGGCAATTCAAAGTGCTTTACATAGAAGAAATGTAAATAATAAAAAGAAATAAGAATAATTAAAACAGTTTAGAAAAATAAAATGAAATACAGTACAGTACAGTCGGACGAACAGCGGCACAGTGCTCATTCAGTAAATGCATAGCTAAACAAAAGTGTTTTGAGTCTGGATTTGAATGTGACTACTGTAGGAGCACATCTGATCTCTTCTGGAAGCTGGTTCCAGCTGCGGCTGGCATAATAGCTAAAAGCAGACTCACCATGCTTAGAGTGAACCCTTGGTATTTCTAGCTGATATGATCCTAATGATCTGAGTGATCTGTTGGGTTTATATTCAGTGAGCATATCTGCAATGTATTGAGGTCCTAGGCCATTGAATGATTTATATACCAGTAATAATACTTTGAAATCAATCCTAAATCTAACTGGGAGCCAGTGTAAAGACCTGAGGACTGGTGTGATATGTTCATATTTTCTGGTTCTGCTCAGAATCCTGGCAGCAGCGTTCTGTATGAGCTGCAACTGTCTTATGGTCTTTTTGGAAAGGCCAGTGAGGAGTCCATTACAATAATCCACCCTGCTGGTGATGAAAGCATGCACAAGTTTCTCTAAGTCTTGTCTGGAAACAAAGCATCTAATTCTTGCAATATTTTTTAGATGATAGTATGCTGATTTAGTTATTGCTTTGAAATGACTACTGAAACTAAGGTCTGACTCTAGTGTCACACCAAGATTCCTGACTTGATTTTTAGTTGTTTGACCCCTGGAGTGAAGGTATGCGTTCACCTTGAGAACTTCATCTTTGTTTCCAAATGCAATGACTTCAGTTTTATCTTTGTTTAACTGAAGAAAGTTTTGGCACATCCAACTGTTGACTTCATCAATGCATTGGCACAGGGAGTCAATGGGGCTATAATCGTTGGGCGATAGGGCTAAGTAGAGCTGTGTGTCGTCTGCATAGCTGTGGTAAGCAATTTGGTTCTTTCTCATTATTAGGCTCATTGGGAGCATATACAGGTTGAACAGGAGTGGCGCAAGAATTGAGCCTTGAGGGACTCCGCATGTCATGGATGTCCACTCAGACTTATGGTCTCCTATACTCACATAATAACCTCTCCCATCTAAGTATGACCTGAACCATTTTAGGACTATCCCAGAAAGCCCCACCCAGTTTTCCAGCCTGTCAAGAAGTATGTTGTGATCGACAGTGTCAAATGCAGCACTGAGGTCGAGTAGTACCAGCACTGATAATTTGCCTGAATCAGTATTTAAGCGAATATCGTTTATTATCTTTATGAGCGCTGTCTCTGTGCTGTGATGCGGTCGGAAACCAGATTGAAAATTGTCAAAGTATCCATTCGAGCTTAAGAATTTGTTCAGCTGATTGAAGATAACTTTTTCTATGATCTTGCCTATGAAAGGAAGATTTGAGATCGGTCTATAGTTGCTTAATATGGTCTTATCCAGATTGCTCTTTTTCAGGAGGGGCTTGACAACTGCAGTTTTCAGGGAGTTTGGAAAACTCCCAGAGAGAAGTGAGGCATTTACCACTTCTAGAAGATCTGCTTCTAAACTGTTTAACACACTTTTGAAAAAAGATGTGGGAAGTGTGTCAAGAGCGCATGTTGATGTTTTAAGGTGCTGTACGGTTTCTACCAAAATTTTGCCATCAATTTTTTTGAAATCAGACAAAGTTACTACTTTTTCAGGTGGTCTGATCTGTCTGACCCCAGCGCAACTCAATGATGTGCTGATCACCTGTCTGATATTATTGATTTTGTCAGAGAAGAAAGAAGCAAACTCACTGCACTTGCTGTTTGAGAGCATTTCACTGGGAATCTGGCTTGGGGGGTTTGTCAGTCTCTCTACAGTAGCAAAAAGAGTGCGTGTGTTGTTTAAATTGCAGTTTATAATATTTGAGAAGAAAGTCTGTCTAGCTTTGCCTAGTTCCATATTGAAAGCATGAAGGCTGTCTTTGTAGGTGTTATAATGGACTACAAGCTTTGTCTTCTGGCACATGCGCTCTGCTTTTCTGCATTGTCTTTTCATATTTTGCACTGCTGTTGAGTTTCTCCAAGGTGCTTTTTGTCTGCCACTCTTCTTCCTGACTTTCACAGGAGCAATATCATCAATTGCACTTTTAACTTTTGAGTTAAAAGAATCAAGGAGAAAATCAACAGAGTCAGCAGATATGCTTGGTGTTAAGGATATAGCCTTCATAAATAGTACACTAGTGTTCTCATTTAAGCATCTCTTCTTGACAGACACAGATCTAGCTTCAGTGGCAGGAGAGATCAATATATCAAAGAAAATACAGAAATGATCAGACAGTGCTACATCCTTAATAACAATCGATGAAATGTTTAGACCCTTACTGATAAGTAAATCTAGAGTGTGTCCATGATTGTGTGTGGGTCCATGTACATGCTGAGTCAGATCAAAAGTTTTTAAAACAGTTTTGATTTCTTTTGCCATATTGTTTTCTGCATTATCTATGTGAATGTTAAAATCTCCAGCAATGGCAAAACAGTCAAGCTCTGAGGTAATTGTTGATAACAGTTCTGTAAATTCCTCAGCAAAGGCTGGAGAGTATTTTGGAGGCCTGTAAATAATGATGAGTAAAATGCGTGGAGCACCTTTTAATACAATACCCAGATATTCGAAAGACGTGTAGTTCCCAAATGATATTTGCTTACATTGATAGATATCTTTAAAAAGAGCAGCTAGACCCCCACCTCTTTTAACAGCTCTGCAGACACTCATAAATGTAAAGTTAGGAGGGGATGTTTCATTGAGGATTGTTGCACTGCAGCTGTCTTCTAGCCAGGTTTCATTTAGAAGCATAAAATCCAGGTTGTTTGTGGTTATTAAGTCATTGACTAGAAGTGATTTATTTTTAAGTGAGCGGATGTTTAAAATTGCTAACTTAACAGTCTTACTTTTTTTCCCTACACCAATCTTAGTTAGACGTGCAATAGGCACCAGATTAGTTGAGTTTGCTGTACGGCTATTGAAGGCCTTAGACTTTCTATCTTGTAATAGAACAGCAATAGAGAAAGATACAGGCACACTGGGTTCCCGCTTGTTCTGTAAACATTTGAGAAAGTTACTGTTATCAAAGCGGGGACCCGACACACATCACTGAGAGCTGGTATCAGTTGTTTTTGGTTCACCTCGAGCAGATGGAGGAGGGTGTGGGCCCTGGCGTTGTGGCAGAGGCCGAAGAGCTCTCACAGAGGCAGGGGGAGGGTGAGCTGCGCCTGCAGGCTTTGGTGGTAGCGGTGCCCTACGTTTTTTGGTTGATATCTGGGGGCTTGCAGCAAAAGAGTGTGATAGTCTGGTTCCAGCATGCACCAGTTCTTCCATTTTCTGTGAGAAGCACAGTAGTGGAGTTGCTGGCGAGAGTGAAAAAGTGTCTGGTGAAAGGGGCTGTTGCTCTGGTGTTATAGGAGGCTGTGATATGCTGTCCTGGCTTCCCTGGCTGTTTTCCAGGAAGTCGTCCTTGGGTGCTGAATCTTGGAGCAGTTCTGATGTGTCTGTCTGTGATGAGCTCTGTGGGCAGGGCTCAGCTGAGATGGTGTCCGTGAGCAGAGGTTGTTGTGGCTCAGTGGTGTTATCATTGTCCTTGTGTGATATGTCAACATCATGTCCATTCTGAAGTGAAGTCCTGTGGTCATTCATACTGTGTCCAGGTGTGTGTGTGCCGTTCTGATTGAGTGGATTGGCACACACTGCAGAAGGATGATTGAGGGAGAAGTAGATATTGTCCTTTAACACTCTTGAACCAAGTTTGTTTGGGTGATGGTCATCCCGATGAAATAGTTGTCTCTGACTCCAGAAGAGATTGAAGTTGTCAATGAAGTTTACTCCTTTTATATTGCAGGTTTTTTGCAGCCATGTATTAATCCCAAGCAACCGTGAAAACCTGTTTGTCCCTCTTGCTGGGAGTGGTCCACTGATGAATGTCTGAACTTTCAGTTTTTTAAGTGTTTCAAAAAGTTCATTGAAATCCTTCCTAAGGAGTTCTGACTGCTCTTTATGAATGTCATTCTTCCCCACATGAATGATGAGTCGATTTGCAGTCTTATGTTTCATTAGAATGTTCTGAAGTTCCCTGTTTATATCAGAAGTTGTTGCTTGTGGAAGGCAGCATGTAGTTGTATCCCTGCTGCTAATGTTTCTGATTATGGAGTCGCCCACTATCAGAGTCCTGGGCTCGGCTGTGCTCTGAGCTGAGTGCCGCTGTCTGCTCGACCTTGAGCGCCAGTTAGCATCAGTGTTAGCTACTGGCTGATACAGTCTGTGTTCGATCACATTCATCACGTTTGGGGGTTCCTCATTTACATTCATTAGTACTTCAAATCTGTTCTCAAGATGTATAGGTGTTGGTAGGAGACCAGTGTTTGCAATCTTTGTCAGAGCTGTATATGGGGTAGAGGATGCTACTGCGGTAATATGTGAGGCTCGTGACAATCTGATGTCTCGAGTGCCTTTGGGTCTCGCTCCCTGTTTGTGCCATCGATTTGTAAGTCGATCGGCTTGTTTCTCTACCTGTCGAGGAGCACTAGTTTCATGGGACTCACCGGCTATATGCTGAGGGCGTCCATGACGAAACTCTGTTGTGTGTTCCGTCTGGTTTGGTGGTCCCGTAAATAACTTTGTTTCAAGAACTGCAATCCTTTGTAAAAGTCTGTGGCAGTTAGTGCAGCAAGTAGATTCCAGAAGAGGCATTTTCTCTTTTATCCTTGTAGGCAGTTGTGTTTTCCTTTCCCCGGAATGTAAGCTGGTCGGGTAGAAGAATTCTGCGTTTTTGTAGTAATCCAAACTTTGTCGTTTGAGCACTGTGCTGATTTGCTGAAGTTAAAATTAGGTGATAAAAGGAGCTAAAATTATAAAAGTATAGAAGATAAAATATAAAAGCGATAGAGCAAAGCGCGGAGCAGTAAGCAAGAGCGTCCGAACAGTAGCTGAGCAGGAAGCAGGAGCTGATAAAGGAGAGACGTCTCCGTAAAAAAAGCCACGTCCCACGTCTCTCTATTAATTAGCTTACCTCAAAGTTAATCTAATTAACTGACCCAAATATTAATAATTAATCATAATTGGTAATTATGGATTATTATTAATATTTCCCCTTTGAGCTAATGTCTTTACAAGACTGAGTACCTGCTTGTCGGAATGAGGAACACTTTTTCTCACAGGAGTGTTGTTTAGTGCTTCAAGCCATACAAAATATGTGTTGAGTTTGTTGAGAAAGCGTGTGTTGTCCTCACAGGGTGGTGGAGTCTACATACCCTGCCACATGCGCTTGGTGTTCGTAGGGTCACAGACGAAACCCTGTATTTTCTGGCTATGGGCATGTTCTGCAGCCCTAATGGCACGGTTCAGGTTGGCTCCAGCTGTTCTGAGCGCCCCCATGTGACCAGCTTTGAACGCAGCATTTCGTGCCTTTAGCATTGCACCTACCTCGCTGGTCATCCAGGGCTTCTGATTGGCTCATGTGGTGATGTTCTTGGTGACACATGCATCCTCCATGCACTACTGAATATATGTGGACACAGGCGCAGCACACTCCTCCGCATTGATGTGTATCCCAATCAGTGCAGTCAAACGGTCCTGTAATGCTGACAGCACCCTCAGGCCAGACCCTCACCTGCTTCACTGTTGGTTTTTCCTGATAAGCAGTGGCCTGTATGCAGGAATTAGCATCACAGAGAGGTGGAGCCGATGTGGGGGCGGGGGACTTCCTCAAATGCCTTCTTGGTGTTAGTGTAGGCTAGATCCAGTCTGTTCATGCCCCTGGTAGCAAAATCCACATACTGATGGAAATGAGGGAGAACTGTCTTCATTTTAGCCTGGTTAAAGTCCCCTGCCACAATGAAAACACCCTCCAGATGTCCGCTTTGCAGATCACTGATGGAGCGGTAGAGCATGTTCAGGGCCTCCTTACTGTTTGCACTGGGTGGGATGTATACTGATGTAATGATGATAGTTGTAAATTCTCTAGTCAACAATTCTATGTCCGAAGAGCAATGACTTGAGACCACTGTGTAGGGTTGGGTACTGAACTCTGTACTTTTAATGGCACCGACTGAATTACGTCAGTACTACTGAGAACCGATTCACATTAAATCAATAGGTGTCAAATTTCAGCACATGAAAATGCATCTGGGCGCGAGAGTAAGACTATTTAAATACGAATCCCGCATGTTCTGCGTGTCTCTGTGTGAATGAGTAGCGCAGACCCATTTACTACACACACACACTGAAGCATGCATGATGCTTGCTGTGTTTTTCAGCCTCTGCAGTCTCACTATATGAGAACATGAATGCATGAACTTCAATTCCAGAGCCGCTCTGAGAGTCACTGAAGCTCATCAGCTTATTACAGCATTTTACAGTTTAATTTAAGAAAAACTATCATTATATCATTAACACACGGAAACTCGCACAACCCATCAAAATAAATGTTCGGTTTAACTTGATAATATATTACTGTTGTACAGTATAATTTAGATATCTCAATTTAATAATAATATGTCACACTGTCTGGTTTGTGTTTCCCCGGGTGTCCACAAGAGGTCTCTTTCCCCATACTGTCACCATTCACTCTGGAACTGCATTTCCCACGATCCTTTGTCTGTTCTCATCACTCATCCTTGCACACAGCTGTTTCTAATTACATTGTTTAGTTCTGTATATAAATACCCTGTCTGTTTTAGTCCTTGTCATGGAGTCATTGTATATGGTCACCACACTTCAGAGTTCTGTGTTCCTTGCCTGTTTCTTGTTTTGTTTATTTGTATTTGGATTGCTAACATGGACTTTGAACCTTGCCTGGATGACTACGAGATGGATTACACTTTAATAAACACCTACTGCCATACTGCATTTGGATCTACCTATTTTCCTGTTTGTCCCCGTGACAGAATGACTCCGTCACCATATAGATCCAGCGGTATGAGTTTTCGTGATTTGTCCTCAATCATGAAAAGGGAGAGGAGACAGCGGAATGGGAATCAAGCTGAAGAGGAGGAGCCACGCATGATGTTAGATGAGTGTTATGCTTTGTGTGCTCGTATCAGGGAGGAGAGTGCTGCACTCCCGGTTAATTCCGGGGAGAGAAAAGCACCCAGTCGCTCGCGGACAAGGAGGAAGAAGACTTCCCGTCTCCCTAATGTCCCGGAGGCCGTCCCTGTGCAGCCCGCTGTCGTCCCGGAGGTCGTCTCCGTGCAGCCCGCTGTGATTCCGGAGGTAGTCCCCGTACAGCCCGCTGTCGTCCCGGAGGCCGTCCCCAAGCTGCTTGCCCTGACGGTACCTCCCCAGTGCCTCGCCCTGCCGGCGCCGCCCCAGAGTCTCGCCCTGCCGGCGCCACTCCAGCAGCTTGCCCTGCCAGCACCTCTCCAGCGTCTCGCCCTGCTGGCGCCGCTCTGATGTATCGCCCTGGCGGCACCGCTCCAGCGGCTTGCATTGCCGGCACCGCCCCAGCGCCTCGCTCTGCCAGGACCATCCCAGTGTCTCGCCTTACAGGTTCCAACGTGGCAATCTGCCGATCCAGAGACTGTTCCTGTTACGTCTGCCGATCCAGAGACTGTTCCTGTTCCTGAGCCTGTGTCTGTTCCAATGTCTCTGGACAAGATGGCCGCCGCCGAGCCAGTGTCTCCGGACAAGATGGCCGCCGCTGAGCCGGTGTCTGAGCCGGTGTCTGTTCCTGAGCAGGTTCCTGTTCCTGTTCCTGAGCCGGTGTCTATTCCTGAGCAGCCGGTGCCTGTTCCACCCGAGGGGTCGTCTCCGCCGTGGCCACCCGAGGGGTCGTCTCCGCCATGGCCGCCCGATGAACAGTCCGCTCCGCCCTGGCTGCCAGATGGACTGTCTGCTCCGCCCTGGCCACCTGAAGGTTCGTCTCCGCCCTGGCCGCCTGAGGGAAAGTCTCCGCCCTGGCCACCCGATGAACTGTCTACTTCGCCCTGGCCGCCGGCTAAGCCAGCACCACCTGTCTCTGTTCCCCTCCATGGTCCTGGCCCTCCATCCCTCCCCCTGATCCTCCACCGTTCCACCTCCCTCCTGGACTTTTGTTGGGTTTTGTTTTGTGTCGTGGAGCGTCTGGTAGCCGCTCCGTAGAGGGGGGGTTATGTCACAGTGTCTGGTTTGTGTTTCCCCGGGTGTCCACTAGAGGTCTCTTTCCCCATACTGTCACCATTCACTCTGGAACTGCATTTCCCACGATCCTTTGTCTGTTCTCATCACTCATCATTGCACACAGCTGTTTCTAATTACATTGTTTAGTTCTGTGTATAAATACCCTGTCTGTTTTAGTCCTTGTCACGGAGTCATTGTATATGGTCACCACACTTCAGAGTTCTGTGTTCCTTGCCTGTTTCTTGTTTTGTTTATTTGTATTTGGATTTTTAACATGGACTTTGAACCTTGCCTGGATGACTACGAGATGGATTACACTTTAATAAACACCTACTGCCATACTGCATTTGGATCTACCTATTTTCCTGTGTGTCCCCCGTGACATAATACTAACACTAATAATAATAATTATCAAAAAAAATTGTTAAGCAATAATCACACACTTTTTTTCTATGTTGTAATTTTAACAGTTTAAGTATAACAGTATAAAGTTGTGCCGCATGTTGCTTGACAAATAAGTTGAAATTCACATTAAAGATCAATTAAATGTATGTTTTATGTCTTCATTTGATTATTAGAAAATTCCCAACACAGAATTTGAGGAAAACAAAATATAACTAAAATGTTTTATAACTAAAATTGTTGTTTTTATTAATATTCAAGCATCACAGATGATGGCAGACTCTATCATTATGCCATTATGGTCGCTGTGACCAAGGCAGCTCTGGCATAATGTCAATAACACTTCTACAGATCAATTAGTTTCTTTAAATCTTTAAATACGGTACCTGAATTTCAGGTACCGTACCGGACCCTTCCACTGTGGCATGCGTGATTCTTTTCCCCAAACCAGTTAAGCGCAAACCACGCCCCTTAACCGAAAACTTGTGTGTGTGTATGTACCTGTGCTGATGTGTACAGTGCTGCTGTTTGTATTCGGACTAATGCTGGTTGTTGAAATCTGGAGACGTGTTCCTGTCTCTGGAGCTGAGAAATGAAGAAGAGACGTCAAGCCATCCAAAGTAAAAAAAATATATTAATAACACAATCATTAACCACAGCATGAAGCATAAACATTGCACTGGGTGGGATGTATACTGATGTACCTGAAAATTTCAGTACCTGAAAACGCATCTGGGCGCGAGAGTAAAACTATTTAAATACGAATCCTGCATGTTCTCTGTGTGAATGAGTAACGCAGACCCTCAGTTTAATTTACCACACACACACACTGAAGCATGCATGATGCTTGCGGTGTTTTTCAGCCTCTGCAGTATGGAAGTAAAATAATGTCAAATGTTTTTGAAATAAAAAAGCCTGTTGAATTGCACTACTTGAAAAAAAAGGCATTGCATTAACCCTGCTTGCATTTTAATGCATTGTTTTTTCAGGGCTTGAATTTTTATGGGCTGAAATTCAACATGGTTGAATATTTAAGCTGTGAATATTTCAATTAAAAACATTTCAAACACATTTTCATTATTAAAATTTCAATAATCCATATTCACCTTTCATATTTCACTTCCAAAATATTCAAACTGTTTAAAAATACAACCTATAATATTCAACAGGCAATTTTCGGTCCATTTTATTTCGCTTTGCAAATTCGCTTCCACAAATTCAGTGGTTCAAATTCGACAGTAAATTCAACATTGACATCCAGGAACTGCAGGAAAAGCAGTAGATTGCCGAGCATACTCTCCATCTGCTGTTAGTCAACCTCACCAGCAGGGGGTGCAAACGCGTGTTGTTGACGAAGACAGAACAACAGTTAGAGCAAGCCATTCATTCATAAAACTCATTTACAGCAATATAAGTGTATTTGTGATTATTATGACGGCTGTTTTATCTTAAATTCAGTGTCTTCACGGTTACTTTTCCTGTGTAGCCTACATGCATCTTTCTCTACCGTGAACGAGATTAATGTTATTCCCCGATGCGGATGTACAGATCCAATGTTACATTTGAGGTTGACATATATTTCTCTTGGTTGTTTAGTTGCCTTAACTTTATATTGTGGCGATGTGCTGCATGCAGGCTATTAGGGTTTCCCTCAATACTTCAGGATTCCCCTGCTGGACATATAAAACGCTTAACGTAGCTTAATGGACTACAGTGATGTAAAAGACCAAACTTGCAGGCAAGCAGATGGACTCAGAATAATTCGCAAAGCTTAATGCTGAGCGTTTCCCAGTGATAGACTGGCAAAAAGTTGGCTTGACGTTGAACATTCGCACATTTAGGGACCGTCTCTAAAGTGTATACGACTTTGGTGTACACGTTTCTAACTTCAATAGCATTTGAATAGAACGACTTACAGTCATAAAACCAACTGTAAAGTGTTCATGTAGTGTCAGGCATAATGCGCACCCTTTGGATTTTTGATATTTATTCAAATAAATTTAAGTTTGCTATTGAAGTTAGAAACGTGTTTGCCAATGTTGTATGCAACTTTAGAGACGGTCCCTAAATGTGCGAATGTCCAATGTCAAGCCAATTTTACATTTAGTCATTTAGCAGACCCTTTTATCCAAAGCGATTTACAATTAAACTAACGACAACACTATGCAAGTGCTATTACTCTTCCCAGTTTAAGCTAATGCAATACACGTAGGCATACTATATATATATATATATATATATATATATATATATATATATATATATATATAGAGAGAGAGAGAGAGAGAGAGAGAGAGAGAATAGAATAGAATAGAATAGAATAGAATAGAATAGAATAGAAGAGAAAGTGTTAGTATTAATTGCTCAAGTGTTGATTTTATGCCAGTATATCACGAAACGCTCAGCATGAAACTTTGCGCGTTAAGTTCATATTCTGAGTTCATCTGCTTGCCTGTAGCCTATATAATAGCCTACAGCCTACATTCCCAATAAGGTGCGAGTTTGGTCTTTCATATCACTGTATTAGTCCATAAAGCTACATTAAGCGTTTTGTCCCGACGGAAGGGGAATCCTTGAGTATGAGGTATTGAGGGAAACCGATTATAATCCCGTTCATAGAGAAAGCTGATGACATGTAGGCTACACAGGGAAAGTAACAATTAAGTTATTGAATGAAACATAAACACACCTTTTGGGTGTTTATCATCTTTTCCGCATATACTGACACAGATAATCATTTTTAATTTTATGAATGAATGGCTTGCTCTAACTGTTGCTGGTCTTCGTCAACAACACGCGCTTGCACCCCCTGCTGGTGAGGTCGACTAACAGCAGATGGAGAGTATGCTCGGCAATCTACTGCTTTTCCTGCAGTTCCTGGATGTCAATGTTGAATTTACTGTCGAATTTGAACCACTGAATTTGTGGAAGCGAATTTGCAAAGCGAAATAAAATGGACCGAAAATTGCCTGTTGAATATTATAGGTTGTATTTTTAAACAGTTTGAATATTTTGGAAGTGAAATATGAAAGGTGAATATGGATTATTGCATTTTTAATAATGAAAATGTGTTTGAAATGTTTTTAATTGAAATATTCACAGCTTAAATATTCAACCATGTTGAATTTCAGCCCATAAAAATGCAAGCCCTAAACATACAATGCATTAAAATGCAAGCATGGTTAATGCAATGCCTATTTTCTTTCAAGTAGTGCAATTCAACAGGCTTTTTATTTCAAAAACATTTGACATTATTTTACTTCCATACTGCAGTCTCACAATTCGGTTGTTAAGTCGTGACGTAACCACTCTACGATAATACTCTTTCCGGGTCCAAAGTCCAGGTCCTCTCTACCTACCTACCGCTTTCGCTAGTGTTTTGGTTATTATTGAGTGTTTTTACAATGCCGCAGTGCTGTGTCCTGTGTCCCGAGCTAACTCACTTCAACCTCGTAAATCTTCTTTTTCATTGATGCCTGGACTCTACCCTTAATTATGCCACCTGAGTGATGAGCTACACTAACCACTCTGTTGGTGTTAAAGGAATTTAAACCATTTTTGACCGCCAAGGGTGCCTCACTAAGAAGGACGTGGTCGTAAATAAATTTACAGGTTCCACCATTGTTATTTCTGGACGAGAGGAGCGCTCGGACCCGGAAAAGGCTAAACGTGACGCGTGACGTCAGACTTAACAATCGGATATGAGAACATGAATGCATGAACTTCAATTCCAGAGCCGCTCTGAGAGTCACTGAAGCTCATCATCTTATTACAGCATTTTACAGTTTCATTTAAGAAAAACTATCATTATATCATTAACACACGGAAACTCGCACAACCCATCAAAATAAATGTTCGGTTTAACTTGATAATATATTACTGTTGTACAGTAGAATTTGGATATCTCAATTTAATAATAATACTAACACTAATAATTATCAAAAAAAAATTTTTTTAAGGAATAATCATACTTTTTTTCTATGCTGTAATTTTAACAGTTTAAGCATAACAGTAAAAAGTTTAATTTCATATTAAAGATCAATTAAATTTATGTTTTATGTCTTCATTTGATTACTAGAAAATTCCCAACACAGAATTTAAGGAAAACAAAACATTTCATAGAAATATAGTTTATATATATATATATATATAAACCACGCCCCTTAAACGAAAACTTGTGTTCGTGTGTGTGTGTGTGTGTGTGTGTGTGTGTGTGTGAACCTGTGCTGGTGTGTTCAGTGCTGCTGTTTGTATACGGACTAATGCTGGATGTTGAGATCTGGACACGTGTCGTTGTCTCTGGAGCTGAGAAATGAAGAAGAGATGTCAAGCCATTCAAATTAAACAAATATATTAATAACACAATTATTAACTACAGCATGAAGCATAAACATGAAGGATAAAGCAGATTGTTGTTTAATAATGAATATCAGGCACCTCTGATCACATTTAGCTGGATTTGTTGGTAGTGTTCAGCTCCAGCTCTACATCCGTACGGTCCAGCATCTTCCATCTTCAGGTTACTGATGGTCACTGTAAATGATCTGGTCTGAGGATTATCCTTCAGTGAGAATCTGTCACTGATATATACAGTCTTTTTTCCATCAGATCGTAGTATAAGGACACTCTTTTTGGAAGGTCCTCTGTAGAAGTATTTGAAAAATGTTTTATATCCTTCTGGATAAAAGCACGTAATGATCACTCGTCGTCCCTCTGTTCCTCTCACTGTAATGTCCACAGACAGTGAACTGCTCACTACACACACACACACACACACACACACACACACACACACACACACTGCTTTACTCATGTACACTGATAACATACACCATAATGTTAGATAATAAACACTTTTAGTAGAGATCTTCAGCTCTTACCCGTCAGCAGAAACACACAAACTATCAGTGGAAACTTCATTTCTTCATCAGTTCAGTTCAGAAAATCAGTCTGAAACTCTCAGTAGTTCCTCACACGACTCTCTGAAACTCAAACAGCAATAATACTGCTCTCATCTATATGTGGAGAGTAAAATAATACGCTTGTTTCTCGTCTCACGTGTTGAGAGTCAAACTCATACTGTTCACTGACTGTGTGTCCGTGTTTCCATGTGGCGTTAGATGTGAAAACGCCTCTCAGTTTTGACCAGGAAATTAGAGAGAGAGAGAGACGCAAGAGCAGAGCAATGCATGAGAGAGAGAGAGCAATGCATGAGCTTTGCTAATATGTATACCAAAGTTCAGATCAGATCAGGAAGAGTATTTTAATCATGTCAAAAATATGTTTTCTAAGAATCAGCTCTGGCCTCTTGGTTTTATATTCTGCAAGCGTAGCTAAACATTGTGGTTTTAACACTATAGAAGCAGCGAGAGCCAAATAAGTATTTTCATAATGTCTGGTCTTTCTGCTAAACTCATGCGACAGCTAATATTACACCGGATACCAGACTTTGCAGGGGAACATGTCTCACTTTATAGAGAAGTGACAGCAGAATGTAGACATGTACTCTGTCAGAGCGGAATAGGATATATGAGTATATTACATCAAAAGATACAATAGACAGAAAAGATTATTCATAAATTAATTAATACAAGAATAATATATTTGAAAGGATTAATCCTGCAAAAAAAACATAAAAGAATAATCATAATAGTCAAAAGCATACTTTTTTTTTTCTTATACACCAATTTCAAAACATGTTAATTACATGTTAAGCGCTTATGAAAAAAAAAAGTAAAACATTTTAAGGAAATAATCGTTGCCAAACACTGTTTCTCCATCATATAAGCTCTGAGAAGAGTTGCATTGTGGGAAATGTAGTGTGTTTAGCTGAAGCCTCAAAGCTCTTCCTGTGGCTGTAGTTTCACTTCCTGTTTGCCCAGTAATGCCACAAACATCACATGATTAACTGAAGCTAAAGGCCTCCTAGTATTATAATGATAAAGTTATTCTTTAGTTAAAGCTTCTCAATAGCAGTTGTTTTTAAGATCCTCCAAAAATCTGTGGCATTTATACGTTGTTTTCAATGATTTATCAGAATATGCAGCTTCTTTAGATGGTCATGAATGGAGAAGTACGCTCTTTGGCTGCAGATTATTGCAGTTACAACATCAACCAGCAGGAGCGAACAGATGAAACTAACCAGACAAATCCATATACACATTAATAACTACAGACTTACAAAATAATAATAATGAAACAAAATGTATGCTTACTTGTAATTCAGAAATACATGGTGAAATGTGTCCATTACACTAAAGAATATAAACATCACATGAAGATTCAGCTTTAAACATTGAATACATTTAGCTTATTTCTATGATCCATATTTCTGTATGTCAGCTGTAAACATATCAGGATCAAATATAACACTTCTACAGGACTGATAATTACATTTAACAAGACCATAATCAAGTCATAATGAATCTGGTCTTTCTGAATTATGAATAGAAAAGACGAAGCCAGATTGGTGAGGACCCAATTTCAGTACAACAATGGAAATGATGAGAAGGATGAAGATTTCTCGTGGCTCTTAATATGTTTATGAACATTTATTATATAATAGGCTTATTAGTTAAATGAGCTCATTTGTGTTGTGGTGTTGGTTGAGGAAACACAGCTGATGTAAACCACTGTTGTTTCTGTGTCCTTGTCCTCTGGATTACAGTGACGTCCAGTGTCTTTGATCTACAGTCGCAGGAAACTTCAGTTAATTAGTTAGTTAAAGTGCCTCTATTATGCTTGCTGGAATATTCCTCTCATGCAGTGTGTAATAGAGCTGTCGGTGAATGTAAACGCTCTGCAAAGATCTGAAGTCGAAAGTGCACGATAAATAAGTTACTGTCTCCCAAAAGAAAGAATCGCCTCTGAAGCTCCTAAACGAGTCGCCAGTAACTCCAGTCTCACTTCTGTGACACGCATACGTAACGCAGTAACACATTTGCATAACGCCTGCCTATGGTTTTCATTGGCTGCACCACATTCAAAATGTGGAAATAAACATATTCCTTTGTGTCTGAAGAAAAGTCTTGAGAAAATAAAGCAACTGATTCCCTCCACACTGACCTCTGATGGACAACATGAGAAAATGAACCAATATTCCACTTTAATACATCTTTATTGCATCACTGAGGCGACAGAATCAAACTATGGCAAAGTGATGCAGTCTAACGCAGGGCTATTCAATTCGCTTCATTCGAGGGCCGCATTATCAAATCGAAAAGTTGAGGTGGGCCGGTGGGTTGGTTTGGGGGTTTAGCTTATTTATTGAAACATAACATAACCTTAAAAAAGTATGGTATTTACTTGGAAATGTGGTACCCAACAGTATGCAGATATATAAAACCATAATAAATAAAAACTTGATAATCTACAGCTGTGTACAACTATTTTCCTTGGAACAAATAAATTAACTATACAAACTCGTAGCTGTTGGTGAGAAATAATTATTTATTTATAATTGTTATGCTTAAATGAAAATATTCTGACAGTGAGACTTGATAACCACAGGCTACTCACTCCCACTGTATAAAAAATGCCTAAACACAAGTTAAAAACTATACACACCTTTACAAAGAAACTGACAATTTCATAACAAACATAATTATATATTTCTCTACCCACCTAATAAATCTAATGCAATATAAATCACTATATTTACTATACTGTTAATATTATAGTAAATATATATACATTTACTATTTATTTATTACTACATAGTATTCAATATAAATATTGCACATTTCTGCCCAACCCATGGTAAATTACTACAGTACATTCATGGTAAATGTTTGTAAGGGTTATAAGGGGATTTCAATTCGGTCCGAATTAGGGGTGGGCGATATGGCAAAAATATCATATCACGATTTTTTTCAGGAAAATCACGATTCACGATTTTATCACGATTCTTTTTTATGTTGGTTTTACTATTTTGTGACTGAGCATTACAGCCAAACTAATGTCCATATTTTAAAAACAAAGCCTTCGGTAACAATATATATATATATATATATATATATATATATATATATATATATATATATATATATATATATATATATAAAATGGCAGACAGGGGCGAAGATAAAAATATTTGTCATTATTTTCTTTGTTATTAAATATTAAGATCAAAGATACACATTACACATACACAACTTAATATACAAATGAAATAAACAGTGCTTTATGTTTTCAGCTACAGTAGGTGTATTTAACAGTAGCATTGAAGAAAGTAATTAAATGAACAAATATGAAAATAAAACAAAACAGACTTCACTGTATAAATTATACATTGATACTTATTAAAGCTACTATTAAAGTTATCAGTTAAGAGCAGTGAGTGATTTTCTCTTTGCATTTTGTCGTTTTATTATCGTTTTAGTTCTCCTAAAAATTCAAATTGTCATAATTTACTCTCGCAAGTTGTTTTAAACTCGAATAAGTTTCTTTCTTCTGTTGAAAATAAAAGTTATTTGGAAGAATGTTGGTATCCAAACAGAGTTGATGTACCCCAGTGACTTCCATTGTATATTTTTCTCCTATGGAAGTCAATGGGGACCAGCTACTGTTTGGATAGCCACATTCTTCAAAATATTAATTTTAGAAAAATATTAGAAAATATTAGAAGGAAATTAATACAGGTATCAAAAATTGTCATATCGCACACCCCTGGTCCGAATGAATCCGAATAGTTTTAGACCGTTACTGACCGGCCACTTTAACGCTCTCGCCGGCGGCGGTGTGAACACACAGTTATGCAAGCGCGTTTAGAAAGAATTGAACCAAAAGAATGATTCATTCACGAATGATTGGTATCGCTGGTTCAGTCGATATAAATTCGGGACACATATAATAACAGCTGAAATATTCGCACGTAATACGTTTCTCAGGTCAATCGGAGCGAGTATCAAACTAAATTAGCCGCACCGACCGTTTGGTGCCGTCGGGCCGGATGGAGATGATTGGCGGGCCGCATTTGGCCCGCGGGCCGCCAATTGAATAGCCCGGGTCTAACGTTAACCTGCTGAAGACTTCATAATGACTGATACGACAGACTAAGTGCATGTATGAAAGACACACTGATCTTTCCATTCTTTTAGGTGTGTAATTGTGTTTTAGAAAAAAAGCTTTTGTTGTAAATCTATTACATGTACAGCATCTCCACTAATCTCACAACACAATTATGTCATTTAAAGGGACGGTTGATTATGATTTCACTTTTCTAACTTTAGTTAGTGTGTAATGTTGCTGTTTTGAGCATAAACAACATCTGCAAAGTTACAACGCTCAAAGTTCAAAGCAAAGGGAGATATTTGCTTTTAAAGAAATTGCTTTTTAAGGACTACAACAAACGGCTGGCAGGGACTACAGGACATTCCTCCAGGGTTAGTGACATCACCAACTCTAAAATTTACATAAACCCCGCCGCCTGAACACGGTTTATAGATTATCAAGACAGAATATGCTAATCAATGACTAGAAGATAACTACACATAAGCTGCATAAAAGAAATGTTGTCTACATGTTGTCACTTCTTCTTGAGTGTCTCCATCATTGTCTGACTCCGGTTTGAACATAAAAGGCTAAACGTTTTTGAAATTTCCAGTGCATGTGTGTGTGGGGAGGTAATTGAACCTCCGCCCTCTATGCCGGGAGCAGCAGCTCATTTGCATTTAAAGGGACAGACACAAAAAGGGTTGGTTTTTGCTCACCCTCAAAAAGTGGCAATTTTAACATGCTATATGAAAATATCTGTGGGGTATTTTGAGCTAAAACTTCACATACACACTCTGGGGACATCTTTTTTTTTTTTATATATATATTTTTTTAACTTGTGCAAAGGGCATTTTACCACCCCTTTAAATTCTCAATCAAAATCTAATCAAATCTATACTGTTCTTGGCAAGTTGTTGAGGATTAGTAGCAAGAACCCATTAACCCCTGCACACTGTAAAATGAATACGCTATATCTAATCAATAAAATTGTGGCAACCGATTACAAGCAATATTATTAATTAAATTTAACAAATTAGAATTGAGTAAAAATTAATCAAATTAATTCCTTAAAAGTTAACCATTTAAGATGAGTAAAATGTACAACAATTTTTTTTATTTTTTTTATTGCCAACATTGAAGACACCTGATGTTAACAAGCAGAATCACTGAAGGAGAAAACCGTATTTGTAATTTACCATTATGGCTTTAGTTGGGCTCTTGACCTTAAATCATTAACTTTAGATTATGTTTGGCTGCTGTACCTGAGTTATAACAGCCAGATGAACAAATAGAAAAGGTGATCTGATGGTGTTGGTTGTGTTTTAACATAATCATTATTTCACAATCATTTGACCTGAATCTCTGAACTCATATAGATCCCAATTTACTTGGGAACCTAATTTACCAATTTAGGTTTACTTTATTAATTATAGCAGCACTGTTCTTGCACAGCATAATATTTTGAACCATAACTTTACCATAACTTTAATTTTGAACCATTTTACCATAATGAGCAGCAACCAACAACAGCTGCTCTTTAGTGCACTTTTCAAGTGCGTCCTCAGAAGGCCCTTTCAAAAAAACGTCCACATTAGAAGCCATAGCTAAACTCTACACCTTCACAACAGTAGCCATTTTAAGGCCAATTTATACTTCTGCGTCGGGTGCGCGTAGAAGGTACGGCGTAGCATACGCATTGACGTGTACCATACGTCGTACCCGTCGCCGTACCCTGACGCGCACCTCCTCAAAAATGTAACTACGCGTCGCGGCGACGCGGACCGCAAGATCTGTGATTGGTCGGCTGGATAGCATCCTATGCATTTCCGGAATGATCTTCTGCACTCTGCACCTCCCGCCCGCCATTTTTAAATTCCGAAGATCAGTGAAGAACCATGGAAATAGACCAAGTGACCGAGAGATTGAAGAAGTGCGGAAATACAGCCATCTGTATGACTCCTTCAGTCGCCATTGCTCGTAGAAACCTAAACTCAAAACAGCCGCGAGGAATGTAAACACAGTGGAACATTAAAACCCACCCGCGCCAACTAGCGTTTCGGCGGTGTAACTGCAGAGCAACACAGACATTCGCAGAAGTATAAATGCTCACGACGGCGTCACCTACGTGCGTAGCCTACGACGTACACTACGGCGTACACTCGACGCAGAAGTATAAATTGGCCTTTAGGAGTTCCCAAAAACACCACAGTATCCTTTCAAATATATTTCACAAAAAAAAAGGATTTAAACTTTTGACCAACTCCATTTCCACAAAGCTACTAAAAAGGTCATTTAATCTGCACCAGTCAACAAGTCAATCACTTACCCGAACACTAAATAGGTTTACCAAAAACCTCTCAACAGGTAACCTACAAAAAGAGACCTCCTCATAAATCACCAAAATCATGCCTAAATTGCCGACCACATTCAACAATCTAGCATGCTACATCACAACTGCATGTTACCTAACACATTGACATACCAAAAACTTTGGTTACTGGTGCAAAATTACTTACCAACTTGAAGAAAGTGGGGATGAGAAAAAAAAAATCCTGCTCTCTCAAACATAACAAAATTTCACAAGTTCCCAACACTAATCAATGATGCTAAAAAAAACACACCATTGAACATGGATATCTTAGACAGCAACTCCGGTACACTATATAAAAAAACTAAAAAAATCCTCTCTAATCTTCAAAGGCTTACCAGGCTCGGGGCCACTTTAAACGCTGAACTTCATTTCACCTGGCAAAAACCAGGCCCTGAATAGCGTACCCCCAACAGAGATTAAATCTCCACCCGGGATACCTTCAAAAATAACAAACTAACAAAACAAACTAACAAAACAAACAGTGTGCCGTTGGAAGGATTGACTAGCAACCCAGCTGGAACACTCTACCTAACCGGAGACTTCTAATAATCCAATAACCTTTTCCACACTCCACTCAACAAATAAAACCCCAAATCCAAACCATTATTGATCCCGGACGAGGCTCCAATTTATGTTACGACCCGGCTCAAAGTCATAACATAAAGAGGACAACTGACAAGATGAATTCAAATAAAGAAATTATAAGTTTATTTAAAGTTAAACAAATAATGTCTAGGGTTCAAACACAAGATAATTATAGTAAATATCAACACAAAATCAAATCAATAAATAGTTGGAAATGAGGTTGGTAGAGTTGTGGAAATCATATGGGAACACAAACTCAAGAACCCACTCTTCAAACAAAGTCACAAAACACAAATGAGAGAGAACTAGGCAAAATCCATGAGCTCCTTAAATAGTTTGCCACAGGTGCAGCTGGTCTTCATTAGAGCAATCCCGCCCACCAAGGAGTCGTCAGCCCTAGAACTCTCACAAAAGATAAGAGATGTAAGGGATGTAACATTATATTGTATAAAACACAATGCTGATTCTGATATTACTGTTAAGTGAACGATAACATTCTTATCATTTATATAAATAATTTGTATTATAGTACAATAGAATATTATATTGTGTAACTGAAATGTGTAACTGAAATGAAACTGCAATGGTAAACCTCAACTCTTCAGAAGGAAACGCTTCTGTCTGTGGTTGATGTCAAAGCAAGTTAACCACACGAGTACGTGCCTCTACGAATGTTCAAAGCAATTTCCTTTCAAATATTGATCATGTGATCAGAGAGTTGCATTATGGGAAGTGTAGTTTGTGTGCTTACTAGTGTTTGTCTGATAGAGTTGAACTGTAGTAATTCCTGTTGTTGTTCTTGTTGTTTCAGTTTCTGTTTGATGAGTCGCTGACAGAGAGAAACACCAGTGACTGTGAATGTGTCGCTCATGCAGTGAGAACATGAACACATATAAACTCTAAAGCTCTACATTCACACACAAACCATTCACATCATGTGAATATGAACAAACGTTTATTGATTTACTCTGATTACTTTCAACTGAAAATATTTTAATGTTCATTCTAAAGACACTCTTATCCAAAGCAATTTGTACATTTTAATAACCAGTAGCAAACATCTGAGGACTGAACCTTCAGTCTTCAACAACTTTAACACATTTAATCTCAAAGGAATCATCTGTAAATGACTTCAAGTACATTTAGAAGCACAATATTCAAGAAATAAGAGTCATAAAGAGCGACAGACAGAGGAACTGACCTGATTGTGGATTCAGTTCTGTTGGACTGAAAGATGACGGTGTTTTTGAAGAAGGGCTGATGGTTGAAACTTCAGTGGTGTTTTTATCTGAAGGGTCACAGGAAAGATCAACTTAAAACACTGACACTGAAGTTCATTTAAAATACATACAATCTTTCATTCAATCTCTGTTTTAATCACTCTGTTTCTTGTTGTGGCAAAGAAATCCAGTAAAGTCACTTTAACGCACTACCAAGTCATAGTTATAGTGACAATTGGACCCTAATATAAAGTGTGACCAAAACATGGGAAATCTTTTCTTTGTACTTTTGTCAGTGAAATAAAGTTGAAACAGAATTAACAAACCACAGATTCTTCATTTGTGTTGCATTTTATAAAATGATCACTCTTTTCTGGATCTGGGGTTGTACAAGATGAATGACTTGATCTCCCACTCTCAGCTTGTTTCCATGCAGTCCATGCGCTTTACAAACGGCGCCCCAGCTGTCCGCTGGTTAGTCCGTGTCAATCTCAGTCTGGATTCGGGTGCTCTTGAGGCTCTATGGGATTATTATCCAGATTCAGAGAATAGGTATGAAGACAAATTACTCTGAGACTTGTTATAGAGAGGTTTACGAATCACCACTGTTACGTTCCACGTGGGTTTTGTTTTCATTTAGTCTAGAGACTAGCGACACGCTAGTGTGTTTTGCACGTGTGAATGATTGGTGTTCATTATCTTCTCTCTGTGTTTTTAGTCTTCACTCTACTGTGACTGGCCTAGCGGTACGTCACTCATCATTCCATCATTAGGGGCGGCGTCTGGGAACCAATGAGAGTTTACCACATGACTTCAAAAGAACGACCGGTTCATTCATGCTCTCTCTCTCGCAGCGTGTTGAGCGCTCTGTTTGCGGCTCTGCTCACCGTCACTATTCTGATCATGACTCACTTGTTTTAAGCTAAGAACTATGTGAAATCCTGTACTTGATAATTTAGTGGGATATGTACGTGTCGCTCTGTTCATCTGTTGTCTTGGAATTTGACCCGTTTACTTTTGAGATAGCAAAACTGAGAACTGTGTGTTCAAGTTCAGCACTACGAGGTTGCCTACAAGCTGCTCTTTTGGTAAGAGAATGTCAGGTTAGTATGCCGCGGTATACATAATGCCCGTAGTGTTAATTTGTTAGACACACTAGGTTAGGAGTGAGCGCCACTCCCTGTACGTTTTGTTATTTAGCTAGTTTATTTAGGTGTCCGCATGCACTGAAGATCTCGGTTTTCTTTCCACATTTTTCTTTGGTTAGGATTAGGATTAGCATAAGGATTGTTTTATTATACTCTTTTTTTTCTTTGGCGCCACTTTATGTTCTCTTACCAACAATTTATTTTACACTATTTTCTACCCTCGAAACTGTACATAGCGCACTACATTAACATTAACGAACTGGATCTAGTGGCTTCGGCTTTTCTTGTAATAAATTCCAGTTTTAATGTACATCAAATCGAGTGTGTCATGTGTTTATTCCACCCTACTCAGACATCAGCAGTGGTTTCAAAATAAGTGTTGCGAAATACCTTCTAGACATTAAAAGTTCGTAACAACCACATTCAATGGTTTCGTTTTAATAATGAAGTACAGAATAAAAAAAATCAGCATAACAGAAATACAGCGTTGGCATAACAGAAATACAGCGTTAGCATAACAGAAATAAAGCATACAGCAAACCGATTAGGGCTGCGTTTCCCAAAAGTTCCGTCGTTACCAGCATAGTTCAACGAGTCATATTTTTCACGAAAACATAGTTCTAACGAACATTCGCAAACAGCATCGCAAAGTTGTGTGGTTTGAACGACAGCTCTCGACCTGTGGTTAGAAGCAGAGTTTCTAGTTTGCCTGACATGTGGACTCAATGGCCCTCATTTATCAAAAGTGTGTACACCCAAAACCACGGTGACTTTGAGATTTATCAATATGGACGTTGGCGTACGGCACGCTCAAATCCTACGCCAGCTCAGGAGGTGGTGTACATGTACGCACGTTTTGAGTTAGTGCGGAAATGCGCAGAAAAACAATTCCTAACACCACAAAACGCACTGACAAACTAAAAGATATGATATATTATGACCCACTGTAAAAAACAACATAGTAATTATAAACGTCAGTGTTTATTTTTGTGCAACATGGACTTCAATGTTTAATTTGTGTGACTTTACCAAAGCATTTGATTTGTAGGCATATGTATTCCTTCAGTTGCGAGCCTGTGCGCTTTACCTGACGTTTCAGGGTTAGGCCCGGCAGGTGCGCACGGACTGGGTTCAGTAATGAAAGGCTTTCAATGTCCAAAAAATAATTCAGACTGACAAAATAATAAAAATGACATTCGTCTTCTTTTAAATAATAATAATAATACAAATAATAATAACGACATTCTTCTTCTAAATAACAATAAGCGTCATTAATAATAAAAATCATAATAATAATAATAATAATAATAATTCAAATTGTCATGCAATTATTAATGTGAATGAATGGTACTCCACATCACATCATCATCACTATTGTACACCCCAATACATGTGACGTGATACAAAATTAAATGCTAATTGTTTCAAAACACGTGCTGTAAAATAATGCATTGTGATTGGTCATTTGCTCATCCAAACAGCAATTTTAAAACTCTTTAAACTCCCAAATAAAACAATTTTGTTTCTTTCCACTTCCCTGATGATGGTCTCGATCTCCACGTCGGAGAAGTTTCTCTCCTTTTTTATTTTATTTTTATTTTTTTTTATCCTTTTTATTTAGAAGAGAGCAATATACAACAGAAAAAGGACAAGTCAGCAAAGGTAATACAGAAAACAATACAATGACAAAAAGACAATAGAAAGAAAAAAAGTTTCTCTTCTTTGCCGTCTTCCGTGTGTCCATGGCGTAAAATGAGGGCGTGGGGGAAGCGGAGACTTGAATATATAGGGGCGTGTTATTCTAATGACGATCGTTTTCAGCCGCGGCATTTATCAAGGGCAGGTATTGCGTACACCTGGATTTCAAAGGTACGCACAGCTTCATAAATCAGGCGGTGAGAGGAGTGTAAGCATAATCTTACGCCAACAAATACGCCCGTTTCTACGCAAGAATGATAAATGAGGGCCAATAAATCCTTATCTTGAGCAAAATAAGCAAGCTGACATTCAGTGCAATCTGTGTCTTTTATTTAGAACAAATACAAATGTCATTTACGTCTTTTAGTTTTAGAGATTAGAGATTTAAAGCACCGTTTTTGAAGAGTGCGCATGTGTGAACGTGCTCTACTATGTAAGAACGAGTCTATGATTGAATCTGGAAATAGAGCAAAATAACTGAGAGAAATTAGAAATAGTCCTCAGACGCCAAATCCGTAATTTATAGCAAAAAAATCTAACATTAATTCGATCTCAACAGATTCATTAAAATGAGTTATTACTCCACCACCTGCGTGACATCATTAAAGGGTTAGTTCACCCAAAAATGAAAATTCTGTCAGTAATTACTCACCCTCATGTTGTTCAAACCCCGTAAGACCTTCGTTCATCTTCGGAACACAAATTAAGATATTTTTTTATTAAATCTGAGAGCTATCTCACTCCTCCATAGGCTTCTAAAGACGTTATAACTTGCTGGCCCAGAAAATGTATTAAAGACATCGTTAATATAGTCCAAGTGACTACAGTGGCTCAATCTTAAGTTTATAAAGCGACGAGAATACTTTTGTGTAGCACAGCATAGCGCGTCTGTGTTGCACGTCACCACGTATCACACACATGACCAGCGTCGGCCAATAGTAAGCCTACATGGTGACGTGCAACACAGACACACTACGCTTAAACACTACATGAAAAGATTCGAGGCCCAGAGAGAAGGAAATGAAAAGTGGAATAAAGTCATTATTTTTGTTTGTTTTTGCGCACAAAAAGTATTCTCGTCGCTTTATAAACTTAAGATTGAGCCACTGTAGTCACTAGTCTGGGCCAGCAAGTTATAGTGTCCTATTTTAACGATCTGAAACGCAAGTGTCAAGCGCAAAGCGCAAGTAACTTTGTGGGCGGGTCTCGGCGCTGTTGCTATTATATACCGGCGGGATAAATGACTCTTGCGCCAGGCGCAAATCTAAAATGGGTTGGTCTGAAGTAGCTTCATTATAGGTGTGGTTTAGGCATGACGTGAAATAAACCAATCAGAGCGTCATCTCACATTCCCTTTAAGAGCAGACGCGCTTTTTCCATAGCAGATTGCTAATATAACGGCGGATTTGCCAGGCGCACGCCAGGAGCGGTTCACAGCCAAGGGGAGCAACGCTCTCGTCACGGCCGTAAAAGAGAGAAGTTACATTGAAATGGAGAAACCCACCCAAATGAACTTCGGTTAAACAGGCGTATGATAATTTGGGTAAATGTGTAAGCTAGATGTATGCTTTTA
Organism: Leuciscus idus; assembly: GCA_021554675.1. Taxonomy (NCBI): domain Eukaryota; kingdom Metazoa; phylum Chordata; class Actinopteri; order Cypriniformes; family Leuciscidae; genus Leuciscus; species Leuciscus idus. The sequence continues at coordinate 11,429,965 of CM038623.1, forward strand.
TAATAAATTGTCTATCTATCTATCTATCTATCTATCTATCTATCTATCTATCGTAATAATGTATGATTTGCAAAAATGAAAACGGCTACTTCTGTGTGAGAGAATCAAAGTGCGCGTTGTGCACACGCTACATTGATTATGGCCAAGCATGCGCCCTTAAAATAGCATATGAATAACATGCGCAACGCGCCACTGACTTTAAACTATTTTTTCCTGGTTAGTGGCGCAATTGTTTTCTAAACCTGCAAAATAGCATGAAGGAACGTTTGCGCCGGAACACGCCTCCTCTTTGCGCTGAACCGCCCCCGGGAGCGCAAGTGTATTTCCTAACTTACCGACGAGCTTCTGTGGAGGGAAAAGTCCGCTGTGCGCGGGTGCAAAATAGGAATGATACATGCGTCGGTGTACAAAGTCACTTGCGCTGGGTGCAAGATAGGGCCCATAGTGTCTTAGAAGCCTATGGGAGTGATCCAGCACTCAGATTTTATAAAAAATATCTTAATTTGTGTTCCGAAGATGAACGAAGGTCTTACGGGGTTGGAACAACATGAGGATGAGTAATTACTGATAGAATTTTCATTTTTGGGTGAACTAACACTTTAACCAACGTGGTTGAACAACCAATTTGTGACAATATGGTTTTGGGAAACAGTCGTGACTCGTGACTAGTTGATTTCTTCAGCGATGCATCGTACTATGATAGTTAAGCAGCGAGTTACGTCGTTGTTCAGGAAACACACCCCAGTTTAGGCTGCCCCGAGTTCCTATAACTGTGTATACAAGCTCCTCTTTTCCTGGTCTCTTGTAGATGCGAGCTCGTTGACCACATTTGCTGAGCTCTTCTTGCTCAACGGTTTTCACACTTTCAACAATTCTCATAGCGAAGCAAAGATTATACATGTTTTGCTCTTTACTCTGACCTATATGCACTAAAAGCTATAACGGACATTTGCAGTTTCAAGCTCCGTTTCTTTACAGCAAATGTATGTATCAACACTTTAGAAAATGACAGGGCTGCGTCTCTAACAGTAAAAAGAAGATCAACTCTCTCTGTTCGTTTCTCCATTTCATATTTTAAACAAATTTCTTCACAATGCTTTCCTCCAATTAACTGTTTTATTTAATCTCTCTTGTTGCCTAATTATTCGCATCATCTCTTTTTCTTTGCTGATTATTTTCTTCTTATGAGGATGTTCCCTTCCTCCGTCTTCGTTCCTTCTTTACTTTTTTGTCTTGTTTCCTTTGCAGATTTTCTACAATCAAATCATCCATAAAAAATTTCAAGTTTACTTGGTACATTTTTTTTTCTTTGTCTAGGGAGTTTATCATGGAAGTACACCTTTCTGGGTCAATTGACACGACATTTAATTTATTTTTTTACTGTTGGTGAGATTGCTCATATAGTATAGATTGAAAAGAATGAATGTAAGGACTGTATAGTATCTATTGAGTAAGAGTGATGAGAGTTTCTTCTTGAGAAGACTTGAAGAGCTACTGAAGAGTCAGATTCTCATATTCAGAAGAGCCGGACTGGTGAACAGCAGGTCTGGGATGGACAGACTGTGTGAAAGACACATTGATTATTACCTAAATTTTTAATGCACAAACGCTTTTGTACATGTAGTTTTTGATATGTCTCTTACTGTGAGTGTGTCGTAGAGGTCAGATGATCTGGACGTGAGCTCAAGAGCTGCATATGTGCCTGCACTGGGATCATCGTTCTACAGGGAAACAGAGAGAAGGAATTTACAGCACACAAAAAAAAAAAAGAACAGATTTTAAACATTGTGAGTTCATGGGCCCTATCTTGTTCCGGCTATAGAACAAGGGCGTCTGCTCTTAAAGGGAATGTGAGATGACGCTCTGATTGGTTTATTTCACGTTACGCCCAAACCACACCTATGAATAATGAAGCTACTTCAGACCAACCCATTTTAGATTTGCGTCGGGCGCAAGAGTCGTTTCAGATCGTTAAAATAGGGCCCCATGTCTCAATCAGAGTTTGTCAGTTTGTTACGAGATGTTTGAGCAGTCTGATAATAATTTCACAACATATGATGTAATCTGACTTGATCACAAGTTGGACCAGCCATAAAAAAATATAAATATACAAAAAAGCCATTTTTTATTTTTGATCATCTCACCTCATTTATAGCAGATCTTCTGCTTATTCTTTTCTTCTGACTGTCAAAAACACAAACAAGTAATTTAATTGTTTCATATACAATGAATAATCAAATATATTTATGAATTAGTTCAATATATATATTTATGTACTCCTTATTAAGATTTTTATTTACATAATAAATGATAATATTATGATGATGATGATGATGATGAATAATCCTCCAGATGCCGCTGTGATCACAATCACATTCCCACCAGCAACATGATGACCTGAAAGAGGAAGATCATCATGATTAACTCTCCAAACTGATGAATGATGTGAAGATACAGGAGTGTGTTAATAAAAGCTTCACATGTGACAGTTACAGCGCCTGAAATAACGTTACCCATGCAAGTACACTAAACGTTAGTTTCTAGCAAACACAAAAGACACAGAGACTGAGTGAACTCAATCTCACCGTCTTTAACTCAGTAAAAACAACAGACACCAACAGGGCCGGAGTCTGTAACTTAGGAAAACAAACAACGTTATTCCAACAGATATTCTATCAAAGCTTGTGGCATCCATAGAAACTGTACAAGACAACATCAGCATCAATTTAGCAACATGTTAGTGTTTTATATCCGTTTACAAACTATATCAGGTTATGCTGGCTCCATAATGTAACATAAAATGTGTTAGAAGTTTATTTACGGGCTGCGAATTTGAGGTCGGACCGAACAATGTAAGGACGGCATCATCTTTGATGAGAAGCTTCTTTGAAAAACCAGCATTGAACTGTGCCTGAGTGACGAAGCAGTCATTCGTGAAATGAGCAGAACAGACGGTTTAGGTCGAACATTGCTGTGGTATTTCTGAATAAATAAACATTAGCCACTGGTCTCTTGTATTAATGTTGTTCGGAAGCCTGTGCAATGACGGTGGGCAGTGTTCGGGGGGGCACTGAAGGCCGTGACTGAATACTGAGCTACTTTATGCAGACTGTGTGCATGTGTCTGTGGATCGACTGTTGTGAAACTTATATGGTAGTTACACAGCTTCTAGACCTCTGTTATCATGAAAAAAGCCAGGATATTTCAGTTTTGACAATATGGGACATTAAAGTGTTGCGATGGGAAGAGAGACGGACGGTGAGATGTGGAGAGATGTGTACCTGTGTCCGGTGAAGAAATAACCAGAGATAAAGCATATTAAAGGCTGAAGAGATGTTGAGAAGAAAGAGATGAAGTACCTGTTGAGGAGATCTGATGATCTGTGACGCTGCTGGATGGATTCATTTCTGATTCTCTTGTGACTGAAAATGAGCTGATTGTTGAAACCTCAGTGGTCTTGTTATCTGAAGGTGGAAATAAAAGATCGACCTGAAATTGGATATTAGATTTATACATTAGCACACTCCTCTGAACACTGCATTTAATGAATTATGCAGTACATCGACATTTATATAATAATATGATCCATCTACATTTCTGCCACAATAAACAGGAGAACTGATAATACTGTGGGTGAAGGGATCGTGATTGAGTGTAAAAGGAGCTTCTCAGACTTTGCAAGCGAAGATGTGTCATGATCACCAAATATCATGAGAGAATTGTCAAACAATTCAAAAATCACATTTCTCAATTCTTGATGACTTGATCTTTCCCTCTTTAACCAGCAACACAATCTCTGAATAGACATCAATATCATAAATCTTTCCTATTTACTTGTGCCAGTTAATCAAAGTTGAAACAGAATGAACAAATCACAGATCCTTGATTGTATTGCATTTGACAAAATTATCCAACTTTTCTGGATCTGGGGTTGTTCAAGATTAATGACTTGATCTCTCACTCTCAGCTTGTTTCCATGCAGTTCATTTCTGCTATTAACAAATGTAATCACTTACTCAGTTTAACCAGCAACACAATCTCTGAATAGACATGAGGCAAAGGCACAGTCCTCTCCACAACACACCAGTATTGGCCTTCATCCTCTGTTCTCAGATCAGTGATGGTGACGGTGAAAACTCTGGCCGTCGTGTCGTCAGTCAGAGAGAATCTCTCGTCTTTAGCTGGAGATCCTGATTCAACCATGATGTGTTTATTTATTCCATAGTTACACTCCCCTTTACAAAAATACTTTGAATTTGATTTGTATTTAGATTCATATGAGCATCTGATGTCAACTCTCTCTCCTCTGTATCCAGATATTGTCTGTGGAGCTCCAACAACAACAGCTGAAAACACAAATATCATTATATAGAGCTGTTATGTGTGAGCAAGAGACATAAGCAGGCCAGAATAATAACTTACAAATATCATCCATATGAGTCTGATGATCATGTGATAACAGAGGAAAAACAAGAGAAGATGTCAAACTCTGTGTAAAAGAGCTGAGAGTCTCAAACTCACCTGTACAGATGCTGGAAAAGAGCAGCAGGACGTCCAACATGATGACATTTGACAAGCGTTTCGCTTAAATAAAAGACCAAATTCTGTGTGACAAACGTTACTGTCGTTCTCTTCCGTACTGAGAGAACAGTGTGTGTCAGCAACTCATATTAACATTTCCTTCCTCTTCTGTATCTCTAACCACATCAGCTCTACAGGACATCATAAAAGAGCTCATTTACTCTGACAAACAACACATGCTTTGCTTATATGATGATCTAAACAACACAATACTTAGTTTCATTATATGAATGTCATATTTTTTTTTAATCAAAATCAAAACTAAGATAAGGTTATTATTTGTATATTTTTAGGTTTTGTAACTGGTTTCGGTTTCTTTTGAGTTTTAATCCTAATTCTTCCCATTAAGCAAAAGTATGTCCAAAAGACGTATTTTCAATGTATTTGACACAAAAGCGTACGTTGAAAAGAGTTCTGCACGTCCAATACAAGACTAAAAACTAGATCAAATGTGGTAATTGTGGACATATTTTTATATTTAGACAATTTATATTATATTATATTACAATTTATACAAACAAACACTCTCAGGATTCATTCATTTTAAACTTATGTTTATTTCAGTGTATTTTCATTCATGGCAATTTCCATTTGTAACTGCAAAGCAAATTACAGAAAGTGTGTGTTTGTCCAAAAATCATAAAACAAAATTAAAAAAATCCACTCACACATTTAGACAACTTAGCATCTTTAATTCACACATCTTTGGATCATGAGAGAAACCAGATCTGAAGGAAAGACTTTCTTGCTTTGAGGAGACAGTGTTTCACTGAACCACTTGTGTTCCTCTTAATCACATTAATATTTACAGAATATTTCTGTCAGACGTCTACAGAACTTCTTATTGAGAATTACCAGAGGTTTAAATGATGATATTTGTGTTTCATTTGAATTCACCATGTTTAGTGTCATTTGATAATCGTCTTTGTCGAACCCTCTATTCTCCTATTGTATATGTGGAGTCATTTGAAACAATAGCTGAATAACAGAGCATTACTCTAACTCGCTTGCTGCTGAAATCAGCCCAAAGACACACCTGTAGAAAAAAAAAAAGAAAAACGTGGAAAATGATAAAGGTGTCATTGCTGTTGAAAATATTAGCTAACATTGGGATCTGAATTCATTAAACATTATACACAAAATTATTGCTAAGAATTTACTTAATTACAGTTTTAATGTCATTTAATAAATAAGTAAATTCGCATGAATAAACTCACAATCTGTTGAGTTTTCCGACCTAGTTTTGCTTGAATGACAAATGAAACAAATCAGATCAAAACTGTCTGGAAACCACAAACAAATGAAAGAGAAACTTAAGAAGGAGAACTTGAAGTGCGAGTCTCAAGCGGCTCCCTCTAGTGTTCAGGTGGTGTTCAGCACCACGGACAGCAGCTGATCTGCAGCAAATGACTGATTCATCACGACACACTCACTGTCTGTTCAGACCATCTTCTGTTCTCATCTGAATAACTGACCATCAAGAGCTGCGTATGACAATGAAACACATTACATAAATCAACAGATCATTAATGATCATTAAGTGGTTCATCTGGACAGTCTTGAGCTGCTGAGTTTACAAGAATAAGAACATTACTTTCCAATGAGATTTGATGTTAATTGTTGCAAAAGAACAATTATCTTTAGTTATACACATATAAATATATATATAGTCTGAAAATGGTCAATCACTCCGTAACATGTATTTCCTGTAATGACTGGCTCATAACTAACATAATGACTGATCATAATCATTATTAAAGATGAACATCATCGGGATCATCTGCTTACTTCAGTACATGACGATGAGGATGATGATCACCAGGTCACTCTTGTAAAATAGATTTTAATCTCTAAACAACTGGACGTCTCCACTATTAAACAATAGCGTAAACTGTATTAGTATCAGAGGGGTTTATGGGTAGGCCTAATTGTGGAGTAGCATAAACTGTTTTAAAAGAATCAAAGGGGTTTGTGGGTAATTGTGGAGTAGCATAAACTGTTTTAAAAGAATCAAAGGGATTTGTGGGTAATTGTGGAGTAGCATAAACAGTGTTACAAGAATCAGAGGGGTTTGTGGGTAACTGGGCGCTTTTGCAGTCAATGTGAAGTCTGGTGTCTTGATTCTCATACAGCATTTGATGAACCTGAGAAAGAGAAATTATTTACAGCTTTTGATGAAGGTCATTCATTCAAACACATTCTTATCAACAATTAGATTTTACACACCGCTTCACTGTTTTCTGTTCCAGGTTCAGATATTTTAGAGGCTGAATCGGGAGCTGTAAAACAAATATAGTAATAATGATCATAATAATTCACATTTAATAATATGTAATAATATTTCACAACGACACGCAAGGTATCAGACTTGTACAGGTTTCACAGTGCATTGACTAGTTGTGACCAGCAGGGGGAAACAACATCTTTCCATCCACTCATTCCACAGACAACAATGTTATTCACTCTCAAATAGGTAACAAATAATATGCAAAGCAAACTATCCAACGACTAAGAAGAACGTTCTAAGAACTTCTTGTTTAGTTCCCTTTCGTGGTCACTACGAGTTACGTCAGTGACGACGAATGGGGTTTCGCTTTAGAAAGCCTCAAACCTTCGAGTATACAAAACGAGCCAATGGCAAGAAAATGTCATGGGTCTGCGGAATTTGCATAGCGTTACTCCGCCCCACCTCGAGGGTATATAAGGAAGTACGCTGGATATGTTTTCGCTTCGGAGCCAAGAGTTCTCTTCACTCCTACAAGCCACTCTGAATCATCTTCTCTCTACGAGACGAACGGCTCTTCAGTGTGTTGGTGTGACGGCGTGTTCCAGCGAGATTGCATTGCCTGCTGCTGATCTGTGCAGTGATCTGCTGACAGTGTGTGTGTGTTTCTCCCTGGGCGGTTTCCTCTCTCTAAAAGAGCTGCACGCGGCACGTCTTTTTCAAGACGGCTCGACCGTGTATTTACTGGATGTGGGCGCGTGATTGATCTGCCTAACGGTCATGAGCGCTGTTTCGCGTGTTGGGCTTAATCACGCTCGGCAGCGCTCGTGGATGATTCATGTTTTCATTGCGGGAACATGACCATCGCGATGTTTATAGATCGAGACTCAATGATCTCTGTGTGAGAGTCCCCTCTGCCACACCCCAATCTATCTCTTCCTAAATGAGAGGGGATACTTTGGCTGGTGGTTTACTTTGGCAGTCATTGGTTTAAGGCGAGACACTACAGGTGAATAGGGTAAACATTTTAACTAGCAGATATCACCATGAAACTTTCCCAGTTGATTACCTACATTAAGATGAGAAAAAAATGTATTACAAGTTTTCTGTAATTTAATGTTTAAATATGCAAATTAGGCTATATCTAATTAAATATGCGCTAATTTGTATAAAAAAAAACGAAATCTGAGTATTGGGTAAAGCCAGGTTAAAAATTAGTTTTCCATTGTGTTCACATATTAGATGGGGAAAAAAACACAGAGGGATTTATGGATATCTACTTTTGTTATCCTGTAAATCAGAATATACTGTCAATAGCCTTAAAAAAATGATTTTCGCCATGTTTTTTGGAATAAAATGTTATGTATATCAGGCTAGGAATAATATATTTACAAATCCCTCTCTAAATGTCTTCATAATATAACTAGGTACAAGACTGGAAAGTTTGGCGTATATAGGTGCTACTGAAGTGGAGATTTTGTACTTGGAGTATGAGAGAAAAGTCATTTTGAGAAAACGGGCTTTAAAGATTTATCATCAGCCAATGAGATTGCACATTCAGCCCTTTTACTTTCACGATTGGTTGCTGATAAAAAGGAAATGACCATATTTGGATCCGACAGCATTGTACAGTGAAGAGAGAGCTCCAGCGTGCCTGTGATGACAGAGAGCAGACAGAGATCGCGAAACGGCGGGATGATTTACAACGACAACTTTTGTTGAATTTATGAGAAATCTGCTGACGCAAACAGACAAAGTGCAGTAAAATAAAGACCTAAATGTGTATTTCGGACTTTTTTTCACCACAGTCTGAAAGAAGACATGCTATTGAAGACAAATAGCCAAAAATCTCATAAATTGACCAGTAAAAAAAAAAAAAAACGATGTTTTTGCCTGCCGTGTCTCGCCTTAATGAGAAAGATTGAGAACTTAGGAGAATCCTGTTCTCCTCTCTGGGTGATGTCTCTTCAAGATATCTCCCGAAACCAGGTGCTACCCCCTGGGGTACATGACCCCAAAATATTGGTACAACCCTTTTGTTCTGGTCTGGGTTTTAAGGGTAGGTGACAGAGCAGTCTAGGGGAAGCCTGTAACCAGGAACAACCCCCATACAGTGCTGTTTCAATGTTTTCCCATTGGAAAACACTCACACACCACTGTAAGTCTCTGTCAGGAATTATCCACGGAACTATCCGTGGATTATCCCGCTAATACCATGGTCATTTTCCAGCAATGACAACTTAAAGCTGTTTTTGACTAGAAGGGTACAACGGGCGGTTACTTTCGTCAGTTGCGGCTTGTTGAGAAATATAATGTTGCGATTTCAGCGGAAATGGAGTTTAATTTATTAGGGAATTCCTCAAGTGGAATGGATTTGACTGACGGCGCTCTGAAAAGCCAACAGACAAATGCGCTGAATTAGAGATGGTAAAAGTGAGTGGGTATAATATCATTGGTCTTAAAAAGTGGGTGGGTCTTGTCCCACCCATATACAATGGTTCCGACTCCCATGGCTGGAGCCTATCCCAGTTTCTTAGGCTAGTGGCAGGGGAAAGCACTCTGGACAGATGGCCAGTCCATCACATGGCTCTCACACACACACACACACAGGCAATTTTGACTCTCCTAAGAGTCTTTGGAGTGTGAGGGACACTGGAGCAAACCCACGCTGACACGGGGAAAACATCCAAACTCCTGGCTCAGACAGGGTTCGAACCGGGGACCTTCTTTCTGTAAGGAAACAAAGCTAACCAAGGAGCCACCATGCTGCATTTAATACTATATAACCTATATATTCATAGATCTATGTGACGTGGTTGTGTATGATTTGGCAATGGGAGACAGCCTATACGCTGGTCAAAATTGGGCTGATTTCCCGAATATTTTAAACATGTTTATTGAGGTTGGGAGGTGCTCGTAACGTGCTCGGCTCGACTCGTAATTCCTTTCACACAATGCGAGCCGTGACCATACGTGCATCAACGATTTCTAGATTAAAAAAAATCACCTGCAAGCAATAAAAAATGTGTACCGTGTGTGCACAGCTTAAACAGGCTAAAAAGAAGGGTAGGCATATTTTTGTATATATATTACTATATTTAACTAAATTAAGTGTACGAATTACCAAAAAAATATGGAATTTTTTTTTTCTGTTATCCACTTAGCAACCTAACTTACTATGAACTTTATATATACATTATACACTTTATAAACTGTGTTTTGTACAGAAAAGTGTGTCAAAATCTCGATTCATTAAAGGGTAACTAAACCCTAAAACAACTTTTTTTTTTGTTAATGATCTGTAAGACTGGGGCTTTATTAATGCTGTTCATTGATTCAAGTAAATGTTTTGACATTTGGGTTTAAAGTGTAAAGTTTAAAGTGTATATTCTACAATATATGGTGTAAAAACGTCTGAGTGCTGCCCTCTTCAGGTTGAACGGTGGCTACTGCAGTTTAATTTTTCTATTGAAAGTTGTGGTACCCTAGCCTGGCAAGCCAGACCTACATCAAGATGTTAGGTCTGGAAACTCACCATAGACACGCTCAATCCGAGGGGCGGGATAAACGGCTGTCTTTCAAATTCCCTCTGCACGCAATAGGACAGCGCTTCAACCAACCAGAGCGTTTTCCCAACAGCGGAGCTAGTTGATAGATTCAACTTTTGCCATATCTGGCCGGCAAAACGACGAACACATCTTCCTTTTTTTAAGAATGACTTAAGTGTCTTAAGTTCTACCTTTTTTATTAATCATTACTTGAATAAAACATATTAAAATATTGAGACAATATTATATAGATGATTGTTAAAATTAAATGAACTGATATTAATAAGGTAAATTATATAGGTATATTATTATTTTTATTAAAATATATTATTTAGGCATTAACTCAATTTAATGTGTTTTACTATAAGCCATGTGTTTTAATAAGTTGTGGCATTGTTGTTAACTCGTTAAACTGTAAGGAAGAGATGATAATTTGGTGGATGATTTAACAATATTCGTTAATCACCGGTAGGTAACGCATTCATTCGAATGTACTGTAATCAACGACCACGTCATCTGTGAGTGTTTCAAACTATTTAAATCGATGAAACTACAAAGCTGGCACAGAGGTATATATAATTACAAAATAAAGTCATTATGATTGCTATTGTTGTTAATATTATTTTATAAAGTAACATGTAAGATAAAAGGAGTTTTATCACTACGTGTGATGAAGCCGTTTCTGGGACAGCTCTCTCCGACGCAGTGTAAACGTCAGCGTCCGAATTCAGTCACTTCATTTCGTTCACTCCTTGCAGATATAGTGCACTCAAATGCCATACACTATATAGGGATGAGTGAATGAGTGAATGAGTGAACGAGTGAATGAGTGAGCGGTTTCGGACACAGCTCAAGTCAAATCAATTCAAACACTAAAAACATTGTAGGACATTTAAATCTCAAACAAACTGTTACCTGTCCCAGATTTCCTCTTCCTCTTCTTCAGGATGATGAAGGTTCCAGAACACAGAGTCAGAACCAGCAGAACCGAACCCAGACCGCCAGCAACAGAAGCCAGATCTGAAGGCAACGCTAAACACATGATATTTACATGATGAAACACAAACTGATTCTGATTCTGAACATGTATCAATCATTTTGATTACTGTAATATTACAAATATTGTAAATATACAGTTGCTATATTGTGTAACCGAAGTGAAACTGCAATGGTAAACCTCAAGAAAACATTTCTCTTTACGGTTGATGTCAGACCAAATTAACCACATGAAAGCTGATATGTGCATCATTTTATGCTTATACAGTAGCTAAGATATGTCTCAACACAACAACAACAACAAATATTCAAAGCAATTTCCTTTCAAAGAGTGATCATGTGATCAGAGAGTTGCATTATGGGTAGTGTAGTTTGTGTGCTTACTAACGCAGGTTAGTGCACGTGCACATGAAGGGGGGTGTGGGGAGTGGAGGAGAGAAGCATGAAGAGGGAAGTTAGCTAGAGGAGAGATGTCCTAGACAACGACTAACGTTATAATTATATTCTCTTGAATTTTGATATGGCCGACACATGACCAAAGAGACGACGTTCCGATGAACAAATAGCAAAGAAGAGGGAAAAGGAGAAGGAACGCGCAAAGTCCCGAATTTACATCGGAAAAGCACGGAAGGGAGGGGGAGGGGACGGGATGAGGAGGAGGGAGGGTCGAGCTAGCCTCCGTTTTGTTTGACAATACTTCGATCTCAACAAGAAGTGACGTCTCCTAACATCGCTTAGAGCTCCTTCAATTAGTCAAAGCACTTCTTCCTTTATGATATTTCAGCTGCCTGACCAGAAACACAACTGTTTAATTCCAATGCCTGCATTTCAAATAAATAAACAAATAATACACAAATAGCTCCCATAATATTACACAAAACTTGCAAAAAACTGTAAACTTTCTCTGAACTTTATAATAGATCAACGAATGCTGAAGAGCGTCTTTAGTTTACTCCAGTGACTGACAGTCAGCTTCTGTTTCACAAAATTAAGCAGGTGAGGGCATGACTCCTCATTTAAACCCAGATCTAGCCGAAGTTTCTTCTTCAAATAAGGGATTTTTTTTTGTCCTGTCACTGTTGCATTGTGGGTTAAACTTCCACTTCATGAAGCTGCTCTGAGACACAGTCAGTAAAAACGTCATTACGGTCTCTTTGCTGTTGAGAAGATCATTGGATCATCTGGTTTATCTGCAGTGGAGTAAATCGTTGAATCTGGTTCATCCACTGTTGAATCTGGTTTATCTGCAGTGGATTGTTGAATCCGGTTTATCTACAGTTGCATCTGGTTTATCTGCAGTGGAGTAAATCGTTGAATCTGGTTCATCCACTGTTGAATCTGGTTTATCTGCAGTGGATTGTTGAATCCGGTTTATCTACAGTTGCATCTGGTTTATCTGCAGTGGAGTAAATCGTTGAATCTGGTTCATCCACTGTTGAATCTGGTTTATCTGCAGTGGAGTAAATCGTTGAATCCGGTTCATCTTCTGTTGAATCTAGTTTATCTGCAGTGGAGTAAATCGTTGAATCCAGTTCATCTGCTGAATCTGGTTTATCTGCAGTGGAGTAAATCGTTGAATCTGGTTCATCCACTGTTGAATCTGGTTTATCTGCAGTGGATTGTTGAATCCGGTTTATCTACAGTTGCATCTGGATTATCTGCAGTGGAGTAAATCGTTGAATCTGGTTCATCCACTGTTGAATCTGGTTTATCTGCAGTGGAGTAAATCGTTGAATCCGGTTCATCTTCTGTTGAATCTAGTTTATCTGCAGTGGAGTAAATCGTTGAATCCAGTTCATCTGCTGAATCTGGTTTATCTGCAGTGGAGTAAATCGTTGAAACCGGTTCATCTGTTGAATCTGGATTATCTGCAGTGGAGTAGATCGTTGAATCCGGTTCATCTGTTGAATCTGGTTTATCTGCAGTGGAGTAAATCGTTGAAACCGGTTCATCTGTTGAATCTGGATTATCTGCACTGGAGTAAATCGTTGAAACCGGTTCATCTGTTGAATCTGGATTATCTGCAGTGGAGTAAATCGTTGAAACCGGTTCATCTGTTGAATCTGGATTATCTGCAGTGGAGTAAATCGTTGAAACCGGTTCATCTGTTGAATCTGGATTGTAAGGACCACCCATTGGCCCAACGACGGAATCCAACGGCCTGGCGAAGGTTTAAAGCGTGTATGTCTTTTCAGCGCTCCAGTGAAGTTCACTTAATTTATTGGAATTTAGTTTTAGTATTGCTTTAGCTCTATGCGTAATCTGACTCCAATTTCAAATGATAATCAAATTTAGATCGTGTTTCTGATTAGACAATAATCATAAATATTGATTATGAATTAATTTAGATCTTTGATTATTCTGGGATTCTCATAATTTCAAATATTCGTTCATTACGGACCCAGTGTCGCTTTGAGACGTCACGTCTCGAATGTGCGCTCACGATCACAAACTAGCCAGTCCTGAAATAGTCAGAGGGTGCAGTGCAAGTATTTTACCCTGAGCGGCCGCTCACTACTGACCCATAGGTGTCATTTTTTTAAATAATATTTGCAGGGTACAACATGCTAAGTCAGGAGATAGTCAGAAATCAGAAGGTCTCCCTAAGATGTGCCCCATGGTCCATTCATAGTGCCTTGATCTATCCTGGACAAAGCTTTGTGGAAACACCAGACTACACATTAATCTACTAAAATGAATGATTTCTAAAACTTCAGAATAAATCAAGATGTAACATTTATTTGCCAGGTAAAAATGTATCATGCCAATTACAGAAGTAAATGATTAAAAGCCAATTCAGAAATAATAAATACATGACATCATTTACTCAAAGATGACTCCAAAAGTAAGTAATGTTTTCCTGACAGAGACACACAGTAATGTGTCAGGGCCTTCCAACAGGAAAACACTGAAACATCACTGTGGGGGATGATCCTGGTAAAGAGTCCCAAAGACTGCTCTGTCCCCTCGGCTTAAATAACCAGACCAGAACAAAAGGGGTTATACAAATTTTGTTCAGGGCCCTTTCACACCTACCATGTTTGGTCCGGACTTTCGGACTTTTCAGTTTGGTCCGAATCAAAATTACAGGTGTGAAACCTCCCCCGGACCACGGTCCGGACCAAACAGACGAAATTTGGTCCGACGAAAAGAGGTAGTCTCGGTCCGGATCAAACTGTTCAAAGGTTTGGTTCGTTTCTAGTGTGAAAGCATTTTCTGTATGGTTCGGACTTTCGGACCATTTACAGGAAGTTCCGGTGGTTCCCGCGTAGCCTAAACAACCGAAGAAGAATATTTATGTGCAGATCTGTCAGTCCTGCCCACAGCGTTTCTTCCAGCTGATTCATGCGCGCGCACAGACACACACACACACATTTGTCCTGCGTGCTGCATGCCGGCGATGATAAAATGTTCGCACAACGAGGACGTTCATTTGGCGAATTTGAACTAGCCTCGAGTATAGTTGGTGCTGCAGGGAGTAATGCCGTACTAATAACAGTATAGTGGCAACGATATGCGTCTATTCATTCATTCTTGTCAAAGTTACCCGCCGAATTGACAACACGCTGACGTCAGACGCACGTCCGTTTACAAACCAATCAATTTCAATATGCAGCCCATGTAGATGATGACGACAGGACGCAAGTACGTCATGAAAAGTTCTTTAGTGCGCTCGCATGATTGCAATGTGAAACCAAACCAAAACTAACCAAATGTATACAATGTATCAAAACATGAACTCTGGTTCGGACCATGGTGCGGACTTTCAGGTGTGAAAGGGCCCTTAGAGTTGTTTGGGCCAATCCATGTACCCCAGGGGGTAGCACCTGGTTTCTTGAGATATCTTAAAGAGATATCACTCAGAGAGGAGAAACAGGATTCTCCTAAGTTCTCAATCTTTCTCATTAAACCAAAGACTGTAATGAAATTAAGACCATTTTACCAATCGCACTGAGACACTTAAAATGATACCAAACATGAAAAGGAAAAAACAACATATTCACAAGATACACCATATGTGTTATATAGACATTCTTAATGAACTTTCAGTGCCTTGAGGAGGGAGAGGGGGGATGAGTTGAAGTCAAACAAGGGGACAAGGAGATAAGTTTGGGCAGGACAAGGTTCTGTGCTCTGTCTTTGCTATCTGCTGTCCAGGGTGCATTTTATGGCTTTATTGCAGGGTGAGTTTTGTTTTATAAGGAAAATCAGTCCTTACAGCCTTACAGGATTATCTGCAGTGGAGTAAATCGTTGAAACCGGTTCATCTGTTGAATCTGGTTTATCTGCAGTGGAGTAAATCGTTGAAACCGGTTCATCTGTTGAATCTGGATTATCTGCAGTGGAGTAAATCGTTGAAACCGGTTCATCTGTTGAATCTGGTTTATCTGCAGTGGAGTAAATCGTTGAAACAGGTTCATCTGTTGAATCTGGATTATCTGCAGTCGAGTAGATCTTTGAATCCGGTTCATCTGTTGAATCTGGATTATCTGCAGTGGGGTAGATCATTGAATCCGGTTCATCTGTTGAATCTGGATTATCTGCAGTGGAGTAGATCATTGGATCATCTGGACGTTCTGCTGTAGTGTAGATAGTGTCTCTGTTCTTGCACTGGAACTCGCTGATTTCCTGATAATTATGGTCATTCCAGTCAATGTCCTGCAAAAGAACTCATGTTATCTTCCAAACCCTTACACATTTGAACATTGAACCATTATTTGTTATCACTAGCAGATACATGTTGAGTTTTAGATGCTGGTGAGCAGGAGAGAGATGTTCAGAGTCAGCAGCACCAAACCAATGAGCAACAATCAGCTTTTACCAGCACTGACATTACAGCTGGTGTTTTCAAGAGCTCACAGATATAACATCATCATCATCATCATCATCATGTCACAGGTGGTTGTAGGAAGGCAGACAGAGACGAGGATTAAACACAGGACAGCAGAACAGGTAGCAACACACACTAAATATAACGGAGATCAGACAAAGACTGACAGAACAGACACAGATTACACTGACTAACAGAACACAGGTGATACAGATGACGATGGTGACTAAACAGGTGATACAACTGAACTAATAATGACAGTAACCATAGCAACGAAGGACAGGCGGGAAAAGAACAAAGGAAAACAGGAACAAATCAAAACACAAACTGAAAGTCCAAACAAGCATTGACACATGACACATCTTCATCACCATAAACACTCACCTCTGCAGTGATTTCTGCTCTTGTATTCAAAGGCAAAAGACCGACGGCGACTGTCAAAACATCAGAGAAATAAAGTTACATTCAAACAGCAAACATTAGAAAGAGATGTGTGTGTACATGCGTCTTTAGATACGCTCAATGACTGACTGTCAACATCTTTTCCACAATGTCAACCATGATGAAGACATGATTCCTTCATTTAAACCCTGATTTATACAAAGTTTCTTAAAAATCTCCGGGATAGTTTTCACTGCTCACATAGTATTTATAACTAGCTATATGTGACCCCTCCACCCGGGCCCTACTTGCCCCGCTCTGTGCGGGCCTCGAACCCGGATCTCCGGCGTGAGAGTCAGATGCTGTAAAGACTGCAGCTTCTAGCGTCTGTCGCTAGAGCGCCTATTGAGATCAGAGGAGTGAGGTTTACTCGCACAGCGACTACTAGCTGGCCTCCGTTACATATATATGAAAGCAATATATGTCTATGGGAAATCCCCATTTAGAGAGCAGATGTAAGTAAACGTGTTTGTTTAGTTTCCAGAGAAATGTGCATCTAAATCTGACCGTGCTGGTAAAGTCCTGATTGTGTAACTCTTGGTGATTTCTTGCTTCTCTTTCTACGCAACACCATCAGCGCCATGAGGAAGATGAGGATGATGACTAACCCAACACAGATATAGATGACAGACCCTGAATCAGAGGCGTGACCTGTAACACACATTTAATGTACTTTAAACTGATATATAGAGGCATCACACTCAAATCCTCAAGAAATAAGAGTCTTAAAGAGTGTCAGACAGATGAACTGACCTGATGAGACTTGATGATCTGTGTGATTCATGCTGATGGATTGTAGATTCAGTTCTGTTGTACTGAAATATGATGATGTTGTGTTTGAAAAAGAGCTGATAGTTGAAACCTCAGTGGTCTTACTATCTGATGGATGACAGGAAAGACCAACTTAAAGTCAATGTTTCTAAAACACTGACACTTAATCCAACTTAAAATAAATAAACAATAATTTGTTATATCGTGTTCTGTAGAGCTGTTTTATAAGTGATTTTATAATGTATAATGTAATGTAATGAAACTTTTATTTCCCTGTTTATTACTGTGAAGCTGCTTTGAAACAATATTGTGGCCTTATTTTATATGATGACCAATTGGCCTATTCCCTTGTAGTTCATTTCTACTACAGGTACACTTCTAATAAATATAAGCACTCACCCAGTTTAACCAGCAACATAATCTCTGAATAGTCATCACTAAAAGTCTTCTCCACAGCACACCAGTATTGGCCTTCATCCTCTGTTCTCAGATCAGTGATGGTGACGGTGAAAACTCTGGCCGTCGTGTCGTCAGTCAGAGAGAATCTCTCGTCTTTAGCTGGAGATCCTGATTTAACCATGATGTTTCTAAATCCAATGATGGGACACTCGCCTTTACACAAATACTTTGAATTTGATTCATATCCAGATTCATATGAGCATCTGATGTCAAATATCTCTGCTCT
This sequence comes from Leuciscus idus, assembly GCA_021554675.1. NCBI lineage: Eukaryota > Metazoa > Chordata > Actinopteri > Cypriniformes > Leuciscidae > Leuciscus > Leuciscus idus. Next base: position 11,448,042 of record CM038623.1, read on the forward strand.
GTATCCAGATATTGTCTGTGAAGCTCCAACAACAACAGCTGAAAACACAAATATCATTATATAGAGCTGTTATGTGTGAGCAAGAGACATAAGCAGGCCAGAATAATAACTTACAAATATCATCCATATGAGTCTGATGATCATGTGATAACAGAGGAAAAACAAGAGAAGATGTCAAACTCTGTGTAAAAGAGCTGAGAGTCTCAAACTCACCTGTACAGATGCTGGAAAAGAGCAGCAGGACGTCCAACATGATGAAATTTGACAAGCGTTTCGCTTAAATAAAAGACCAGATTCTGTGTGACAAACGTTACTGTCGTTCTCTTCCGTACTGAGAGAACAATGTGTGTCGGCAACTCATATTAACATTTCCTTCCTCTTCTGTATCTCTAACCACATCAGCTCTACAGGACATCATAAAAGAGCTCATTTACTCTGACAAACAACACATGCTTTGCTTATATACTGATCTAAACACAATACTTAGTTTCATTATATGAATGTCATTTTTTATCAAAATCAAAACTAAGATAAGGTTATTATTTGTATATGTTTAGGTTTTGTAACTGGTCTCAGTTTCTTTTGAGTTTTAATCCTAATTCTTTGCTTCACTAGTTCATTTTGAAAGGTGGCCAAATCATCTTTAAAAGTAGGCTACAAACAGACATTCTCTTTCTAAATCTTAAAGGTCCCGTTCTTCATGATCCCATGTTTCAAACTTTAGTTAGTGTGTAATGTTGCTGTTAGAGCATAAATAATATCTGTAAAATTATAAAGCTCAAAGTTCAATGCCAAGCGAGATATTTTATTTAACAGAAGTCGCCTACATTGAACGGCTGGTTTGGACTACATCCCTCTACTTCCTTCTTTAATGACGTCACTAGAACAGTTTCTTGACTAACCTCCGCCCACAGGAATGCTCCCTCAACTCTACCGAAATTCGTTTATGTACTTACGCACTTCTTATACTGTGTTTACTCAGCTCTTACGGTGATTTTCTGAAGTAAAACTGACACTTCATATTTTGTGTGATGTACAATAAACTTTATTAAACTCATCAGTATATGTTTGATCATCATTCAGACAGCAGACTTGTAGGTTATTAATAAATAATTGATACATACAAGCAGATGACAAATACGTTATAATAACCGTAATTAAACTACTAAACTATTCATGGGTTTCATCAGGTCCCTTTCCACAGGTGTATAAAATCAAGCACCTAGATTATGAATGCAGACTGCATTGTGCGTGATTAATACACCTGTGGAAAGGGACCTGATGAAACCCATGAATACCTGTTCCATCTCTATACAGCACTCTGACTCTGTAGGCATTATTGTTCGACTCGAAATGAACACCGTTACTGAGAGTTTCTGATATTATCATCATTCCGTGAGATGAAATTGTCCTGACAGACTGAGCGCGAGCTCATGAAGCTCCGCCCCCTGGGTCGTCCAGCAACAGCTTATTTGCATTTAAAGGGCACACACTAAAACAGCGCGTTTGAGCACCAAAAAATGACAATTTAAACATGCTGTAAAAAATTATCTGTTGGGTATTTTGAGCTGAAACTTCACATACACACTCTGGGGACATCAGAGACTTATTTTACATCTTGTGAAAAGGGGCATAATACAGGACCTTTAATTTAATGAGCAAAATGTGGTTCAGAATAGTCTCATATGGAGTAAAACATCACGTAACACCACAGGACAGGTCATGCACACATTTATAAGAGGCTTGTCAGGAGTTCATCTCTTTGCTGCTGATTTCAGTCAAACTGAGTCGTTTAGATGGAGATTTGCTACATAAGACGACAGGAGTGTGTGTATCTCTGTGTAGTGTTTCACATCACCTGTAGAGGGCTCGATGTAGCACAGCTCACGGACTGAGGAGGGTTTCCAGCAGGGCTACTATTAAACTGTTGCCTCGGGTTGAAGGTTTGACATTGTATTATATTTGACTGAAATCCTTGTATTGAAATATTTTACCCATTTACCAACAATAAAACCATTATCTATACAAAAGTGACTCTAAATATATATTTTTGGTACGGAGTGTCATATTTTGAGTTCTGATGTTTAGATTTGGGTCATTGGGTTAGTTTTGTTACTCAGATCTGGCGACACTGACTCTAAAACACACCAGAAACACTTCACACAGCGTCTACAGGAGAGGAGAAGAGGATATGTAGTAGGTTGAAAAATGTATGTAAAATAAAAGAGGAAAAAAAGGACACCCCTTTAAAATGTTGCTGTTATTATTGTCTCCTGTAGAGGGCGTTTAGCGCTGTTGAATTAAGCTACTGCACCGGGTGCTTCAGAGTTAAAACCTGATTTCTGCCAGTTCATTTTCTCCTTGCATCTTCATTGTTGTGCATGCTAGAAGCCACGCATTACAGTTTTTCTAAAATTTCCATTAAGTTCCAAAAATGTATTTCTGAATGTTCTCTGAACTTTCAAAGCGTCCTGTTTTTTTTTTTTTTTTTTTTTTTTTTTTTGCCGGAGCTTACAGCCAGTGCTCCTGTCTCACAGCGTTTCTTTTATCACTCTACAGAGCCGGCAGAAGTGGTTAATTCACCTCACCCATTCAGGCTTCCCAGCCCTGATGCGGTCAACATAAACAGGGTAAAAAGAAGGGAATTTACCTTTTAGACAGGGTCAATTTTCACAAAATCAGAACCCCGAAGGCATTTTGTGATTATTTATATTCTACAACATTTCTAGGGGTATTAAGGGGTGCTGAATCCAAATCTGCTGTATATGAAGCTCAAAAATGTCCCAAAATGCCTCAAAATTGAGAAATTAAAAATGGCCGCCACTGCCAGGCTGAAATCTATTTTTCAGTATATCTTTTTGACTAAACAAGGTACAAACAAGAAATAAATGTGCTTTTGAAAGTTTTTCCTACATGGGCAATTCAATTCCATATTCAGATTTGAGATGTAATGTGAAGAAACTGCTTGGATATTGCAAAAATAGTTGTTTTTAACTATGAACTATTATTAATAGTTGGTTGACTATGAACTATGAACTGGTTGCCCACTGATGCTAAGCAGGGCTGAGCCTGGTTAGTACCTGGATGGGAGACCTCCTGAGAAAACCAGGTTGCTGCTGGAAGAGGTGTTAGTGAGGCCAGCAGGGGGTGCTCACCCTGTAGTCTGTGTGGGTCCTAACACCCCAGTATAGTGACGGGGACACTATACTGCCAAAAGAGCACCGTCCTTCGGATGAGACGTTAAACCGAGGTCCTGACTCTCTTACCCCTTTTCCACCAACAAGAACCGGGTGCTGGTTCAGAGCTAGAGCTATTGCCAGTTCGGAGTTGGTTCGACTGACGAGCTTACTAAGAACCGGTTTGCGTTTCCACCGGCCAGAGAGCCACAACAGAGCTATATCTTACGTCACTGCATACGCATCATGTTGCCCAGCAACGCTAGTGCGGCAGCGCCAAACACAAACACACCAGACTTGTTCGAGATGCATCGGCTTCTCGCAGAACGATCAGCACATGAAATCAAAGCACTGCGAAAGCGATCAAAAAGCACAAGGAGTCGTATGATCTCCAAACACTCCCGCAGCTCTGATCGGTCCACGCTGCTCCGATGCATCTCGAACAAGGCATCAACAATAATAGACGTTGCGTTACTATGGATGCTCATGGGTTTGCGAAAATAAATCGGCATCCAAACACGGCGAATCCAACGCGTTCGTGCCGCTCGCCGTAACTTACATAGACGGATATTATAATCGAGCTGCTATTAGCTCGACTAGCTGCTATTTAAAAATGGCGGTCACAAGTTTCTCTTCAGTCTTGTTGGCCACGGTAACCCCGCCCCCAGCCTCTGATGCAAGCGGTTCTTTCTTGGCTCCGTTCTAGACCCTGCAATGATTTGGTGCTACTTAAGAACCAGTTTTACTGGTTCGGAGCTGGTGCTTTGGCGGTGGAAAAACAAAGAACCGATTTGAAACTAGGCTCTGGCTCCGAACCAGCACCAGCTCTGCCTTGGTGGAAAAGGGGTATCTGTGGTCATTAAAAATCCCAGGATGTCCTTCGAAAAAGAGTAGGGGTGTAACCCCGGCATCCTGGCCAAATTTGCCCCTTGGCCTCTGTCCATCATGGCCTCCTAATCATCCTCATATACTGATTGGCTTCATCACTGTCTCCTCTCCACCAGTAAGCTGGTGTGTGGTGGGCGTTCTGGCGCAATATGGCTGCCGTCGCATCATCCAAGTGGATGCTGCACATTGGTGGTGGTTGAGGAGATTCCCCCATCTATGTAAAGCGCTTTGAGGTCTCAGAAAAAGCGCTATATAAATGTAACAAATTATTATTATTATTAACTAATTAATAATTAAGTTATTATTATTATTAATATTATTATTACTATTATTGTTGATATTATCAGGCTACATTTACTTACTTTTGTATTTTGTTTTGAGGTCAAATGTACAAACAAATACAAAAAGTTACAAACTTTAATTAATAGGCCTTATTTCTTACCAGGGGTGCGTTCTCCGATAACGTTGTCTCTTAGCGCGCTACGAAGACTCAAAAGGTACACCTTAACTACAGGTATACCTTTCCTACGTGTGTTCTCCGAACTATACCTTAGGATGTTGCTTAAGGTAAACCTTCTTAAGTTCGACCTTAGCAGGTGCTGTCCATGGTGGAGGCGCTGAATAGGTTGATATCGATGCCTCGATGATCGATTGTGCGCTCTTTCCTTCACAGCGGTATAGGTAAAGTATTGAGAAAACAATGTTCTTTATAAAGAAGCGTTTTAGAAATAGTACAATCTGCATTTATCGGGGCTCATTGAAATATGTACATGCAGAAATAAATATGAGTATGTGTTTATAATTTAGCAAGTGTGCAATCCCAAACCCTCACGGCCATAAGTGTGTTAATGTTCTCCACAACGTATGCTGATTATCCACCACCAGCCATGTAGTTGACATACACTAACTGGCTCCGCGGACGGCGCCGTCTTTGATTTAAAACAAGTACTCGCTGTCTCGCTGCCATAGCTATAAAGTTTGTGTAAACTCATCTTTCTTTATATAGACTCCTAAGCCTTTTCTGTCAAATGGTTCGCCAGCTGATGTGCCTTAGGATAGTAGCCTAATTAAAAAAAGCTAACAACCATTAGTGTATGGAAACTTTATTAATGAAAACACTTCCATACACTGGGTGTAGGCTATAACAACTTAAGTATTTTATGTGTAAATTTTTTAAGTAAAGTAAAAATGTAATTTTAATACTAAATCAGATTTTATATTAAATGTTCATATAAAATGTTCTATGTGTAATTTAACTGCGATGTAAAAAAGCTTTTTGCGTAGTGGTGGCCACTAGCGGTATGAACCGTCAGCAGCGATAAGGTATAGCTAAGAGCGCTCCAGACCAACCTTACGAACGTATGACTTACAGAAGGTATACTTAACTAAGAAGGTTTCGGAAACCACGTATTAACGATAAGGTACTTCTTAAGGTACAACTTAAGAACGACGTAGCGTTAAGGTAGTTTCGGAGAACGCACCCCAGAGCTTTAGAAAATTGCGATGACGTAGGTTCTATTATACACTAGGCTAATTTGCCTTTTGCGTCTTAATCTGACGCATAAGGCAAACCGTTGAAATCAATGGAGTTCCCTGTTCGTCAAGAAAGTGACGCCTAGGGGTACCTTCGAAGTCTTCTGTGTGATGCGGAAGGCACTTGACCATGCTTCAGTTTTTGACGCCCTGGGAGTGAGAATGGGTTGAGAAACACTGTTTACAGAAACTATGAATAATACAGAATATTGCTTGAACATTAAAATATCTCTCTCCATCATATGAGCTCTGAGAGAAGAGTTGCATTGTGGGAAATGTAGTGTGTTTAGCTGAAGCCTCAAAGCTCTTCCTGTGGCTGTAGTTTCACTTCCTGTTTGGCAAGTGTGAGCCGAAGACATCACATGATTAACTGAAGCTAAAGGCCTCCTAATATTATAATGATGAAGCTTTTCTTAAGCATCTCAATAACACCAAACTAATCTGTGCCATTTATATGTTGCTTGCAATGATTTATACGGATATTCATCTACTTTTGAATGGTGCAGTTCCAACATCAGCCAGCAGGAGTAGTGATGCTCTGATTGATCGGCCGCCGATCATGATCGGCCGATATTGGCAAAAAATAGCTTGATCGGCAACCCCCAAAAGCGCCGATCAAAAAAGCCGATCACGTGACGTAAATAACTTGCGCAACTTTTCCGCATGCGCGGCAACACAACAGCAGAGCAGAGCTTGCTTAACAGTGGCAAAATGAGTTCTCCTATGACGGCAATTCAATGGCAATTATAAACGAGCGCACAACTGATGCTGGCGCGCGCGGTAAATGACATTCGCGAGAGGATAACAGATCTACGCGCGAGGAAACGGGAACTCGCGAGCTCATTCAAACCCTGCGCGGGCGCATGACATCTCTGCCCTCGCGCGCGCGCATGATCATTCCCCACACTCTCGCGCTTGATCTCCTCTCGCCTGCTGATTTTGCTCGCTCTAACACTTTTATTTTTGGCAGTCGAGGGGCGGAAATTACTGTTTTAATAACCTCAAATGTCATTGTCATTATTTTATTTTTTGGATCTGATGTAGTTAGTTCCTCAACTACATCCATTGTAGTCTGCCTGACCCCTCTTTGTTTTAAAAATTATACTGTGCCTTATTTGGAAATGGTGGCCTACAGTAGCCTTATGTTATCTTGTTTTCTAACTACAATTAAATAAATATTGGTGGTTCTTCAAGATTTTCTTGACTCTAGCATATTTCCATTCTGTGATCGGCAGTGATCGGCAATCGGCAGATCATGATTTTGGTGATCGGTAATCGGTGATCGGCCCCAAAAATGCTGATCGGAGCATCACTAAGCAGGAGTGAACCGATGACAACAGACAAACCTTCAACTGAACATCCAACAAGGAAACGATATTCACATTAATAACTACAGACTCACAATATAATAATAATGAAATAAAACATATGCTTCACTTGCAATCAAGAATAACATGGTTTAAAGGTGAACTAAGTAACTTTTTTTACCTTAACTGAACAGCTTCGGAGTCATTGGAATGGTTATATTACTTATTTCGGGTTGAATGGTGGTCGTTTCGCACCCCCCTGGTGCCCGTGAGCGGAAAATACGCACTTGCAACTTTGAGCCGGCGGGCCGCCGGCCGCTGCGTCAGGAAGTCTCGCGTGATATCAGGTCTCGCGATGTAAACAATTGCTTTACGGCCAAAAGAAATCTGCTAAAATGCTGTCATTATTGCGCTCCCTCACGCTGTCCGAACCCGAATGAAGAAGACGTTTTAAAGAATGTCCCATCTGCTTTGATGTCGTTGATCTATAGCCTCTGGTGTCTGAGAATCACCAACGAGTTTTTACGACAGTGTTGTCAAATATCTATTCCGAAGCTGTGGGGGGAGCTCTAGAGAGAAACCTGCGAGCAAAAAGCGAGAATACAGCGAAGAAGTCCCAAAGCTACTGAGTGCTGCTTTAATTTGTCCATTAAAGTATTTAATGAGACACATTCAGCTTTAAAAAAAATACATTTATATTTTTATTCTACATATTTTTGAATGTAAACAGAGTCAAAAGTCAAACTGTCACATTAATGATATTCACCAAATACTGGATTCAAGAAGATGAGTCTGATCTTTCTGAACTCTATAATGAACAGAGAAGACAAGCTTGATTATAACGCATGTTCAGTAAAACGATGAAAATGATGAGGATGAAGACGGTTTGGTATATTATATTATATTGTAACGGTAAGTAAACTCAGAGAACAGAAGCACAGATGATGTTTAACCATTTATTGAAATGCAGCAGAGGACACACACTAACTGGTCAGTGAATATGACTTTCAGCAGGTTGAACAGTTTGATCAGATCATCTGATCAGTGTCTTATCTTTACAGGTTTGCTGTGAGATCGTGATCGGCTGAATCCAGGCTGTAGGGAAGCTCCCGATCCTCAGTCCAGGTGAGAAACTGAGTGAACGATGGAGATGGATGAAGGACTGGAGATTCTCAGGAGTAACAAGAGAATAACGAGGGACACTGGGATCAGAAACACTGGAGGTAAGAAGCTCATGGAAGATCTTACAGCATTTCCACTGTCGGTCCAGTGCGAGTCAGGGCTTTAACGGGCCGGGCTAATAGCCTCGGACCTGTGACACCGAGCCCAAAACCATGCTGGGTTTCCACCGTCGGGCCAGAAGATCCGCAGCGCTTCACCAAAACACGCCTCTCTGGATCAACGTCACACAAACCCATCATTTCACCAACAAATGGAAGTTTTATCAGAAAACGAATCAGAAGGAAATCACTGGAAACTAGCGAGATCGCAAAACAAACATGATAAAAGTGGCCGTTTGTTGGCATTTCTGTTGTTTACTTGAATATTTAAAACCCAAGCATTGATATTTTACCACAGGTTTACAATAAAAAGTGATGCATTGATCATAATTAATTAATTTCTATCAAGATTGCACATTAGTCACACAGAAATAAAGATATTATACAAAAGAAAGAGGACACACGTACTTATTCAGTCGCATCTGTTTCTGTTTATTTGGTAGTTACAGGACATATTTACATCACATTTAGAGAGAATGATCATTTCTACAAATATGCCACCAAAAATATGACCTGATGAGCTTTAGCACTCTCTCCAGTGACAGTCCAGTCCAGTTATATTCAGAGAAACAGAGAAGCTCAAGAAAAGTTGCTTAATTTATGACATATGCAGAACTAGATATCAGACAGTCCGTTATAAAGAGACGAGTAATGACAGATCAAATAAAGACACGATTGTGATAGCCTATATGATTTGTCTGATTTCTTCAATCGTTCATATTTACCATGTTTACTATGGTAATGTTTAGCACACATAGTCTTTGCATCGCATGTACATATTTCTGCCTTAGGCTATACGGTGATCAGAATCCACATCGGATCACAGACTGAAGTTATTTCACACACTCGCTGCTGTCTCTGAAAGTGTGTTTGAGCTGAAATGGTTATAAAAGTCTTTAATGCTGATGTTAGCTGGTATATGGACTCATCCGGCGCTGCCGTCTCCAGACTCAGATAAACTCCTCCTCTGTTCATGATCACTCCTCAGGCCGAGATCTTAAGCCACTCCTCTTTGGACCGAGATATAATCGGCGGGCCAAAAAACCCTGGCCGTTGAGGATCCCCGACAGTAACAGTGGAAACACGACTAATGTGTGCAACTGAGGCCTGGGACACACTAGACCATTTTCAAATCTTTATCGATTTTAAAACTGTAAAACGATGAGACATAAAGGCTGTTTCAACCGATTTCAGCATTATAATCCTCTGAACACACACACTAGAAGATTCGTCCGGGCCGCGAGACACACACCTGTCGATTGTAACATGTTCACAGTGATACGAGATCTCACAGAGACTCGCAAGATCAAACGTGACTTGAGAAATAAACTGGAGGACGATTGACGTCATCAGCTGATTCTCCTGGCCTGAGTTTTGTTTTACGGGAAGAAAAACTAAAGAAAAAAAAGAATAAGGATGATCTTCTTTCTCAATTCTCCACTTTCATGGCATGTTTGTGGCTGCCGAGTCTCAGCTAAACACACAACATCCGGTTGGTGAAGCTCGTTCTCATTGGCTAACGCGGGTTTAACGTCAGAGGCGGACCAATCAGGAGTCGGAAATATCAAACATGTTTCATATTTACGGTTTGGGATCATGCGAGCTCTGATGCGACCTCGACCCTCGATCGCTTAGGGTTTAAAATCTTCAAGTGTGTGTTCAGCCTGAGGTTTAGGCTTAATGAACTCATCTGTGTTTATGAAGGAGTGCTGGAGTCTCATATGACGTTATAGTTTATTAAACACAGCTGTAAAATACAGTTGTTTCTGTGTCTCTGTCCTCTGGATTACAGAAGCGTCCAGTGTCTTTGATCTATAATCACAGAAACAAGAGTTATTAAGTTAATAGAGAAAATAACTCAATCAAAGATGATCTCTAGTTTTTACACATGAATATAATCATTCAGACACAAGCTGATAGAGATTCAGTGTCTGAATATCATAAAAACACAGTCCTGTTTCAGTATCATTACAGTGTTGAGCAAGAAATTAAATCTGATTGTGTTTCAATGGATCTGCGAACACAATTACTACTGTAAACCACCTTGAGTTCAATACATAACCATAATCATCAGTTTCTGCTGACTCACCTGTTCATAAATCACTGGATTAAACACAACAATGGTGGACGACAGCAGACCTGAGCAATAGATCCACATTAGTCTTTCTCTTTCTTATATTTAGTTCATAATTATAAGATCCTTTAATTCAGTTCTCATGCATTTCATCACAAACCCAACCAAGTATTTAGTGTAAAATATTACCTTTATTCTTTTTCTTTCTCACAGCCACTATAATCAGTGGAACTGCTATCAGGAGTAAAACTAAAGTCTCCGCAGAGACGATAATCACAAATGAACCTGAAAAACACAAGAGGGAAACAGCCAGAAGAATCAGTGACTAAATGTGTGACTAAATCAAAGACTAATGCATGAAATGAGACGTATATGAGGCTTATTGAAAGTCATGTTGCCATGACAACCGTCTGTCAGACCTTTGACCTCCTGTTGCGATGGGAAGAGAGACGGACGGTGAGATGTGGAGAGATGTGTACCTGTGTCCGGTGAAGAAATAACCAGAGATAAAGCATATTAAAGGCTGAAGAGATGTTGAGAAGAAAGAGATGAAGTACCTGTGTGTGTAGATGTCAGTGTGTGTGTGTGTGTGTGTGTGTGTGTGTGTGTGTGTGTGTGTGTGTGTGTGTGTGTGTGTGTGTGTGTGTGTGTGCAGATCTCAGTGTGTGTGTGTGTGTGTGTGTGTGTGTGTGTGGAGCGCCGTTTGTAAAGCGGCTCATGCTGAAAATAACAGCAACATTGTCACATTTCGATTCAAACAATGTTTAAAAAACTGGTATGATTTTTTGACGGTCACTTTTTAGCACATTTACAACAATATTTGTCAACTTAGAGATATTTTACACCTAAATGTTAAATCTAAATGACAAATCTAAATGACAAATCTAAATCTAAATGTTAAATCTAAATGTTAAATCTAAATCTAAATGTTAAATCTAAATCTAAATGTTAAATCTAAATCTAAATCTAAATGTTGAATCTAAATGTTTCGGGTGAAACTAAATATTTAACTAATATGCAAATTCAAAATGCCGGTAACCGGAAGTGCCAAAATAAAAGCTCGAGGAGGTCAGTGTGTGTTTATAGCATGGTTTATAGTGTCAAATAACGAATAAAAACCATCTCATCCGAGGAAATGTACTCTTGGACATGGATTATCGTGATAATAACTACCTAAAATAATAAACACGTTTGGAGAAACTGTATTTTGTAAATCTTGCTGGCCTTTACGCAAACGAACATGACAGAGAGTGATGACAGAGTGATGACATGACATTCAGTCAAAGTGAGCCCCCTCGTGGCTGGCTATTATGGCTACAGGTCATAAGTCCCGCACTTTTCATAAAAGTTACACTAGCCTACTCTTCAAATACAGTTTCTCCAAATTCCATTTCCTCGGATGAGATGGTTTTTATTCGTTATTTGACACTATAAACCATGCTAAAAACACACTGTGACCTCCTGGAGCTTTTATTTTGGCACTTCCGGTTACCGGCATTTTGAATTTGCATATTAGTTAAATATTTAGTTTCACCCAAAACATTTAGATTCAACATTTAGATTTACATTTAGATTTAACTATTTAAAATATCTCTAAGTTGACAAATATTGTTGTAAATGTGCTAAAAAGTGACCGTAAAAAATTCATACCAGTTTTTTAAACATTGTTTGAAACTAAATGTGACAAAATGTTGCTGTTATTTTCAGCGTGAGCCGCTTTACAAACGGCGCCCCATATGTGTGTGTGTGTGTGTGTGTGTGTGTGTGAGTACAGATGTCAGTGTGCGTGTGTGTGTGTTTGTGTGAGTGTAGATGTCAGTGTATGTGTGTGTGTGTGTGTGTGTGTGTGTGTGTGTGTGTGTGTGTGTGTGTGTAATGAGCGAGAATGTCATGACTGAACCTTCAGTCTTCAACAACTTTAACACATTTAATCTCAAAGGAATCATCTAATATATATAAATGACTTCAAGTACATTTAGAAGCACAATATTGAAGAAATAAGAGTCATAAAGAGCGACAGACAGAGGAACTGACCTGATTGTGGATTCAGTTCTGTTGGACTGAAAGATGACGGTGTTTTTGAAGAAGGGCTGATGGTTGAAACTTCAGTGGTGTTTTTATCTGAAGGGTCACAGGAAAGATCAACTTAAAACACTGACACTGAAGTTCATTTAAAATACATACAATCTTTCATTCAATCTCTGTTTTAATCACTCTGTTTCTTGTTGTGCCAAAGAAATCCAGTAAAGTCACTTTAACGCACTACCAAGTCATAGTTATAGTGACAATTGGACCCTAATATAAAGTGTGATTAAAACATGGGAAATCTTTTCTTTGTACTTTTGTCAGTAAAATAAAGTTGAAACAGAATTAACAAATCACAGATTCTTCATTTGTATTGCATTTTACAAAATTATCCAACTTTCTGGATCTGGGGTTGTACAAGATTAATGAATTTATCTCTCACTCTCAGCTTGTTTCCATGCAGTTCATTTCTGCTATTAACAAATGTAATCACTTACTCAGTTTAACCAGCAACATAATCTCTGAATAGTCATCAGTAAAAGTCTTCTCCACAACACACAAGTATTGTCCTTCATCCTCTGTTCTCAGATCAGTGATGGTGACGGTGAAAACTCTGGCCGTCGTGTCGTCAGTCAGAGAGAATCTCTCGTCTTTAGCTGGAGATCCTGATTTAACCATGATGTTTTTATATCCAATGATGGGACACTCCCCTTTACAAAAATACTTTGAATTTGATTCATATCCAGATTCATATGAGCATCTGATGTCAACTCTCTCTCCTCTGTCTCCAGTAATTGTCTGTGAAGCTCCACCAACAACAGCTGAAAACACAAATATCATTATATAGAGCTGTTATGTGTGAGCAAGAGACAGATTGTAGATTCAGTTCTGTTGTACTGAAAAATATATGGAGCTTATAATATGACAAAACGATTTGAATTTGAATTGTGTAAATTTGAATTATTTGCAAGTGTAATCTAACAAAATTGAATTTTAGGTGGTAGTCTAAATAGTTCTGAATTGGATTTTTTTAAACGAATATTGAACATTTGAAATTTAACAAATTGAAATGTTTTTATGGCTGAATTTTATAGACATGTATTTTCAAACAGCTAGTTTTTTTGTTCTGAATTCGTATACAGAAAAATATTCCGTTTAAAAAAATACAGATTCAAGTTTTCAAGATGAAGAAATTCAGAACTTCAAATTCAGTTTTCTAAAATTCAATCTCAAAAATTCAAGTTCAAAAATTCAGATCTTACAGAAAGTAGGTCACAGGTCATCCACAGGGAAGAGTAAAGGATCTCAGATAAGTCGAACAGAGCATTTTGGCTGCACTGCAGTAGTTTTCTGCCGCAAACACGGTGGTGGTTCAAGAGAATCCGTGTATGTTTCGTTCAGTCGTTTTGGTAACGCTTTAGATTACAGCCCGGAAATACTGCGTAATTAAAATGAAATTACAGTGTAACTTTCGGTAATTACAGTGTACCTATAACGTACTTACGTGTAAGTATATGGGAATAATATGTAAAGTTTTGGGAATAAAGGGGTAACAACCAGGAAAATAACAAATTATTTAGGCAAATTATTTAGACTTAGTATTCCATGTAGTTACAGGGTAAGTATGACATTGCGGGCTGTAAATTAAAGTGGTGCTTCTTACCCTCTTGTTTCATGTAGTTACAGGGTAAGTACAATAAAAACACTTACACAATCTGACATCACTTGGAAAACCTTTATTTGAAAAACAACTTATTTCAAAACAGATTTACAACATATTACACTTCTTATTCTTTATTATTTTTAAAAAATCAACTTTTCATTTCAAATACTAAAGTCCTGACAGAAAGTGCATGTTTTGTCCTTTTTTGTCCCTCTTGGTCCTCCTCTTCTTTTTCTATCGTTCCACTGATTAGCCTAATCTTAAGAAGGAGTCTTTTTCTATTCTGTATTATGTATTAAAAGAAAATACAGTACACCCAGAAATGTTCTCATAATTTACTCATCTTTTCGCTACCGATCAACTGTCACCAGCGAGTGCATGAGAGTCGGCTTGAATGGCTTCGCGTTTGGTGAAGCTTTAAGCGTTCATTGCATTCTCGCGGGAGTTTGATGTGAAACTCGCGCGAGAACTGGTGTCTGTTCTTCTGCATGGTTTGTTTTTCATTATTATTATTATCTGTTATTGTTTGTATTTTGTTGTAAGCAATAATGAAAACATAAAAAAATAATAATAATTCGACATTCGGTTTTTCGGTGCGCTTACGTCACGCTTTAAATTGTCAAGCATAAACGTACTCAACCCTCTCATGAACGCGCAGGTGACAGTTGGTCGGAAGCGATAGTCTACAGTTTAAACATTTAAAATATTTGGTATTTTTCTTACAAACGCTTATCGTTTCACTTCAGAAGACATAGATTCATCCATTGGGGTCGTATGGATTACTGTAGTTATTGTTGTATGTGCTGTTGTCAACTTTTAGGAACACATGAGCTTGCATTATATGCATTCACAGAGATTATTTATTTTTCTAAAAACTTTTGTTTGTGTTAATCTGAAGAAGGAAATTCGTATACATCTCGGATGACATCAGGGTAAAAGATGAGTAAATGGTGAGGACATTTCTGTACTGTATTTTCTTTTAACACATAATACATAATAGCAAGAGACATGTCATGGTATTCCTTCTTAAGATTCATCAGTGGAAAGAAAGAAAAAGAAGAAGAGGAACAAGAGGAGGAGGAAACCAAGCAAGAGAAACAAAGTGCTGTAAATCCGTTTTGAAATAAGTTGTTTTTCAAATAAAGTTTTCCAAGTGATGTCAGATTGTGTGTGTGTACGTATGTTTTTATTGTACTTACCCTGTAACTACATGAAACAAGAAGGTAAGAAGCACCACTTTAATTTACAGCCCGCAATGTCATACTTACCCCATAACTACATGAAACAAGAGGGTAAGAAGCATCACTTTAATTTACAGCCCGCAATGTCACACTTACCCTGTAACTACATGAAACAAGAAGGTAAGAAGCACCACTTTAATTTACAGCCCGCAATGTTACACTTACCCTGTAACTACATGAAACAAGAGGGTAAGAAGCACCACTTTAATTTACAGCCCACAATGTCATACTTACCCTGTAACTACATGAAACAAGAGGGTAAGAAGCACCACTTTAATTTACAGCCCGCAATGTCACACTTACCCTGTAACTACATGAAACAAGAGGGTAAGAAGCACCACTTTAATTTACAGCCCGCAATGTCACACTTACCCTGTAACTACATGAAACAAGAGGGTAAGAAGCACCACTTTAATTTACAGCCCGCAATGTTACACTTACCCTGTAACTACATGAAACAAGAGGGTAAGAAGCACCACTTTAATTTACAGCCCACAATGTCACACTTACCCTGTAACTACATGAAACAAGAGGGTAAGAAGCACCACTTTAATTTACAGCCCGCAATGTCACACTTACCCTGTAACTACATGAAACAAGAGGGTAAGAAGCACCACTTTGATTTACAGCCCGCAATGTCACACTTACCCTGTAACTACATGAAACAAGAGGGTAAGAAACACCACTTTAATTTACAGCCCGCAATGTCATACTTACCCCATAACTACATGAAACAAGAGGGTAAGAAGCATCACTTTAATTTACAGCCCGCAATGTCATACTTACCCTGTAACTACATGAAACAAGAAGGTAAGAAGCACCACTTTAATTTACAGCCCACAATGTCATACTTACCCTGTAACTACATGAAACAAGAGGGTAAGAAGCATCACTTTAATTTACAGCCCGCAATGTCATACTTACCCTGTAACTACATGAAACAAGAGGGTAAGAAGCACCACTTTAATTTACAGCCCGCAATGTTACACTTACCCCGTAACTACATGAAACAAGAGGGTAAGAAGCACCACTTTAATTTACAGCCCGCAATGTCATACTTACCCTGTAACTACATGAAACAAGAGGGTAAGAAACACCACTTTAATTTACAGCCCGCAATGTTACACTTACCCTGTAACTACATGAAACAAGAGAGTAAGAAGCACCACTTTAATTTACAGCCCACAATGTCATACTTACCCTGTAACTACATGAAACACGAGGGTAAGAAGCACCACTTTAATTTACAGCCCACAATGTCACACTTACCCTGTAACTACATGAAACAAGAGGGTAAGAAGCACCACTTTAATTTACAGCCCGCAATGTCACACTTACCCTGTAACTACATGAAACAAGAGGGTAAGAAGCACCACTTTAATTTACAGCCCGCAATGTCATACTTACCCTGTAACTACATGAAACAAGAGTATATTTTCCTAGCATTTAAAAAAATAAAAAGTTGCAATAGTTTTACTTGCCTTGAAACTTAATCAGTGCACCTTTGCAATAATAACAAATTAGCCTACTTTATAAATGCACTGATATGTACCCCGCAATTTAAAAAAAGCCTTTATGTATTTTTATACACGTATTATTACAAAAAGGTGCAGTGTATGTAGCCTACTCGCTAAATTGCTCCCAAAAGTAAGATTCTAAAATACTTAAATAATCTAAATAATTTGCCTAAATAATTTGTTATTTTCCTGGTTGTTACCCCTTTATTCACAAAACTTTACATATAATTCCCCTATACTTACACATACATACTTTATAGGTACACTGTAATTACCGAAAGTTACACTGTAATTTCGTTTTAATTACGCAGTATTTTCCTGGTTGTTACACCTTTATTCCCAAGACTTAACATATTGTTCCCCTATACTTACACGTAAGTACTTTATAGGTACACTGTAATTACCGAAAGTTATACTGTACTTTCATTTTAATTACGCAGTACTTTCCGGGCTGTAATCTAAAGCATTACCGTCGTTTTTTTATTTAATATTAAGAGTAGAAAAATGAGAAAACAGCTTGAGTATTATATTTCTAATATTCTAGTAATAATAGTCCGCTGTTGCACGGAGCTTACAAAACTTAACGCGTGTATTGCAACTATAGGCTATATTTCATTTCCTCATCAAACAACTAGACTAACGAATGGCTCGGCACAACAGAAGAGCCCAGAAAGGGCTTTTTCTCTGAGTAGACCAGCAGTTGGTCTGAATTTGCTATAACCTATAGCCTATTTTCCGGACTGTATAGGCTAAGTCACGTTTTATCATGACACACGCTGTGATTTATTCCAAAGTGACTCGGGCATATATAATGCATTTAACGTTAAATAATCTAAATGTTGACTTCAAAAGTAGGTGCACCAAGAAGGCTATTCTCTGTATTTTAGTTAATTTTTGGTGAGCGCCAGAAAGATCTAAAGAGACCGAGACGCGCTAAAGCAGCGCATCATGTTGTTTTATTTATTTTTCAATGACATTATATTTTGTTGTAATTTTGAATGTACACAAATTGACTATAAATAACAGAGTATTAAGTTATTTCCCAGCAGTGGAACAAATCCAAGTGATGGCGCAGGCGCATCGCGCTCTCACACAACATGGTATCAGTTCTGGTGTTGCTTCATATCGCAGACTGTTCATTATCAAAATGAAACACAGTCAACCAAACATATAAAAAGTTATTCTGCCTAATTTAATTAGTCTGTTGTACAATATAAAGGGCAAGCTGTGCCACACACAGTCCTACTCCAAACATTTCCCTTGCTGTGAAGACGCTGATTTAGCCTATAGCCTAGGCTACGTGTATTTTGGGACTCGACTGAAGTATGACGCCTTTTTATTTGTATTATAATATAATATATTAAAATACATAATCTTCTGAGTTTTATGATGTAGACCTTTTGTGTTTTGTTTTAATTAAAATGTATTGTAATTTACATCTCAAAAGGATGCGCTTTGTGCATTCTCTGACATTACATTTATTTATTTCATTAATATTGAGTATCAATTGATGTTAAACAAAACTGTGTTATTTTCTATGGCAACTAAACTTCCAAAATAAATAATAATAAAAAAGAATAATATTGGTCAGCTATAAAATAGGCCAAGAAAGTAGACTAACGGCCAGTGTCCGGGAGATGCGAGGTACGTTCATATTTATGAAATAAACATAACTGATTTTGTCTACACCTAAATACATTTCCAAGGAACCCCTAATAATAACAGTGATTAAGCCCAAATGTGGGTGGGGGTAATGAACACAATGTTTTTTTGTTTTTTTTGTAAATGATCTCCACTCTGTGCATTTTGTAATAATACAGCAACATTTTTAACTGACCGTATTTGCCAGGAAATAAGTTGCATGCACATGAGTGCAAGTCACACCGGATCATGTTGAGAGAGAAACACGCGCGCGTCAAATCATTATAAAAAACGCATTTTAATATTAGCCTATTCAGCAATAGTGTAAAAGACCTGTAAATAAAATACAACATTTACATGATAAACACTATTAACATGTAGACTATGTGTTGCCTATTTTATTTTCCCTTACTGTATGACAAATCCTTAAATGAATGCAGAAAACAACAAGAATGAAAAATAAGTAGCCATGTATAGGCCTAATAAAATAATATAGGCTACATAGCCTATAAAAATTGCCTATATTGTGCCCTTTATTACAAACAACATTTAGCCTATTTTAAACGCCAAGCCTAAACAAATTTATTTAAATCGAAACGGTCGCGCATCTCTCATTCAGTCAAAAGTTTTCATATTTGCAATGTAACATGTGGATGCTAACTATTAATATAAAAAAGGCTTCATACTTCAGTCGAGTCCCAAAATACACGTATAGGCTAAATCAGCGTCTTCACAGCAAGGGAAATGTTTGGAGTAGGACTGTGTGTGGCACAGCTTGCCCTTTATATTGTACAACAGACCAATTCAATTAGGCAGAATAACTTTTTATATGTTTGGTTGACTGTGTTTCATTTTGATAATGAACAGTCTGCGATATGAAGCAACACCAGAACTGATACTATGTTGTGTGAGAGCTCGATGCGCCTGCGCCATCACTTGGATTTGTTCCACTGCTGGGAAATTATAACGTAATACTCTGTTATTTATAGTCATACAGATAATATGACATCATTCGAAACAGTAAAATGTATATTTTTATTTGTGTACATTCAAAATGACTACAAAATATAATGCCATTGAAAAATAAATAAAACAACATGATGCGCTGCTTTAGCGCGTCTCGGTCTCTTTAGATCTTTCTGGCGCTCACCAAAAATTAACTAAAATACAGAGAATAGCTTTCTTGGTGCACCTACTTTTGAAAGTCAACATTTATATTATTTAAAGGTGCATTAAGCAACTTTTTCATGTTAAAAATACCTGTTTTCCAACCCATACATGCTTAAACAATTGCCTGATGGGCTGAATGAGCCCTTCTCTGATTACTGAGATTGTCTCTATAATCCTGTAAAGTAAAATAAATAAGAGGGATTCGGGCCGGAATTTTAGACTGGGCGTGACGTCATGCGCGTTCAAGGCACGCTCACCTGGCTGTCTGGCAGGTTTGTGTATTCGCCGCCATTCTCCGTAGAAGATGGATTCTAAGAGACCGGCTTGTAGTTCATTTCAAACACCAACGCAAACTCCACGTAAGATAAAAAAAAGAAAACTTTTGTCCGTGAGCGTGCACACTTCTGGCTGCAGTTTCGCTTGCCGCCAGAGGGGGCATAGTTCTGCAAAAACTCAGAGACTTGCGCAATGCACCTTTAACGTTAAATGCATTATATATACCCGAGTCACTTTGGAATAAATCACAGCGTGTGTCATGATAAAACGTGACTTAGCCTATACAGTCCGGAAAATAGGCTATAGGTTATAGCAAATTCAGACCAACTGCTGGTCTACTCAGAGAAAAAGCCCTTTCTGGGCTCTTCTGTTGTGCCGAGCCATTCGTTAGTCTAGTTGTTTGATGAGGAAATGAAATATAGCCTATAGTTGCAATACACGCGTTAAGTTTTGTAAGCTCCGTGCAACAGCGGACTATTATTACTAGAATATTAGAAATCTAATACTCAAGCTGTTTTCTCATTTTTCTACTCTTAATATTAAATAAAAAAACGACTGAACGAAACATACACGGATTCTCTTGAACCACCACCGTGTTTGCGGCAGAAAACTACTGCAGTGCAGCCAAAATGCTCTGTTCGACTTATCTGAGATCCTTTACTCTTCCCTGTGGATGACCTGTGACCTACTTTCTGTAAGATCTGAATTTTTGAACTTGAATTTTTGAGATTGAATTTTAGAAAACTGAATTTGAAGTTCCGAATTTCTTCATCTTGAAACCTTGAATCTGTATTTTTTTAAACGGAATATTTTTCTGTATACGAATTCAGAACAAAAAAACTAGCTGTTTGAAAATACATGTCTATAAAATTCAGCCATAAAAACATTTCAATTTGTTAAATTTCAAATGTTCAATATTCGTTTAAAAAAATCAAATTCAGAACTATTTGAACTACCACCTAAAATTCAATTTTGTTAGATTACACTTGCAAATAATTCAAATTTACACAATTCAAATTCAAATCGTTTTGTCATATTATAAGCTCCATAAATATGATGATGTTGTTTTTGAAAAAGAGCTGATAGTTGAAACCTCAGTGGTCTTATTATCTGATGGATGACAGGAAAGACCAACTTAAAGTCAATGTTTCTAAAACACTGACACTTAGTCCAACTTTAAATAAATAGCCTAACAATAATTTGTTATATCGTCTTCTGTAGAGCTGCCTTATAAGTGATTTTATAATGTATTAACTTTGCAACAATGAAACAGTTAATTCCCTGTTTATTACTGTGAAGCTGCTTTTAAAACATATTGTTGCCTTATTTTATATGATGGCAAATTGGACTGTTCCTTTGTAGTTCATTTCTACTACACGTACCCTTCTAATAAATATAAGCACTTACCCAGTTTAACCAGCAACACAATCTCTGAATAGACATCAGGTCCAGTCCTGCTCACACCACACCAGTATTGTCCTTCATCCTCTGTTCTCAGATCAGTGATGGTGACGGTGAAAACTCTGGCCGTCGTGTCGTCAGTCAGAGAGAATCTCTCGTCTTTAGCTGGAGATCCTGATTTAACCATGATGTTTTTAAATTCAATGATGAGACACTCCCCTTTACAAAAATACTTTGAATATGATTCATATCCAGATTCATATGAGCATCTGATCTCAACTCTCTCTCCTCTGTCTCCAGTAATTGTCTGTGAAGCTCCAACAACAACAGCTGAAAACACAAATATCATTATATAGAGCTGTTATGTGTGAGCAAGAGACATAAGCAGGCCAGAATAATAACTTACAAATATCATCCATATGAGTCTGATGATCATGTGATAACAGAGGAAAAACAAGAGAAGATGTCAAACTCTGTGTAAAAGAGCTGAGAGTCTCAAACTCACCTGTACAGATGCTGGAAAAGAGCAGCAGGACGTCCAACATGATGAAATTTGACAAGCGTTTCGCTTAAATAAAAGACCAAATTCTGTGTGACAAACGTTACTGTCGTTCTCTTCCGTACTGAGAGAACAATGTGCGTCAGCAACTCATATTAACATTTCCTTCCTCTTCTGTATCTCTAACCACATCAGCTCTACACGACATCTTAAAAGAGCTCATTTACTCTGACAAACAACACATGCTTTGCTTATATACTGATCTAAACAACACAATACTTAGTTGTATTATATGAATTTCATTTTTTATCAAAATCAAAACTAAGATAAGGTTATTATTTGTATATGTTTAGGTTTTGTAACTTGTTTCTTTTGAGTTTTAATCCTAATTCTTACCTTCACTAGTTCATTTTAAAAGGTGGCCAAATCATCTTTAAAAGTAGGCTACAAACAGACAATCTCTTTCTAAATCTTAATTTAATGAGCAAACTGTGGTTCAGAATAGTCTCATATGGAGTAAAACATCACGTAACACCACAGGACAGGTCATGCACACATTTATAAGAGGCTTGTCAGGAGTTCATCTCTTTGCTGCTGATTTCAGTCAAACTGAGTCGTTTAGATGGAGATTTGCTACATAAGACGACAGGAGTGTGTGTATCTCTGTGTAGTGTTTCACATCACCTGTAGAGGGCTCGATGTAGCACAGCTCACGGACTGAGGAGGGTTTCCAGCAGGGCTACTATTAAACTGTTGCCTCGGGTTGAAGGTTTGACATTGTATTATATTTGACTGGAATCCTTGTATTGAAATATTTTACCCATTTACCAACAATAAAACCATTATCTATACAAGAGTGACTGTAAATATATATTTTAGGTACGGAGTGTCATATTTTGAGTTCTGATGTTTGGATTTGGGTCATTGGGTTAGTTTTGTTACTCAGATCTGGCGACACTGACTCTAAAACACACCAGAATCACTTCACACAGCGTCTCCAGGAGAGGAGAAGAGGATATATGTAGTAGGTTGAAAAATGTATGTAAAATAAAAGAGGGAAAAAAGGACACCCCTTTAAAATGTTGTATTGTTCATAAATGTATGTGTCTTCAACATTCGTCTATTGATGGGTAAATTCATCATTACATTCTTTGTTGTGGTAAAGAAAATGTTGCTGTTATTATTGTCTCCTGTAGAGGGCGTTTAGCGCTGATGAATTAAGCTACTGCACCGGGTGCGATATTTTTTTTCCCAGGATGGTATGGGAAGGTACCGCCTTTTTCGCCTCTGATTGGCTAGAAGGGCTCTCCTCCGATTGGTTATTTGATTTGGCCGTGAAACATCATCTCACATTCATGGCAGGCTGTCGGCTAAAGGAAAATAAAAAAA
The DNA here is from genome assembly GCA_021554675.1 of Leuciscus idus. Classification (NCBI taxonomy): domain Eukaryota; kingdom Metazoa; phylum Chordata; class Actinopteri; order Cypriniformes; family Leuciscidae; genus Leuciscus; species Leuciscus idus. The sequence goes on from CM038623.1 coordinate 11,471,122, forward strand.
TGCAGTCATATGTTCAGATTCTTATTCAGCAATTGTTAGTATCGATAATCAAAAATCAGAATCAAGACCAGATTTAATTATGGAAATTCTTCAAAATCTCTTTGAGTTGAATCAAATTAAAATAGAAGTACAGTATGTGGGTCCCAGCTCATGTGGGAATTAAAGGCAATGAGGAAGCAGATAAATTAGCTAAACAGGCAGTAGATGAAGAGATGGTAGAAATTGAGTTACCACATAGTTTAAAAGAAATTAAAGCAGTAATAAAAGAGAAAATGATTAAAAAGTGGCAACAATATTGGGATAATGAGAGTAAAGGGAGACATTTATATGCAATACAAAAGAAAGTAGGAAAAGGTAGGAAAAGAGGGAGAAATAGAAGGGAGGAAAGTATAATTACGAGACTAAGGGTGGGACATACTGGTTTGAATAAAACATTACATTTAATTTCTAAGCATCCAACGGGTTTGTGTGAGAAATGCTGGCAGAGTGAAACTGTAGAACATGTGTTTATTAATTGTAATGGTTATGAGGAAGAAAGAGAAGTGCTAAGAGAAGAATTATGGAAGAATGAAGGGAAAGAGTTAACATTAAAGAATATATTAGATTCAGATATAAGAAATAGTATGGTTATTGTGTTGTTTCAGTTTTTGAATAATACTGGTTTAATGAAGAGATTGTAGGATAAATATGTATATAGGTTTATAGAGAGAGGTAGAAGATGTATAGAAGTATAGTATGAGATAGGGTAAGTCAATTTGGAGGTAAATAAGGTTACGGATGGGAAGCGGGAGTTAAAGGGAAATGGGGTGGAAGCTGGAGGAGCTGAACACGCAGCGCCAGTGGGTGTTTTTTTTTTTTTTTTTTTTGGGGGGGGGGGGGGGGGGGGGTGCTTAGAAATATTAAGAGCTAGGAATGTTTCTGGTCCGAGCTCCAAGCTACCAGATGATGGCAGTAATGCACTGTAAAGTGCGGTTGCCAATAAAATGAAAAAGAAGAAGAAGAAGAAGGCTGTCGGCTAGTCTATTCTGGTCATCTTTACCGCCAACAGAAGTGAATTATGTAAGTAAACAGTGTGATAAGTGCGTGCCATCACATTTATATTCCAAGTAGGGCTGGGCGATTTAAATCGCGATATTGTTATGCGCATCTCGTCAGTAAAGCCGGTTCCTTGATTAGTAGTAAATCACCATCACCTGCTTTCAGATGGAGCGGCATTTACTACAAAGAGCCGTAGTTAACTGACAAGCTGAGCCATATCGCATTAATATCGCGGACGTATCGCCAGCGATATTTAATGTGATATGGCTCAGCTTGTCAGTTAACTACGGCTCTTTGTATACAGCAAAAACTCCAGTGTTAAATTAACACTCCTGGGCAGGGCCGGCGCGTGCACTTCTGCCGCTCTAGGCGAAAAAAATTTGTGCCGCCCCTAGGGCTGGTCCGAATACCATTTTTTGAGCTTCGAAGCTGCGGTAGTAATGAACATCGAATATTCAAAGCTTCGAGAGGGTGCTGAACATATTCTTCTCTCTAATAAAGGCAGGAATCTCTTTGTGTCTATGTCCGTTTGCATTTTGATTATTTCGAGAACCGTTCATCCAATCGACTTCACAAGGGAGTGCAGTGTAGCATTTGGTGGTGCAATATAGATGGACACGCGAGACACGACACGTTCAGAATTAATAAACTTTTAGTAAACTACAGAACACCGCGAGCGGGAAGCGGCGCACCTCAAGCGGGCAGGGCTTATTTACTTGACGCACGCTGCACTAGCAATATAAAACGCACACACACATGTCTGTTAAATTAAGCAATACTTTAAGGTAGTCTATATTTTTCTGACTAAGGGACCGTTCGGTATTTATGGAAGGGGCCACCGGAGGAAAATAGGGGAGGGTCTATATAAAATAGGGGAGGGATTACTAAAACAAAATATGTTTTAGTAATTCTTCTATAAATTACACTGTGCAAACCAAAAGATATATACCCACCAGATGAATAAAGATCGGCCTCCACAGAACATAAAATATTATTTTTATTTAATTTTTCGTGTTCGCATTTATGTAAAAAAAAAAAACAAAAAAAACAATGTTACGGGCGTGACAGTTCTCCATTACGGAAATGACTGCTCTGAAAGCGACTTTAAAAATTTCACAGAGACCTCAAACAGAAAGCACAAAGCCTTTCTTTAAAGTGAATTTCGTTTTTTTATTAATTGTATCTTAATTTTAATCAATGTTTCATCTGGATTTAATAAATAAGAAGTAAATATAGTAGAAAATAGATAATCACGGAGGCGCGGGCGAGTGAACTGGACTCTTGTCTCATAAATGAACTGAAACTCAGCGTAGGGTAGCCTATGCTACTTGCCTCACAGACCTGAGAAATATATAGAAAGCTTGAAATGTCTACTTTTAAACAGAACAATTAAAAAAAACAGACTGCTTTCTGCTTATGAAATGTGCATTTCTCTCTGGCGCGTTCTGAGAAGATCGCGACGCATCGTCAACTTCATCTTTGCAGTCGACACAGAAAACACTTGTTTATTAATAAACAATTAAAATGTTTCCTTGCTATATTTGACATATTCATAATAATTACTTTTGCTGGTTCTTTGTGACAGCTTTTAGATGCTTTATTGGCAGCGCCACCCACATGTTGAACGAGTCACAAACATCAGCACCGAAAACATGATTTTTTTCAAATCTAAAATCAAAAATCGTGATACGAACCGAATCGTAGGTTTGGTCTATCGTTACAGCCCTAGTAAGATGAGAAAGCAAGAGTTTATGGTTAAAAAAAACAAACAATGGCTATCTGAACATCTTTGCCAAGCGCAAACCAGTACAGAAGTAGGCTAATCAATAAATTATCGGGGAGGGTCATGCCTTTTTTCACAAACATTTTGGAGGGTCATAGAAAAATGTATTGCTGGCGAAGGGAGGGTCATGTCTTTTTTGACAACAGATCTCAAAACTCCTCCGGTGGCCCCTTAAATAAAAAACGAACAGTCCCTAACAAATTACTGACACAGTAAAGGGTAGATTTAAATTAAGAAAAACAAAATTTCACTAAAGAAAAACAAAATTTCAATAAAGAAAAAAACTAAATGTAAAATTTAAATAAAGAAAAAACGACATTTAAATAAAGAAAAAAAACATTTAAATAAAGAAAAAAACTACATTTAAAATTTAAATAAAGAAAAAACGAAATTTAAATAAAGTAAAACGAAATTTAAATAAAGAAAGACGAAATTTACATAAAGAAAAACGAAATTAAGTTAAATTAAAATCGAGATGAATTTAGATTGATAATAATGGGTAAAAAGGCTAATAGCCTATATTTTGTTTCTATTGTTATATTTTCCACAATGTCAAAGCAACGCAGCTTAACCCAAAACACAAGCTCAGGCATGCACTTCTGTCCATACAAACTCCACTGTTCTGCGCTCTAGCCAGAGAACACTCCCGTTGCCGGAACACTTTAGGCCAAGAGGAAGCAAATATATACATATACTATATGCGTAGGTGGATGTGATCGGGGATTTTGGCTGTGTAACATTTAAAGCCACTTAAATTAACGAAATGACTCAAATAAAGATTCATTCATTTTTATGAACGAGATCGAACAAGAGAGTCAGTAAAATTATCCGAACTTCCCATCACTCAGTCATGAGTCATGACTCGTGAGAGCAGGGGGCGGGGCGGGGCGGGGCGGCGCAGCGGCAGCTCAGCAAATCATATAGCTTATTTTGTGAATTGTTCATTCCCGATTGGTACACATTTTGCCGCCCTTACAAAAGTGCCGCTCTAGGCAATTGCCTAGTTCGCCTATATGGACGCGCCGGCCCTGCTCCTGGGAGTGTATGAGTCCACACTCAAGAGTGTTAAAGTTAATGAGATAATTAAGTGATTAATTTAGTGATGATTGAACATTATTGAAGACACCTGATGTTAACAAGCAGAATCACTGAAGGAGAAAATCACAAATTGTAAGCCACCGTTATGACGATCAATGGTTGCTTTAGTTGGACTCTTGACCCATATATTATTAACTTTAGATTTTGTTTGTCTGAGGTATCTGAGTTATAACTGCCAGTTGAACAAAGAAAAAAAAGTGATCTGATGGTGTTGGTTATGTTATGACAATCATCATTTGAACTTGATCACTGAACTCATTAAAATCCTTCTTTCTGACTTCGATTTATGTTGTTGGTTACAGCATAACTGTGAATCTGAATAAATGGCCAGAAGTTTTGATATAATATAAAGGATTTCTTAAAAGTTGTTTAAAAAAAAAAAAAATTCATTCTTTTAGGCACACACAGATGTCAAGATTCAGTCTATGCATCTCAACAATGGTGACGAGCAGAATATTCAATTAGGAAAAGTAAATTACATAGACAATTCAGATCATAATTTATTCATACCGCAATGCATGATGGGAGCCATTAATGAGTTGTGATTGGTGGCAGCCACTGCAACATGCTTTATTATTGTCACCATTGTTGAGATTCACAGGCTGATTATTGATGTCTGTGTTTTAAATGAATTTATCTGAATGTCTTTTGATCAGAACAATGTGTATTAAATATTTTTAATTATAAGTAAAGTACTGATAATCATAGGCTGAAGAATCACTAAACTGCTGCTAACAAGTAAAGCCAAACTATCTCAATACATTTCCTATTTCAGATCTCAGCATGATTATGTCAAAACATAACCAACACTATTAAATAACATTTTACTTTGTTCATTTAACTGTTATAAATCAATAACAGCAAACAAACAACAGTAAATATTAAAGTAAACATATAATGGTCTAGAGCCCAACTAAAGCAAACACCCATCACCTTAATGGTAACTTACAATTTGTGATTTTCTTCTTCAGTGATTCTGCTTGTTAACATCAGGTGTCTTCAATAATGCTCAATCATCACTAAATTAATCACTTAATTATCTCCTCAGCCCTAAATGCCGCTTCATCTGAAAGCAGGTGATGGTGATTTACTACTAATCAAGGAACCGGCTTTACTGACGAGATGCGCATAACAATATCGCGATTTAAATCGCCCAGCCCTAATTCCAAGTTCACATTTTCATAGCATGTTTCTCTCACACACACACACACACACACACACACACACACACACACACACACACACACACACACACACACACACACACACACACACACACACACACACACACACACACACACACACACACACACACACACACACACACACACACACTTCTGCACCACCCACCACCACCACTACCACCTCTCTCTCATCACTAGTGATGGCAAAATGAGGCTTCCTGAACCACTGATACCTCGCAGCCCATTGCTTCAGCCAAAGGTTCATTACTCGAAGCTTCATTCAGCATTGCTCACTAGTGACACCTAGCTACTGTGCAAAGAAATAGCAGACAAATTCATTCATTCTGAACCAGTATTTTGGTTATATATATTTTGGTTATGTATATTTGGTTAAATAAAATATTTTTATAAATACAAATATGTATTTATTTATTTTGTACTCACTGTTAATGTCTGTAACCTTTCATTTGCAATAATAAAAAGACATGAGCAGACATTTGTCCATTACCTGTGTATAATATAAAATATGTATCTTTCTCTGTCTGAATTGACTTGTGCAGAGTCACACACACAGTTAATTAATTATTCATTAATTGTTTGGATAGTGACAGTATGAACAACAACAGTGACACTGTGTTGAGTGCAGTGCTTATGTTGGAGGGAGTGTAATAAAGTAAACTGCAACAGAATAGTCTGGAAGGAAGGATTACAATAGATTTTTATTGAGAAACAGAATTATTTCAAGTGTGTTGGGGTTTAGACGATTCCTCTTCTCGGACAAAATCTCTCCAGCCTTGGAAAAGATCCTTTCACAAGGAACAGAGGATGCAGGGGAACATAAAAATATGGTATAAATGGTATAAATGAGGATACTGATGCTTCTGTTGAGCCCGGACAGGGGAGGATTCCATCTTTCTTGCTGGCTCCATTACCAGGAATAAGGAAGAAGTCACAAAAAGCAAACAAATCCAAAAGGGCAATCCAAATAAAAAAGCAGTCCAGTCCAGATCCAAAAATCTAAAGCTGTAACAACCCCTTTTTTGTTTAGGTGTTACACTGAGGAGGTTCAACAGAAATTTGACCAGTACTGAAAAATAAAACCACTTCATTCAACAAATATTCCTTTTTTTCCATAAGTGCATACTATATAATTCCTCCAATAATAAACAAATATACTGAAACAAACAGTCTTTATCTCTGAGTTGATGTGACAAAATAATAAATGAAACTTAATGTCAATGACCAGTCTTTAGATGAGCAGAGATTATGATAATAATAATGATGATGATGATGATGGGATGAGATGAGATTAATTTAAATCCACAAGGTTATTTGAGAGCGACGCAATGATATACTCCAATAATCCAAAATGAAGATGAGGTGAAGTTAGTCAATGGCTACAGTATGGTAACCCCCAGATCCCTAACTCTCGTTCCCCAGAGATGTATAGCTGATCATCCAAACATAGTGCAATAGAGCACACAAGCGTTGTGTTGGTCCAATGATGATAATGACTGATAATGAAAAGTCCTTGATTTGAGCATAAACTCTACGAGTTCTCAAAAACGGACTTCCAACAGCTAGCAGGTAGCATAAAAGTTAACCATGAGGTTCCCTTCTACCAAACTGAACTGACTTGTTCATGGATTTTCTCAGGTTTATATCTGGTAGCCCTCTTGCACTAGTGCCCTCTAGCGTTTTGTAGTGGTATTTCCTTAAACCCAGATACTCATTTTTATTTAATAGTCAGTGGAAAAACAATAAAAAAACACCGGTAACGTTTTATACTGTTACAAAGCAATCCAAATAATCTTATCTAATTAATATAACAAGACTATAATATAGCTAGGCCTACTCTAATTAATAATAACAATATACTATAACTATTCTAACCTGATAATGTAATAATATACAGCCCAAACACATATATGACACAATAAGGACAATGACAATAATAGTTATCTAACTCTCTGACACTACAACTGCTTCTACTACTCCTGACAACACCCTCAAGATGGCGCGAGTTTCAAACCCCCTTTATCCGGAAGCGACACTCGGACCGAACCGATGATGTATCCACACAAACCGAGGCCTCGTTTGTCATCAGTCACGTGATTTTCACGTTAACAACACAAGCCTCGAATCGCGGCTTCATCTGGCACGCCCACTTTTTCTCGACACAAGCTCCGACGCCTCGGTTCAAATGTCACATCACTACTCATCACAAAACTCGCTCAAACATCTAGGACTAATCTAAACACGATCTAAACAGGCTATGAAAATGTGAACTTGGAATATAAATCTGACGGCACGCACTTATCACACTGTTGGATTGACTTAGTTTACTTCTGTTGGCGGTAAAGAAGATGAAAACAGACTAGCGCGCGAGCCGACAGCATCACCACCACTACCATCTCTCTCTCTCTCATCCCAAAACTACCCCAAACTGCTAGGACTAATCTAAACACGATCTAAACATGCTATGGAAATGTGAACTTGGAATATAAATGTGATGACACGCACTTATCACACTGTTTACTTACATAATTCACTTCTGTTGGCGGTAAAGATGACCAGAATAGACTAGCCTGCCATGAACGTGAGATGACGTTTCACGGCCAAATCAAATGGGAAAACTTGTAGCCTATTTGTTAGAGGTGGTTGTCAATATTACTCCACTGCAGTGTACAATAGTCATTACATGTCTCACTGCTTTCCATACCTAGTTCCCTCTGTGTAATTGTTTGTATTATTTAATGGACCTTAAGTCAAAGCTGAGCATGATGATGCATCACTAGTTTTCATTAGTCTAGAATAGTGCACTGCACTGCACACAGCTGGGCAAAATAGTGCCGTTTTATTGTATTGCATACATCTTAAACCCAGGCAATGCATAGGCCTAAATATGCTTATGTACTCTAACTGTTCAGTACTTGAGAGCCACGGCGAGTTTACGAAACGTAGGCTGGTCAGATTTGTCACAAAATTCCCCCAAACAGCTAAGACTAATCTAAACACGATCTAAACAGGCTATGAATTTGTGAACTTGGAATATAAATCTGAAGACACGCACATATAGCGCTTTTCTTAGTAGGCTATGTTGGATTGACTTCGTTTACTTCTGTTGTAAAGACGATCAAAATAGACTAGCCGACAGTCTGCCATGAACGTGAGATGACGTTTCACGGCCAAATCAAATAACCAATCGGAGGAGAGCCCTTCTAGCCAATCAGAGGCGAAAAAGGCGGTACCTTCCCCTACCATCCTGAGGAAAAAAATATTGCGCTGGGTGCTTCAGAGTTAATTAAACTTTGCCGGAGTTTAAACTTTACAGCCAGTACTCCTGTCTCACAGTGTTTCTTTTATCATTCTACAGGTGAGCAAAAACTATTCAAAAACTGGTCGAAACTGATGTTAAACACACTGTTAACCCTTGCTGTAAAAAAAGGACAAATTCTGACAATATTATACCATTTTCCATTAAAACAGTAATATACCGTAGAAAACAAAACTAGCCTACAGGAATATACTGTGAATTAACAGTGCTCAAAATCGACACTCAGAGGCTGTTTTCCCAATCATACCCTATACCCTCATTCACTATTCCCTAGTTCACTGATTAAGTCCACTTGAATGAAAAGTGAGTGAATTGAGACACTGATGAACACCTGATAAGCAGAATCACTGAAGGACAGAGAAACAAGAACAGAAAAAAGAGAAACACAAAAACTACAACTGACTTCCAGCAACACTGAGTGTGAAACCAGTTTACAAAACAGTTCACGATTATTTCTTTCATACATGTACAAAAGTTTTTTGTTGAGAATTAACAGAGATTTAGTTAATAATAAAGTTTGTTGTCACCATGATGGAGATCAGTATTTGCTTTAGTTGGTCTCTTGTCCCTTGACTTCTTACCATTCATCTCTCTCTGACTGCTGTAATAGTGAGTTTATAAAACACATTTGTTATGGCAAGAAAAAGTCAAGAGAAAGATGATCAAGTGTTTTTATTCTTTTGTGATGACGTCACAATCATCTTGGTCTGAGTTTCAGATTTTTCCTGTATATATTAATTGAAATTATGGCTATTTCATATTTAGCATATATCTGTGAATCTATAAAATGAAATCAATATTTCTGTAATCAGGTCTTCTGAAAAATATCGTTATCGTATAGTGCATTCAATTTTATTTTAATCCTGCTTGGCTCAGACACACACAGATATCATCAATCAGCATATGAATCTCAACAATGGTGAAAAGTTTCATGTCGCAGTGCATGCTGGGTTCCAGGATAATATAAAACTCCCAGCATGCACTGCTGCATGAATAATAATAAAAAAAAAAAATATTGCCACCATTGTTGAGATGAATGTTCACAGTTGTGATATCTCAGTGTTTCTCAAACACAGTTTAGCTCGGTTGTTTTGGTTTATGCATAATGTGTTAAAAAAATGAGTCATAGTAATTTATTGCTGTAGTTTCACAGTAGTGCTAATGTAACACTTTTGATTGAGGATTAAACTCTGATTGAGTAATAATTAATTCCTTAGTGAATGAACAGGCAATATGATGATTTTGTCATCAAAATCATTATAACCGCAATCATTCATAAACTGTGTGTGCACAAGTGTGACTTGCACAAAACCAGCTCAAGCAGCAAAAGAAAAATAAATGTTTTAGCATCAGCATCCCAACTAAAGCAAGCACTGATCTCTATAATGGTAACTTTAAACCAAACATTTTCAATTAAACATCTCAATAACAACTTCTGTATGACAGAAATAAAGTCATACTGGTTAATAATAAGTATAATAATGTGTAATGGCTGGAAGTCAGTTGTAGGTCTTGTGTTTCTCTATTTTCTGTTCTAACAGCAGGTGTTCATCACTAATGCTCAACAATCACTTACATATTCTCTTAATTATCTCACTGCAACACTGTCTCAATGTCAGAGGTGGAGATTCCAGGGGTCAGAAAGTAAAAGTCCTGCCATATATTTATTCCACCCATGAACTCACACAGCAAAAACTCTAGTGTTAAATGAACTCTCCTGTGAGTTTATTTGGCTCCAGACTCAAGAGTGTTAAAGTTAATGAGATAATTAAGTGATTGATTGAGTGATGATTGACCATTATTGAAGACACCTGATGTTAACAAGCAGAATCACTGAAGGAGAAAAATCACAATTTTAGACACCGTTATGGAGATTAGTGTTCGATTTAGTTGGGCAGTTGACCTTCAAATGATTATCTTTAGATTTTTTTTGGCTATTGATCTGAGTTATTACAGCCAGATGATCAAAAAGAAAAGTTGATCAGGTGGTGTTGGTTATATTTGAACATAATCATAATTTGATCTGAATCACTGAACTCAATCAGAGCCTAATCTCTGACTTAAATGTATATTGGTCATTACAACATCACAGTAATTCTACAGATTAAGTTCCAGATTTTTCAATATAATTCAAATTATTTCTTAAAAGTTGTTCTGATAAAGAAAAGGAAAATCTTTCTTTAAGGCACACACAGACATCAAGATTCAGTGTATGAATCTCAACAATGGTGACAAAAAGAATATTCAATTAGGAAAACAAGACAATTCAGATCATAATTTATTCATACCGCAATGCATGATGGGAGCCATGGATGAGTTTTGATTGGTGGCACCCAGAATGCACTGCAACATGCTTTATTATTGTCACCATTGTTGAGAATCACAGGCTGATTCTTGGTGTCTGTGTGTGCCTTAAAGAAAGATTTTCTTTATCAGAACAACTTTTAAGAAATAATTTGAATTATATTGAAAAATCTGGAACTTAATCTGTAGAATTACTGTGATGTTGTAATGACCGATATACATTTAAGTCAGAGATTAGGCTCTTATTGAGTTCAGTGATTCAGATCAAATTATGATTATGTTCAAATATAACCAACACCACCTGATCACCTTTTCTTTTTGATCATCTGGCTGTAATAACTCAGATCAATAGCCAAACAAAATCTAAAGATAATCATTTGAAGGTCAACTGCCCAACTAAATCGAACACTAATCTCCATAACGGTGTCTAAAATTGTGATTTTTCTCCTTCAGTGATTCTGCTTGTTAACATCAGGTGTCTTCAATAATGGTCAATCATCACTCAATCAATCACTTAATTATCTCATTAACTTTAACACTCTTGAGTCTGGAGCCAAATAAACTCCCAGGAGAGTTCATTTAACACTGGAGTTTTTGCTGTGTGAGTTCATGGGTGGAATAAATATATGGCAGGACTTTTACTTTCTGACCCCTGGAATCTCCACCTCTGCTCAATGTTACTTTTACTCTTTGTAGTGTGGATTTTCCTGTGGGGTTGAAAGGGTTAACAGTGTAAGATAAAAAAGACACACCCACAAAATGTATTTTAACAGTAATAAACTGTAAGTTATAAAACAGGTTTATACTGGCAACACTGTTGCCAGTAGTTTACTGTAAAATTTATTTTTGGGTCACCATTGTGCAGAAGAGTAGAGCCTGTGCTTCAGTCCAGGAGAAGATCTACAAACATTGATGATATGCTGCATGTTGCTTTATTTAACAGGCGGTGACTGTGTAGTTGCTGGTCCAGTGGAAATCTTTTTATGTACAATAGTTTTTTAATGGTCTCAAATGAAAGAAGTTCACAGTAATACTTTGTTCACATTATTAATGCATTATAAATTTTAGTTAATACATTTAAATGACAGTTGGTCAATTTAAGGCAGTCGGTTTCTGCAAGTGAAATTAGTTAACTTGAATTAGAATTTAGTGCATTTTTACAGAAACAAACTAGATTACAGTAAAGAACTGTACAATTAACAGTATTTTACTGGCAACAGTGTTGCCAGTATTTTACTGTAAAAAAACCTGGTAAGGTCTAACAGTGCACTGTGTTTCAAACATGTATATGCTGCTTTTTGCTGGGTTACTGAGAAAGACTGTTAGTTGTATTAATACGCATGCAGCAGTAATGAGTCAAATATAAGATTACACACGAGTGACAAATATGTGAATTGGAAGTGAAATGAGAGAAAATACTCATGTGAAAATAATTTAGGAATGTTTCTAAAGTGTTTTATATGTTGATAGTAATTGGATGACAAAGTTTAAGCGAGTTAAATGTACATTTGCTACTGGAGTTATCTCGAGCCAAAATGGCAGTGCATGTATGCGTGAACTGGAGCCAAAATGGCAGTGCATGTATGCGTGAACTGGAGCCAAAATGGCAGTGCATGTATGCGTGAACTGGAGCCAAAATGGCGGCTTGCATGTAAAACATCAGGTTAGTGTGAAGCCAAATGCGAGATTCATTTATGTGACAGTGTGAAAATGGAATTAATGTTCATGAGGATGTGAAAACATGTGAAAACAGTAGCAGGTCAATGTATTGTGATTGATTATAATGTGTTGCAGAACAAGTCAAGTACAGACAAAAGTAACTTCTGAAAAGCCTTTATTGAAAAGTTATGTTCTTTAATGGAATGTGTTGTGTTACAGACAAACAAGTTATTGTTGTTCTGTAAAGTTAAATATGTTAATGTTGTGAATACATTGAGAGCTAAGCAAAACGAGAGAGTTAATTAAACTTTGCCGGAGCTTACAGCCAGTACTCCTGTCTCACAGCGTTTCTTTTATCACTCTACAGAGCCGGCAGAAGTGGTAAATTCACCTCACCCATTGATGCGGGTAACATAAACAGGGTAAAAAGAAGGGAATTTACCATCTATAAGCTTTAACTGTAGATGAGGTGTTCTAAATACAAAAGAAAATATTGAACTTTTTTTTTTTTTTACATCTTTGCATTTATATATATGTTTTTGTTGTTAGCAACATATCTTTTTTTTTTTGTTACACTAGAGTTTAACTTCCGTTTGTTGTGATTTTATGTGTTGCTGTTACGTAGATCAGTTCTGTCTGTCCAGTGTTGCTTATACATTATATATTTATATTTTGACTGAGTCTATGGCGGCCCATAGAACCGTTCATATGACAGTTTAATATAAAAAATAAATATAAAACTTGGCACACAGATAGAGGACGCTCTGAACATTATCCACATGTGAAATCTCTTACTCAAACCCTTCAGTGCCACTATCTTATCAAAGTTGTTAATTACAAATAACACTGAATTTAATGTAATTTTTCATTCTTTCCCTTTTTTTATTTTAATTGTTAGTAACTTTCCTTGTGAGCAATATTACATACAGAAGAATACTGATAAAAATGTGTTTTGTACAGAAAAGTGTGTTAAAAATGTTTGATTTTACCAAATTCTGACCTTTTTTCATTTATCATTGATAACTGAATATATCGGACCCTCGTTTGTTGAGATGTTTTGTGGATGTGTTGCTGTTACGTAGATCAGTTCTGTCCCGCTGTCCTGTGTTGCTTTAGGAGACTTTATTTTGGCATAATAATCACCGGCTGTATCTGTCACCTGATTGGTCGAGTGGGTGTGACTGGGGTTCGAATCAGGCTGCTGATTGGTTACTGTGGCATTAACAGTAGAGACTTTTGGGCGGGTGTTTAGGTGTGATGCAGGCGTCTGATTGGTTGAAGATGTTTCCATGGCGACATCTGTGTTTAGAATCTCTTCATATACGTGGTCAGTCTGAAAAACAACACATACATCAATAATTTAATAGTTTACATATATTAACCACTCTGTAGATCAATAAACAATCATATAACACGTATTTCTGATCTTCTAGGTAAAGATTTTAACACTCACCTCTGTATTGTGCTGCATGTTTTGCTGAAATAAAGCTTTATAAAACCAGAGAAAAGTCAATTTACACACAAAAACAAGAATATAATAATAAAAATACTTACAAACAAACTGTTACCTGTCCCAGATTTCCTCTTCCTCTTCTTCAGGATGATGAAGGTTCCAGAACACAGAGTCAGAACCAGCAGAACCGAACCCAGACCGCCAGCAACAGAAGCCAGATCTGAAGGCAACGCTAAACACATGATATTTACATGATGAAACACAAACTGATTCTGATTATACTGGAAAATCAACAATAACATAATAATAACTGATATAAATTCCTTTGATTATTGTACCATTAGGAATATTGTAATATTGTAAATATACAGTTATATTGTGTAACCGAAGTGAAACTGCAATGGTAAACCTCAACTCTACAGAAGAAAACACTTCTCTTTACGGTTGATGTCAAACCAAATTAACCACATGAAATCTGATATGTGCATCATTTATGTTTATACAGTGGTTAATATGTGTCTCCACAAATATTCAAAGCAATTTCCTTTCAAAGAGTGATCATGTGATCAGAGAGTTGCATTATGGGTAGTGTAGTTTGTGTTCTTACTAGTGTTTGTCTGATAGAGTTGAACTGTAGTAATTCCTGTTGTTGTTCTTGTTGTTTCAGTTTCTGTTTGATGAGTCGCTGACAGAGAGAAACACCAGTGACTGTGAATGTGTCGCTCATGCAGTGATATAATAACACATAATAATAATAGACGAACACACACTTAACACTGTTTGCTATTGCTGCATATGAACAAATGTTGTGTTTTCTGTTCACATCACTGAATATTGATAATCAGTATTAATAAAAGGTACATTTTTCTTCTTTTTACCCTGTTTATCCTCTTCTCCTCTCCTGGAGACGCTGTGTGAAGTGATTCTGGTGTGTTTCAGAGTCAGAGTCGCCAGATCTGAGTAACAAAATAATAATAATAGACAAACACACTCATAACATTGTTTGCTATTGCTGCATATGAACAAATGTTGTGTTTTATGTTCATATAACTCATTACTGATAATCAGATTTTATTAGTGCTCATTTAGAAGAAACTTTATTAAATTAAATGATACAGAGTCACTTTTGATAAGAGTTTCTGTCAATAAATGCATACAAATCCCACATAAAGAAATGCTGTGCTCATGTCACTATGAATGATTTTCCTCAGAAAAACTGTCTTAGAAACTGCAGAACAAAGAAAGCGCTAAAGAAAACACTGTGTGTAAAACGATGCGTCAAACATTCAGTTGTTGTACATTTGATTAATGTGTTGAGGAACATCACAACCTCTAAATGTAATTTTGGTTTATTTTTCACAGAAGTTGAAGCTTTGATGAAATTCATGAATGCATCATTAAAATTGTGTATAGAAGCTTTATTTCTTTATTCAGTATAATCACAGTAACTTTACATTAACAATATTTTCATCAAAACACATGAGTGCAGATGTCAGCGGGTGCAGTGTGTGTGTGTGTGTGTGTGTGTGTGTGTGTGTGTGTGTGTGTACCTGTGCTGGTGTGTTCAGTGCTGCTATACGGACTAATGCTGGATGTTGAGATCTGGACACGTGTCGTTGTCTCTGGAGCTGAGAAATGAAGAAGAGCGTCACACCATAATAAATATATTTAGATTAGATAGCTTTTTCATTGTCATCCAACTGTAAATTTAGAGTGCACATATGAACAAAACTCCATTCCACTGGCTCATAAAATATAAAAATAAAATAAATATAAACATAACACTAAAAAGAGTTTGACAGCAGCATAAAAATAATAATGTTGCACATGGTAATTGGCGGCATGTAAATCCAATAGTTTGCCCTCGTTAAGTGGTGGCATATAAATAGTTATTCCACATTATAAATAAATACTATAATTGTAATAACCCAGTCCAGTTCACATGAGGCTCACAGCAGAGGATTCAGTGAGATATAGTGGTTAAGGTTGAGGTTTGCAGTCCCCAAACCAGACAGAGATGCAGCTGGTCAGTGTGTTCTCTATAGTGCCTTTGTAGAAAGTGCTGAGGATGGGAGGGACGGCGCAAAAAGTATAGACGCTGCTGAGCTCTCTTTTAAAGAGAGGCAGTGTTGAGGCTCCATGTCAAACTCTCTGTGATCTGCACCCCCAGGAACTTGGTGCTACTGACTAATTCCATCGCAGTGTTGTTGATGAGGAGTGGTGTGGCTGTGTTGCTTTCTCCTGAAGTCAACAATGATCTCCTTCGTTTTGTCGACATTCAGGAGCAGGTTGTTTCTGTTGCACCAGTCCACAAGCTGTCTCACCTCCTCCCTGTAGGTCTGTTCATTGGCATTCTGGATGAGGCCCACCACTGTCGTATCATCCTCATACTTCACAACATGGTGTTTTATTGACAAAGTTCAGGAGGAACAGGTTCAAATTATTTATCCAATCATCACGCCATTTCAATCATCACGCCATTTCAATCATCACATCATTCCAACCGGCTGTCAACAGTCAATAATCAACATGTCTACTCAATTAACAAAATGAGTTGAGGCCTATATATATATATATATATATATATATATATATATATATATATATACACACAATCAATTAACCTATGTTCCTCTACAGTTTTCAGCATCCCTCCACCACCCTGTCTCCTCACACTCACCTGGTTACATTCCTAACCAGAAATATGGGAGGAATACTCTCGGTTCAGGGTATATCTTGGAACTTTACTCTGATCTGATTATTTGTAAGTGTGAACTCGTGAAGTGGTTCGTGCTGAACCAGGCTTTATTAGAGACTGACCACAGTGACCGCCCTCTCTTCTCAGCGCTTTTCAACCGACAACAACGCAGTTTCTGCTGTTACTGGGGAAAGGGGGGAACAGGCCTGAGCAATGCCTGCCATGCTTTCATACTCCCAAAAGGGAGTCAGACATTTCTTCAATCTCTTCAATTTCTTCCGAAAACAACGGCAACTTTACCATCACTGACGCAACGATCCACTCCTGGTCTTCTCGGCACTTGGGGACGCCGCGCCGTCCAGCGTGCCCTCAGCAGGCCAGGGCAGCAGGCTTCGACTCACAACAGCCATGTGCTCGAAGCCACCATGCTCTTCTTCAATGCCACAGACCCATCAACAAATTCAATCTTCAACCACTTCAAGAATTGACCACGATTGCAACTGCCATGCAAGTATAATCTGATGAGGTGCTCTGAAGATAAGCTTATGGTTCTTTCCAATGTTAAAGCTGCCGTCGGCAACATTTTTTTGATCATATTCAGTGAAATTGACACTATAATCCGACAGAACAACATAAATAAGGTGGTTTTAGAAAAAAACCCGAGCTTCTAACTCCACCTGGAGCGTGTTCTTTGTTTTGCAAAAATCCAGCGCTCCCGCTTCATCAGGTCCAATCAGCGCAGGGGGGTGTGAGATCTGACTGTCAATCACAGGTCGTGCACACGCCGCAGATCCCCCCTCACTCGCGCACGTTAATATCACATGCACACGCCACGCCTGAAGTTCGCCTGGAGATTGCATGAAGCGTGATGGCGGAGAGAAAATCTACTAACAAGCTTCCAATTCCTCGGTTATTGCTATCTATGGATAGATTAGCCAGGGCAGCCTACCTCCGAGTCCATGGTGTTGATAGATGCTGAAGAGACGGACGCGTTCACAGAAAATCAGGTACACACGCACAGTGACGCACTGACGAGCACGACCTCGATGGGAGGGTGCTCGCTGGTAGTGGGGAGGGGCATGAGAGTTGTAAACATTCAAAATTTTGGCTAATCGACCCAATCTGCCAGACTTGCCGACGGCAGCTTTAAATAGATCTTTTCCATAGTTCTATTTCCTGTTTCCGGTTCCACATCACTCACCCCTTTACCTATGCATGTATGTACGGATGTATGAATGTATTTATTTTTGTTTAGTGTTATTTATGTTTGTGATTTAGTTAATACAACTTGTGCACAATTATGAATTTGATTTCTGATACTCTGTTTGCATGCAGCGTCCCTTTTACGATTTTGATTTTGTTACAGTATGCTCTAATTTCTGTACATGCTAAGGAATAATTATTTTTCAGTGACGATGAAAGATACACTTTTCTTAGAATAAATTAATAATCAAAGAGTTCATTGGAACTGATTAATTGATTGTAATATTAGGCAAGGCAAGGCAAGTTTATTTATATAGCACATTTCATACACAATGGCAATTCAAAGTGCTTTACATAGAAGAAATGTAAATAATAAAAAGAAATAAGAATAATTAAAACAGTTTAGAAAAATAAAATGAAATACAGTACAGTACAGTCGGACGAACAGCTGCACAGTGCTCATTCAGTAAATGCATAGCTAAACAAAAGTGTTTTGAGTCTGGATTTGAATGTGACTACTGTAGGAGCACATCTGATCTCTTCTGGAAGCTGGTTCCAGCTGCGGCTGGCATAATAGCTAAAAGCAGACTCACCATGCTTAGAGTGAACCCTTGGTATTTCTAGCTGATATGATCCTAATGATCTGAGTGATCTGTTGGGTTTATATTCAGTGAGCATATCTGCAATGTATTGAGGTCCTAGGCCATTGAATGATTTATATACCAGTAATAATACTTTGAAATCAATCCTAAATCTAACTGGGAGCCAGTGTAAAGCCCTGAGGACTGGTGTGATATGTTCATATTTTCTGGTTCTGCTCAGAATCCTGGCAGCAGCGTTCTGTATGAGCTGCAACTGTCTTATGGTCTTTTTGGAAAGGCCAGTGAGGAGTCCATTACAATAATCCACCCTGCTGGTGATGAAAGCATGCACAAGTTTCTCTAAGTCTTGTCTGGAAACAAAGCATCTAATTCTTGCAATATTTTTTAGATGATAGTATGCTGATTTAGTTATTGCTTTGAAATGACTACTGAAACTAAGGTCTGACTCTAGTGTCACACCAAGATTCCTGACTTGATTTTTAGTTGTTTGACCCCTGGAGTGAAGGTATGCGTTCACCTTGAGAACTTCATCTTTGTTTCCAAATGCAATGACTTCAGTTTTATCTTTGTTTAACTGAAGAAAGTTTTGGCACATCCAACTGTTGACTTCATCAATGCATTGGCACAGGGAGTCAATTGGGCTGTAATCATTAGGCGATAGGGCTAAGTACAGCTGTGTGTCGTCTGCATAGCTGTGGTAAGCAATTTGGTTCTTTCTCATTATTAGGCTCATTGGGAGCATATACAGGTTGAACAGGAGTGGCGCAAGAATTGAGCCTTGAGGGACTCCGCATGTCATGGATGTCCACTCAGACTTATGGTCTCCTATACTCACATAATAACCTCTCTCATCTAAGTATGACCTGAACCATTTTAGGACTATCCCAGAAAGCCCCACCCAGTTTTCCAGCCTGTCAAGAAGTATGTTGTGATCGACAGTGTCAAATGCAGCACTGAGGTCGAGTAGTACCAGCACTGATAATTTGCCTGAATCAGTATTTAAGCGAATATCGTTTATTATCTTTATGAGCGCTGTCTCTGTGCTGTGATGCGGTCGGAAACCAGATTGAAAATTGTCAAAGTATCCATTCGAGCTTAAGAATTTGTTCAGCTGATTGAAGATAACTTTTTCTATGATCTTGCCTATGAAAGGAAGATTTGAGATCGGTCTATAGTTGCTTAATATGGTCTTATCCAGATTGCTCTTTTTCAGGAGGGGCTTGACAACTGCAGTTTTCAGGGAGTTTGGAAAACTCCCAGAGAGAAGTGAGGCATTTACCACTTCTAGAAGATCTGCTTCTAAACTGTTTAACACACTTTTGAAAAAAGATGTGGGAAGTGTGTCAAGAGCGCATGTTGATGTTTTAAGGTGCTGTACGGTTTCTACCAAAATTTTGCCATCAATTTTTTTGAAATCAGACAAAGTTACTACTTTTTCAGGTGGTCTGATCTGTCTGACCCCAGCGCAACTCAATGATGTGCTGATCACCTGTCTGATATTATTGATTTTGTCAGAGAAGAAAGAAGCAAACTCACTGCACTTGCTGTTTGAGAGCATTTCACTGGGAATCTGGCTTGGGGGGTTTGTCAGTCTCTCTACAGTAGCAAAAAGAGTGCGTGTGTTGTTTAAATTGCAGTTTATAATATTTGAGAAGAAAGTCTGTCTAGCTTTGCCTAGTTCCATATTGAAAGCATGAAGGCTGTCTTTGTAGGTGTTATAATGGACTACAAGCTTTGTCTTCTGGCACATGTGCTCTGCTTTTCTGCATTGTCTTTTCATATTTTGCACTGCTGTTGAGTTTCTCCAAGGTGCTTTTTGTCTGCCACTCTTCTTCCTGACTTTCACAGGAGCAATATCATCAATTGCACTTTTAACTTTTGAGTTAAAAGAATCAAGGAGAAAATCAACAGAGTCAGCAGATATGCTTGGTGTTAAGGATATAGCCTTCATAAATAGTACACTAGTGTTCTCATTTAAGCATCTCTTCTTGACAGACACAGATCTAGCTTCAGTGGCAGGAGAGATCAATATATCAAAGAAAATACAGAAATGATCAGACAGTGCTACATCCTTAATAACAATCGATGAAATGTTTAGACCCTTACTGATAAGTAAATCTAGAGTGTGTCCATGATTGTGTGTGGGTCCATGTACATGCTGAGTCAGATCAAAAGTTTTTAAAACAGTTTTGATTTCTTTTGCCATATTGTTTTCTGCATTATCTATGTGAATGTTAAAATCTCCAGCAATGGCAAAACAGTCAAGCTCTGAGGTAATTGTTGATAACAGTTCTGTAAATTCCTCAGCAAAGGCTGGAGAGTATTTTGGAGGCCTGTAAATAATGATGAGTAAAATGCGTGGAGCACCTTTTAATACAATACCCAGATATTCGAAAGACGTGTAGTTCCCAAATGATATTTGCTTACATTGATAGATATCTTTAAAAAGAGCAGCTAGACCCCCACCTCTTTTAACAGCTCTGCAGACACTCATAAATGTAAAGTTAGGAGGGGCTGTTTCATTGAGGATTGTTGCACTGCAGCTGTCTTCTAGCCAGGTTTCATTTAGAAGCATAAAATCCAGGTTGTTTGTGGTTATTAAGTCATTGACTAGAAGTGATTTATTTTTAAGTGAGCGGATGTTTAAAATTGCTAACTTAACAGTCTTACTTTTTTTCCCTACACCAATCTTAGTTAGACGTGCAATAGGCACCAGATTAGTTGAGTTTGCTGTACGGCTATTGAAGGCCTTAGACTTTCTATCTTGTAATAGAACAGCAATAGAGAAAGATACAGGCACACTGGGTTCCCGCTTGTTCTGTAAACATTTGAGAAAGTTACTGTTATCAAAGCGGGGACCCGACACACATCACTGAGAGCTGGTATCAGTTGTTTTTGGTTCACCTCGAGCAGATGGAGGAGGGTGTGGGCCCTGGCGTTGTGGCAGAGGCCGAAGAGCTCTCACAGAGGCAGGGGGAGGGTGAGCTGCGCCTGCAGGCTTTGGTGGTAGCGGTGCCCTACGTTTTTTGGTTGATATCTGGGGGCTTGCAGCAAAAGAGTGTGATAGTCTGGTTCCAGCATGCACCAGTTCTTCCATTTTCTGTGAGAAGCACAGTAGTGGAGTTGCTGGCGAGAGTGAAAAAGTGTCTGGTGAAAGGGGCTGTTGCTCTGGTGTTATAGGAGGCTGTGATATGCTGTCCTGGCTTCCCTGGCTGTTTTCCAGGAAGTCGTCCTTGGGTGCTGAATCTTGGAGCAGTTCTGATGTGTCTGTCTGTGATGAGCTCTGTGGGCAGGGCTCAGCTGAGATGGTGTCCGTGAGCAGAGGTTGTTGTGGCTCAGTGGTGTTATCATTGTCCTTGTGTGATATGTCAACATCATGTCCATTCTGAAGTGAAGTCCTGTGGTCATTCATACTGTGTCCAGGTGTGTGTGTGCCGTTCTGATTGAGTGGATTGGCACACACTGCAGAAGGATGATTGAGGGAGAAGTAGATATTGTCCTTTAACACTCTTGAACCAAGTTTGTTTGGGTGATGGTCATCCCGATGAAATAGTTGTCTCTGACTCCAGAAGAGATTGAAGTTGTCAATGAAGTTTACTCCTTTTATATTGCAGGTTTTTTGCAGCCATGTATTAATCCCAAGCAACCGTGAAAACCTGTTTGTCCCTCTTGCTGGGAGTGGTCCACTGATGAATGTCTGAACTTTCAGTTTTTTAAGTGTTTCAAAAAGTTCATTGAAATCCTTCCTAAGGAGTTCTGACTGCTCTTTATGAATGTCATTCTTCCCCACATGAATGATGAGTCGATTTGCAGTCTTATGTTTCATTAGAATGTTCTGAAGTTCCCTGTTTATATCAGAAGTTGTTGCTTGTGGAAGGCAGCATGTAGTTGTATCCCTGCTGCTAATGTTTCTGATTATGGAGTCGCCCACTATCAGAGTCCTGGGCTCGGCTGTGCTCTGAGCTGAGTGCCGCTGTCTGCTCGACCTTGAGCGCCAGTTAGCATCAGTGTTAGCTACTGGCTGATACAGTCTGTGTTCGATCACATTCATCACGTTTGGGGGTTCCTCATTTACATTCATTAGTACTTCAAATCTGTTCTCAAGATGTATAGGTGTTGGTAGGAGACCAGTGTTTGCAATCTTTGTCAGAGCTGTATATGGGGTAGAGGATGCTACTGCGGTAATATGTGAGGCTCGTGACAATCTGATGTCTCGAGTGCCTTTGGGTCTCGCTCCCTGTTTGTGCCATCGATTTGTAAGTCGATCGGCTTGTTTCTCTACCTGTCGAGGAGCACTAGTTTCATGGGACTCACCGGCTATATGCTGAGGGCGTCCATGACGAAACTCTGTTGTGTGTTCCGTCTGGTTTGGTGGTCCCGTAAATAACTTTGTTTCAAGAACTGCAATCCTTTGTAAAAGTCTGTGGCAGTTAGTGCAGCAAGTAGATTCCAGAAGAGGCATTTTCTCTTTTATCCTTGTAGGCAGTTGTCTTTTCCTTTCCCCGGAATGTAAGCTGGTCGGGTAGAAGAATTCTGCGTTTTTGTAGTAATCCAAACTTTGTCGTTTGAGCACTGTGCTGATTTGCTGAAGTTAAAATTAGGTGATAAAAGGAGCTAAAATTATAAAAGTATAGAAGATAAAATATAAAAGCGATAGAGCAAAGCGCGGAGCAGTAAGCAAGAGCGTCCGAACAGTAGCTGAGCAGGAAGCAGGAGCTGATAAAGGAGAGACGTCTCCGTAAAAAAAGCCACGTCCCACGTCTCTCTATTAATTAGCTTACCTCAAAGTTAATCTAATTAACTGACCCAAATATTAATAATTAATCATAATTGGTAATTATGGATTATTATTAATATTTCCCCTTTGAGCTAATGTCTTTACAAGACTGAGTACCTGCTTGTCGGAATGAGGAACACTTTTTCTCACAGGAGTGTTGTTTAGTGCTTCAAGCCATCCAAAATATGTGTTGAGTTTGTTGAGAAAGCGTGTGTTGTCCTCACAGGGTGGTGGAGTCTACATACCCTGCCACATGCGCTTGGTGTTCGTAGGGTCACAGACGAAACCCTGTATTTTCTGGCTATGGGCATGTTCTGCAGCCCTAATGGCACGGTTCAGGTTGGCTCCAGCTGTTCTGAGCGCCCCCATGTGACCAGCTTTGAACGCAGCATTTCGTGCCTTTAGCATTGCACCTACCTCGCTGGTCATCCAGGGCTTCTGATTGGCTCATGTGGTGATGTTCTTGGTGACACATGCATCCTCCATGCACTACTGAATATATGTGGACACAGGCGCAGCACACTCCTCCGCATTGATGTGTATCCCAATCAGTGCAGTCAAACGGTCCTGTAATGCTGACAGCACCCTCAGGCCAGACCCTCACCTGCTTCACTGTTGGTTTTTCCTGATAAGCAGTGGCCTGTATGCAGGAATTAGCATCACAGAGAGGTGGAGCCGATGTGGGGGCGGGGGACTTCCTCAAATGCCTTCTTGGTGTTAGTGTAGGCTAGATCCAGTCTGTTCATGCCCCTGGTAGCAAAATCCACATACTGATGGAAATGAGGGAGAACTGTCTTCATTTTAGCCTGGTTAAAGTCCCCTGCCACAATGAAAACACCCTCCAGATGTCCGCTTTGCAGATCACTGATGGAGCGGTAGAGCATGTTCAGGGCCTCCTTACTGTTTGCACTGGGTGGGATGTATACTGATGTAATGATGATAGTTGTAAATTCTCTAGTCAACAATTCTATGTCCGAAGAGCAATGACTTGAGACCACTGTGTAGGGTTGGGTACTGAACTCTGTACTTTTAATGGCACCGACTGAATTACGTCAGTACTACTGAGAACCGATTCACATTAAATCAATAGGTGTCAAATTTCAGCACATGAAAATGCATCTGGGCGCGAGAGTAAGACTATTTAAATACGAATCCCGCATGTTCTGCGTGTCTCTGTGTGAATGAGTAGCGCAGACCCATTTACTACACACACACACTGAAGCATGCATGATGCTTGCTGTGTTTTTCAGCCTCTGCAGTCTCACTATATGAGAACATGAATGCATGAACTTCAATTCCAGAGCCGCTCTGAGAGTCACTGAAGCTCATCAGCTTATTACAGCATTTTACAGTTTAATTTAAGAAAAACTATCATTATATCATTAACACACGGAAACTCGCACAACCCATCAAAATAAATGTTCGGTTTAACTTGATAATATATTACTGTTGTACAGTATAATTTAGATATCTCAATTTAATAATAATATGTCACAGTGTCTGGTTTGTGTTTCCCCGGGTGTCCACAAGAGGTCTCTTTCCCCATACTGTCACCATTCACTCTGGAACTGCATTTCCCACGATCCTTTGTCTGTTCTCATCACTCATCCTTGCACACAGCTGTTTCTAATTACATTGTTTAGTTCTGTATATAAATACCCTGTCTGTTTTAGTCCTTGTCATGGAGTCATTGTATATGGTCACCACACTTCAGAGTTCTGTGTTCCTTGCCTGTTTCTTGTTTTGTTTATTTGTATTTGGATTGCTAACATGGACTTTGAACCTTGCCTGGATGACTACGAGATGGATTACACTTTAATAAACACCTACTGCCATACTGCATTTGGATCTACCTATTTTCCTGTTTGTCCCCGTGACAGAATGACTCCGTCACCATATAGATCCAGCGGTATGAGTTTTCGTGATTTGTCCTCAATCATGAAAAGGGAGAGGAGACAGCGGAATGGGAATCAAGCTGAAGAGGAGGAGCCACGCATGATGTTAGATGAGTGTTATGCTTTGTGTGCTCGTATCAGGGAGGAGAGTGCTGCACTCCCGGTTAATTCCGGGGAGAGAAAAGCACCCAGTCGCTCGCGGACAAGGAGGAAGAAGACTTCCCGTCTCCCTAATGTCCCGGAGGCCGTCCCTGTGCAGCCCGCTGTCATCCCGGAGGTCGTCTCCGTGCAGCCCGCTGTGATTCCGGAGGTAGTCCCCGTACAGCCCGCTGTCGTCCCGGAGGCCGTCCCCAAGCTGCTTGCCCTGACGGTACCTCCCCAGTGCCTCGCCCTGCCGGCGCCGCCCCAGAGTCTCGCCCTGCCGGCGCCACTCCAGCAGCTTGCCCTGCCAGCACCTCTCCAGCGTCTCGCCCTGCTGGCGCCGCTCTGATGTATCGCCCTGGCGGCACCGCTCCAGCGGCTTGCATTGCCGGCACCGCCCCAGCGCCTCGCTCTGCCAGGACCATCCCAGTGTCTCGCCTTACAAGTTCCAACGTGGCAATCTGCCGATCCAGAGACTGTTCAGGTCACGTCTGCCGATCCAGAGACTGTTCCTGTTACGTCTGCCGATCCAGAGACTGTTCCTGTTACGTCTGCCGATCCAGAGACTGTTCCTGTTCCTGAGCCTGTGTCTGTTCCAATGTCTCTGGACAAGATGGCCGCCGCCGAGCCAGTGTCTCCGGACAAGATGGCCGCCGCTGAGCCGGTGTCTGTTCCTGAGCAGGTTCCTGTTCCTGTTCCTGAGCCGGTGTCTATTCCTGAGCAGCCGGTGCCTGTTCCACCCGAGGGGTCGTCTCCGCCGTGGCCACCCGAGGGGTCGTCTCCGCCATGGCCGCCCGATGAACAGTCCGCTCCGCCCTGGCTGCCAGATGGACTGTCTGCTCCGCCCTGGCCACCTGAAGGTTCGTCTCCGCCCTGGCCGCCTGAGGGAAAGTCTCCGCCCTGGCCACCCGATGAACTGTCTACTTCGCCCTGGCCGCCGGCTAAGCCAGCACCACCTGTCTCTGTTCCCCTCCATGGTCCTGGCCCTCCATCCCTCCCCCTGATCCTCCACCGTTCCACCTCCCTCCTGGACTTTTGTTGGGTTTTGTTTCGTGTCGTGGAGCGTCTGGTAGCCGCTCCGTAGAGGGGGGGTTATGTCACAGTGTCTGGTTTGTGTTTCCCCGGGTGTCCACTAGAGGTCTCTTTCCCCATACTGTCACCATTCACTCTGGAACTGCATTTCCCACGATCCTTTGTCTGTTCTCATCACTCATCATTGCACACAGCTGTTTCTAATTACATTGTTTAGTTCTGTGTATAAATACCCTGTCTGTTTTAGTCCTTGTCACGGAGTCATTGTATATGGTCACCACACTTCAGAGTTCTGTGTTCCTTGCCTGTTTCTTGTTTTGTTTATTTGGATTTGGATTTTTAACATGGACTTTGAACCTTGCCTGGATGACTACGAGATGGATTACACTTTAATAAACACCTACTGCCATACTGCATTTGGATCTACCTATTTTCCTGTGTGTCCCCCGTGACATAATACTAACACTAATAATAATAATTATCAAAAAAAATTGTTAAGCAATAATCACACACTTTTTTTCTATGTTGTAATTTTAACAGTTTAAGTATAACAGTATAAAGTTGTGCCGCATGTTGCTTGACAAATAAGTTGAAATTCACATTAAAGATCAATTAAATGTATGTTTTATGTCTTCATTTGATTATTAGAAAATTCCCAACACAGAATTTGAGGAAAACAAAATATAACTAAAATGTTTTATAACTAAAATTGTTGTTTTTATTAATATTCAAGCATCACAGATGATGGCAGACTCTATCATTATGCCATTATGGTCGCTGTGACCAAGGCAGCTCTGGCATAATGTCAATAACACTTCTACAGATCAATTAGTTTCTTTACAGTTATTGAGGTAAACATGCCTAAATTACAGAAAAAAGGTATTGTTGGGTACCGGCACTGAATTTCAGGTACCGTACCGGACCCTTCCACTGTGGCATGCGTGATACTTTTCCCCAAACCAGTTAAGCGCAAACCACGCCCCTTAACCGAAAACTTGTGTGTGTGTGTGTGTGTGTATGTACCTGTGCTGATGTGTACAGTGCTGCTGTTTGTATTCGGACTAATGCTGGTTGTTGAAATCTGGAGACGTGTTCCTGTCTCTGGAGCTGAGAAATGAAGAAGAGACGTCAAGCCATCCAAAGTAAAAAAAATATATTAATAACACAATCATTAACCACAGCATGAAGCATAAACATTGCACTGGGTGGGATGTATACTGATGTACCTGAAAATTTCAGTACCTGAAAACGCATCTGGGCGCGAGAGTAAGACTATTTAAATACGAATCCTGCATGTTCTCTGTGTGAATGAGTAACGCAGACCCTCAGTTTAATTTACCACACACACACACTGAAGCATGCATGATGCTTGCGGTGTTTTTCAGCCTCTGCAGTATGGAAGTAAAATAATGTCAAATGTTTTTGAAATAAAAAAGCCTGTTGAATTGCACTACTTGAAAAAAAAGGCATTGCATTAACCCTGCTTGCATTTTAATGCATTGTTTTTTCAGGGCTTGAATTTTTATGGGCTGAAATTCAACATGGTTGAATATTTAAGCTGTGAATATTTCAATTAAAAACATTTCAAACACATTTTCATTATTAAAATTTCAATAATCCATATTCACCTTTCATATTTCACTTCCAAAATATTCAAACTGTTTAAAAATACAACCTATAATATTCAACAGGCAATTTTCGGTCCATTTTATTTCGCTTTGCAAATTCGCTTCCACAAATTCAGTGGTTCAAATTCGACAGTAAATTCAACATTGACATCCAGGAACTGCAGGAAAAGCAGTAGATTGCCGAGCATACTCTCCATCTGCTGTTAGTCAACCTCACCAGCAGGGGGTGCAAACGCGTGTTGTTGACGAAGACAGAACAACAGTTAGAGCAAGCCATTCATTCATAAAACTCATTTACAGCAATATAAGTGTATTTGTGATTATTATGACGGCTGTTTTATCTTAAATTCAGTGTCTTCACGGTTACTTTTCCTGTGTAGCCTACATGCATCTTTCTCTACCGTGAACGAGATTAATGTTATTCCCCGATGCGGATGTACAGATCCAATGTTACATTTGAGGTTGACATATATTTCTCTTGGTTGTTTAGTTGCCTTAACTTTATATTGTGGCGATGTGCTGCATGCAGGCTATTAGGGTTTCCCTCAATACTTCAGGATTCCCCTGCTGGACATATAAAACGCTTAACGTAGCTTAATGGACTACAGTGATGTAAAAGACCAAACTTGCAGGCAAGCAGATGGACTCAGAATAACGCGCAAAGCTTAATGCTGAGCGTTTCCCAGTGATAGACTGGCAAAAAGTTGGCTTGACGTTGAACATTCGCACATTTAGGGACCGTCTCTAAAGTGTATACGACTTTGGTGTACACGTTTCTAACTTCAATAGCATTTGAATAGAACGACTTACAGTCATAAAACCAACTGTAAAGTGTTCATGTAGTGTCAGGCATAATGCGCACCCTTTGGATTTTTGATATTTATTCAAATAAATTTAAGTTTGCTATTGAAGTTAGAAACGTGTTTGCCAATGTTGTATGCAACTTTAGAGACGGTCCCTAAATGTGCGAATGTCCAATGTCAAGCCAATTTTACATTTAGTCATTTAGCAGACCCTTTTATCCAAAGCGATTTACAATTAAACTAACGACAACACTATGCAAGTGCTATTACTCTTCCCAGTTTAAGCTAATGCAATACACGTAGGCATACTATATATATATATATATATATATATATATATATATAGAGAGAGAGAGAGAGAGAGAGAGAGAGAGAGAGAGAGAGAGAGAGAATAGAATAGAATAGAAGAGAAAGTGTTAGTATTAATTGCTCAAGTGTTGATTTTATGCCAGTATATCACGAAACGCTCAGCATGAAACTTTGCGCGTTAAGTTCATATTCTGAGTTCATCTGCTTGCCTGTAGCCTATATAATAGCCTACAGCCTACATTCCCAATAAGGTGCGAGTTTGGTCTTTCATATCACTGTATTAGTCCATAAAGCTACATTAAGCGTTTTGTCCCGACGGAAGGGGAATCCTTGAGTATGAGGTATTGAGGGAAACCGATTATAATCCCGTTCATAGAGAAAGCTGATGACATGTAGGCTACACAGGGAAAGTAACAATTAAGTTATTGAATGAAACATAAACACACCTTTTGGGTGTTTATCATCTTTTCCGCATATACTGACACAGATAATCATTTTTAATTTTATGAATGAATGGTTTGCTCTAACTGTTGCTGGTCTTCGTCAACAACACGCGCTTGCACCCCCTGCTGGTGAGGTCGACTAACAGCAGATGGAGAGTATGCTCGGCAATCTACTGCTTTTCCTGCAGTTCCTGGATGTCAATGTTGAATTTACTGTCGAATTTGAACCACTGAATTTGTGGAAGCGAATTTGCAAAGCGAAATAAAATGGACCGAAAATTGCCTGTTGAATATTATAGGTTGTATTTTTAAACAGTTTGAATATTTTGGAAGTGAAATATGAAAGGTGAATATGGATTATTGCATTTTTAATAATGAAAATGTGTTTGAAATGTTTTTAATTGAAATATTCACAGCTTAAATATTCAACCATGTTGAATTTCAGCCCATAAAAATGCAAGCCCTAAACATACAATGCATTAAAATGCAAGCATGGTTAATGCAATGCCTATTTTCTTTCAAGTAGTGCAATTCAACAGGCTTTTTATTTCAAAAACATTTGACATTATTTTACTTCCATACTGCAGTCTCACAATTCGGTTGTTAAGTCGTGACGTAACCACTCTACGATAATACTCTTTCCGGGTCCAAAGTCCAGGTCCTCTCTACCTACCTACCGCTTTCACTAGTGTTTTGGTTATTATTGAGTGTTTTTACAATGCCGCAGTGCTGTGTCCCGTGTCCCGAGCTAACTCACTTCAACCTCGTAAATCTTCTTTTTCATTGATGCCTGGACTCTACCCTTAATTATGCCACCTGAGTGATGAGCTACACTAACCACTCTGTTGGTGTTAAAGGAATTTAAACCATTTTTGACCGCCAAGGGTGCCTCACTAAGAAGGACGTGGTCGTAAATAAATTTACAGGTTCCACCATTGTTATTTCTGGACGAGAGGAGCGCTCGGACCCGGAAAAGGCTAAACGTCATGCGTGACGTCAGACTTAACAATCGGATATGAGAACATGAATGCATGAACTTCAATTCCAGAGCCGCTCTGAGAGTCACTGAAGCTCATCATCTTATTACAGCATTTTACAGTTTCATTTAAGAAAAACTATCATTATATCATTAACACACGGAAACTCGCACAACCCATCAAAATAAATGTTCGGTTTAACTTGATAATATATTACTGTTGTACAGTAGAATTTGGATATCTTAATTTAATAATAATACTAACACTAATAATTATCAAAAAAAAAAATTTTTAAGGAATAATCATACTTTTTTTCTATGCTGTAATTTTAACAGTTTAAGCATAACAGTAAAAAGTTTAATTTCATATTAAAGATCAATTAAATTTATGTTTTATGTCTTCATTTGATTACTAGAAAATTCCCAACACAGAATTTAAGGAAAACAAAACATTTCATAGAAATATAGTTTATATATATATATATATATAAACCACGCCCCTTAAACGAAAACTTGTGTTCGTGTGTGTGTGTGTGTGTGTGTGTGTGTGTGTGTACCTGTGCTGGGGCCTATACCATGAAGGTAGCTGAACAAACTCGGGGTTACAGGATTGGTTTTGAGTTGACAAAACCAAACCGATGCAATCAGGCTTTATTGGTACCATGATGCAGCTCATCAACTTTCTCTGTCAACTCAGGCTTTGATCCTTAAGCTATGATTAATCCACGCGCGCGTGCACATAAAAGAGTGACGTCGACACTGAACAACCAATCGCGTTCGATATGGATAGAGCGAGAGCTATATACTTTTCAGCGGAGGAGCAAGAGATAATTCTTCAGAAATATGAAGAATATCGAAGTATTTTTCAAGCACGCAGTAACACTGTATCTGCTGCCAAAGCAAGAGAACAATCTTGGAGGAAGATTGCTGATTGCGTTAATGCGTAGGTTAAACAATTAATGTACATTTATGTAGGCTAATCATATTAAAAATGTATTAAATGCCAAAATGAAAATGTATTCGTGTTGATTATATATATATATATATATACACATATACATACATACATACATACGTGTGTGTAGATGTATGTAAAATGTGAATGTATAGGCTATTACATCCTAAGAAAGATTGATATTCATTGATTTTTAGATGCAACCCCAACTCCAAACGTTCTTGGCAGCAGATCAAGACAAAATATAAAAATATAATTCAAAGTGGTGAGTATTTCTATTTACCATAACCTTTTATTATTTTTTGGAACATTTAATCACAAACACTTGTTTGCAGCAAACAGAAAAAAATGTGAAATGAGGAAAACTGGGGGAGGGCCACCTCCTCAAGATTACACTGTGGCGGAGGAGTTGGCTCTGAGCAACAATAAGGGACGGCCGATTATGGATGGGATTGCATGTGCTGTACAGTCTGACCCTGGTGCTGGCTCCTCTAAGCAAGTGACACTGGGTATGTGTGTGCAATGCATTACTAATGTTTTAAAAAACAGTAAAATATGGCTGACTGTATGTTCTGCAGTAGAGGGAAATACAGTGTCCCTGTTGAAGCCAGCACACACACACACAGTCTCCCACACAGAGGTCAGTATGCAGCAGACAGAACACCAAACATAACCTGCTTTATAACAGTTATGCTTTACATTGGCCTTTTATTTATTAGGGTGAACCAAACGATGAAGACACTCTGTCTGTGTGTTCTGAGACAGTTGCTGAGGTGAATGCACTGAGCTTTTTATTATGGCACACATTTGAATGTCATAATTAAGTGACTGGCCCTTACACATCTCTTTTGTAGGATTTTTCACAACCTGCCCCAGAAACTGAAGCCTCTACCTCAATGGGCTTCAGAAGAAATGTGAACAAGGTAATGCTTTAAACCCTTGACATAATTTACAGTCAGTCCTGTGTTTGTAGAAAGTCATGCCACTTTTTGTGATTTGATCAACCTCCAGAAAATGTGTAATGATTGTTTGTGGTGGAATTGTTTCAGGTGGAAACAGACTCAGTCAGGGCCTTGTACAAAAGGAGCCTCGAACTAGACTGCACACTGAAGGAGCTGGACTGTGAGCTGAGGAGGCTCCAAATTAAAAAAATTAAATTGGAGATCAAACAGCTGGAAAAAACAGATCTCAGTATGTGAACTTTTTTTAACCAAGTAACCCTTTAGTATGAACACTATGAATGTTTATTAATGTAATTTTTCTTGCTCTCTTTCTTCCCCCCTAGCCACATGATGACCAATAAAACAGTTTGAGACATATCTGCAGTGTCAGTGTGCTTTTATTAAGTAAAATATTGTGTTGTGATTGCATCTCTGACAGCTGCGCCAGCTGGGTGGTCAAGGGTGATGGGGTCAATTTCATCAGGGAGAAGCTGGTTTTGTGGTGGTACTTGCTCCTTTCTGATAGTGGCTATATTATGCAGAATGGCACATGCAGCCACTATCTGTGATGCCCGCTCTGGTGACACTCTTAAACGCCTAAGGCAGTTGAAACGTGCCTTTAGGATGCCAAAGGTCATCTCGATCTTGACCCTGGTTTTACTGAGGGCCACATCAAAGCGGTTTTGTGGCCCTGTCTGAGGGTCAGGATAGGGGGTTAGCAAAAACCTCTGGCATGCATATCCTCGATCTCCTACCAACAGGCCATCAAAAAGCCCTGTCATAGAACAGAAAAGGGGAAAATTGTGTAAGTTTTGTTATTAAAATTAAAACTTTAAAGTGTACTGTACCAAATTGAACTTGCCTTCCTCAAAGCGCTGACACAAAATAGACTCACGGAAAATTCGTGAGTCATGCACTGAGCCAGGCCATTTGGCATCCAAACTTGTGATCATGCATTCATGATCACAAGTCATCTGCAGATGAAATGTACAGTAAATAATTGTCCTGTTAGTTACTATTTATTTAAAGATTGATCTCAATGCAAATAAAAATCACTTCACATAGGCTATATAGTAGCCCTACCTGAACATTAAGGCTGTGAAAGGACTTTCTGTTCACATAATCTGCCTCATGTTCTCCGAGAGCTGTGGAGATTGCAACATGTGTGCAGTCTATTGCTCCTATGACTCTAGGGAATCCTATCATAGGAATTAAAAATATATATTTAAAATCATTCTTAACAGGTAGCTACTGCAGACTATTGTATAATAGATTTCTAAGTGTGAAATATGCTTTTTTGAAGAAGAAAAAAAATGAGTGTGAAATGTTAAATTTGTTCATGTGATGTCACCCTATCAAGATATCTTACCGGCAATTTTATAAAAGCCCTCTTTTATGGACATGGTCGATAAATGTCCAGGGAACACAATGAAGCTATTTATGTACCCCTGCAGAGCGAGGACCACCTTGCGAATGGTTCGACAGACCGTGTTTTTCCCTAGATTCTCTGCATCCCCGACCGCATACAAGTATGTACCACTTGCAAAAAAACGCAACGCAATACATACCATTTGCGGTACAGTAAGGGCATGGCTTCGACGAGTCACATTTGTTATGTGCGGCTCAAGAAGTTCACAAAGATAAGACATTCCTTCCGCGGAAAATCTGTATCTCTCATACAAGTAAGCATCAGGAAAGTCAAATGGATTTTGTCTGTCCCTAAAAACTCTTTCTCTACGAAGTGCTCGTCTAACAATTTGCGCGGAGATGTCCACCGGATTTGGGAGAAAAGGTGAAGCCATTGCAACAGAGAACAGACGCTGGGAATTAGTTACGTCACCTTTATGTTTCTTTGCTCTCAGCTGATTGGTCAAACTTCAGTCTGAGATCTTGAATCCAGAACATAACCTGCCCCGGAGCAGGTTAGCCGTGCAGCGTAAGATACCATGGCAACGAACTCCGATTAAAGCCGAGCTACTTTCATAGTACCTAAAACCCAGGGTTGGCGGAAACTAAGCTGAAACATAGCTGGCTAGCCACCTAAACCAGCTTCATGGTATAGGCCCCTGGTGTGTTCAGTGCTGCTGTTTGTATACGGACTAATGCTGGATGTTGAGATCTGGACACGTGTCGTTGTCTCTGGAGCTGAGAAATGAAGAAGAGATGTCAAGCCATTCAAATTAAACAACAGCATGAAGCATAAACATGAAGGATAAAGCAGATTGTTGTTTAATAATGAATATCAGGCACCTCTGATCACATTTAGCTGGATTTGTTGGTATTGTTCAGCTCCAGCTTTACATCCGTACGGTCCAGCATCTTCCATCTTCAGGTTACTGATGGTCACTGTAAATGATCTGGTCTGATGATTATCCTTCAGTGAGAATCTGTCACTGATATATACAGTCTTTTTTCCATCAGTTTCTAGTATAAGGACACTCTTTTTGGAAGGTCCTCTGTAGAAGTATTTGAAAAAATGTTTATATTCTTCTGGATAAGGGCACGTAATGCTCACTCGTCGTCCCTCTGTTCCTCTCACTGTAATGTCCACAGACAGGGAACTGCTCACTACACACACACACACACACACACACACACACACACACACACACACACACACTGCTTTACTCATGTACACTGATAACATACACCATAATGTTAGATAATAAACACTTTTAGTAGAGATCTTCAGCTCTTACCCGTCAGCAGAAACACACAAACTATCAGTGGAAACTTCATTTCTTCATCAGTTCAGTTCAGAAAATCAGTCTGAAACTCTCAGTAGTTCCTCACACGACTCTCTGAAACTCAAACAGCAATAATACTGCTCTCATCTATATGTGGAGAGTAAAATAATACGCTTGTTGCTCATCTCACATGATGAGAAACTGTGTGTCTGTGTTTCCATGTGGCGTTAGATGTGAAAACGCCTCTCAGTTTTGACCAGGAAATGAACTGTGAATTCATCAACCACAACCTCTTTCTGTTCTGTCTTTAACATGTTTGAGTGTTTTCTGTTGCCCTTTTCCTCTTTTTCTACTTCTGAATGTTTTAATATATTTTCAAGACATGTTAATTACATGTTAAGCATCATCCACTTATAGGAAAAAAAATGTCAAACATTTTAAGGAAACAATCCTTGCCAAACTCTGAATGAAAAAGACATGAGATGAAGAAGAAATGTTTGTTAGGGGTATTTTCTGTGGTAATCAACAGTTGCATTGTGGGAAACGTAGTGTGTTTAGCTGAAGCCTCAAAGCTCTTCCTGTGGCTGTAGTTTCACTTCCTGTTTGGCAAGTGTGAGCCGAAGACATCACATGTTTAACTGAAGCTAAAGGCCTCCTAATATTATAATGATGAAGCTTTTCTTAAAGGGATACTTCACCTCTGGAAAGATGAATTTGTATTTAAAATGGGTCATTTATGTAGAAGAAATGTGAAATTATTTTTGAATTCGGAGCTTTCAAGACTGAGAAAAGCCAGAAAATGTATTTTTGGCTCATGTGGATGAAAGACAACAACTCCCAGAATGCCACTCCCAAGCCACGCCTACCGGTAAGAGAGCGCTAGGCTACTAGTGAGTGTGACGAGTCTGCCTGGGATTTCGAGATCGCCCAAAATGTCCGGGATTCATCATGTTTACTGTGGCAAGCAGGACGAGACTGAGGGCCGCGGGAGAACGATGAGAGGCCGGTGGCGTCATTACTGAGGTCTCATATCTCTCACGGAGGAGCGGGAATTTTCTTAGCAATGTTAAAACGCACATCAACCGATCACTTGTTTAGCATTCATGTAAACACTACATTCAGATTCACCGATCGGAATGAATTCAGTTAGATTGAAACAAAAGGTGTGCATGTAAACAAAAGCCGCTTTAAAGCAAAAGCTGAATCCCGGACATTTTGGACAATCTCGACGACCGGACATGTCCGGGAAAAAGAGGATGGTAACCCCTACTACTCAGCTTTCTCCTACTATTCAGCTTTCTCCACAGAACAAGAGCCTGCTAGCTTAGCTTCCAAAGAAAGACGGCTGACACTATGTGTACATTCTGTGAGTGAGATCCCACCCTCTATGGGCGAGTTGAACACATGCGGGACAGCTCCTCCTACTGGCTGTAGTCTCTCGCCTCTGGCCAAAAAATCCTCCGATGACACAAAATGACGATTTTTGTGTCATCTGAGGATTTTTTTCCAGACAAAAATACATAAATCTCTCGTCTCAGGGGGATATGAGGGTGGAAAGCATGGTAATTCGAAAATACTACAGGTTTTCTACTAATACAAAGCTTAATGCTAAATCCTGAAGTATCCCTTTAAGCATCTCAATCGCACCAAACTAATCTGTGCCATTTATATGTTGCTTGCAATGATTTATACGGATATTCATCTACTTTTGAATGGTGCAGTTCCAACATCAGCCAGCAGGAGTGAACCGATGACAACAGACAAACCTTCAACTGAACATCCAACAAGGACATGATATTCACATTAATAACTACAGACACAACATCATTGTTACATAACGTGGTACTTAGAAATTATCACGATGAGGAATCATTCTAGAAGTTAGACTTTAATAAAACACTCAAGAACCAGGAAAAAAGCAAGAGAAAACCACATTACAACAAACATTAACGAGAACCGACAGACACTGAAGTGTCTTATTTAGTGTTTTATTAAAGTCTTCCTTCTAGAATTATTCCTCGAAAAAGGGCAACAGAAACACTCAAACATGTTAAAGACAGAACAGAAACAGGATGTGGTTGATGAATTCACAGTTCATTTCCTGGTCAAAACTGAGAGGCGTTTTCACATCTAACGCCACATGGAAACACAGAGATCACAGTTTCTCATCACGTGAGATGAGCAACAAGCGTATTATTTTACTCTCCACATATAGATGAGAGCAGTATTATTGCTGTTTGAGTTTCAGAGAGTCGTGTGAGGAACTACTGAGAGTTTCAGACTGATTTTCTGAACTGAACTGATGAAGAAATGAAGTTTCCACTGATAGTTTGTGTGTTTCTGCTGACGGGTAAGAGCTGAAGATCTCTACTAAAAGTGTTTATTATCTAACATTATGGTGTATGTTATCAGTGTACATGAGTAAAGCAGTGTGTGTGTGTGTGTGTGTGTGTGTGTGTGTGTGTGTGTGTGTGCGTTTGATTTATATTACATTGTGGGAACCAAATGTCCCCACAAGGATAGTAAAACCTGAGATCACCTCCATTGTGGGGACCAGCCAGCGGTCCCCATGAGGGGAATGGGTAAATAAACATACTAAATTATATTTTTTTGAAAATGTAAAAATGCAGAAAGTGTTCTGTGATGGGTAGGTTTAGGGGTAGGGTTAGTGTAAGGGGACAGAATATACAGTTTGTACTGTATAAAAACCATTAAGTCTATGGGGAGTCCCCACAAAGATAGTGAACCAGACATGTGTGTGTGTGTGTGTGTGTGTGTGTGTGTGTGTGTGTGTGTGTGTGTGTGTGTGTGTGTGTGTGTGTGTGAGAGAGTGCAGATGTCAGTGTGTGTGTGTGTGTGTGTGTGTGTGTGTGTGTGTGTGTGTGTGTGTGTGTGTGTGTGTGTGTGTGTGTGTGTGTGTGTGTGTGTGTGTGTGTGTGTGTACCTGTGCTGGTGTGTTCAGTGCTGCTATACGGACTAATGCTGGATGTTGAGATCTGGACACGTGTCGTTGTCTCTGGAGCTGAGAAATGAAGAAGAGCGTCACACCATAATAAATATATTCATAAAACAATAAACATTGGTGTTAAAGCTGCAGTCCGTAACTTTTTTTGTGTTCAAAATGTCCTAAATGTAAAGACACAAACAGAGAGAAGGAGCTCCGGCTCAATGTTCTTCAGTTTATTAACCTCTAGAGCGCCGAAAGTTACGGACTGCAGATTTAAGTGTTGAATATCAGGCACCTCTGATCACATTTAGCTGGATATCTGTGTAGGGTGTCCATCCAGCTCTACATCCGTACGGTCCAGCATCTTCCATCTTCAGGTTACTGATGGTCACTGTAAATGATCTGGTCTGAGGATTATCCTTCAGTGAGAATCTGG
This sequence comes from Leuciscus idus, assembly GCA_021554675.1. Classification (NCBI taxonomy): domain Eukaryota; kingdom Metazoa; phylum Chordata; class Actinopteri; order Cypriniformes; family Leuciscidae; genus Leuciscus; species Leuciscus idus. The sequence goes on from CM038623.1 coordinate 11,509,451, forward strand.
GTAAGGTCTTTTTTCCATGAGATTGTAGTATAAGGACACCGTCTCTGTAACGTCCTCTGTAGAAGTATTTGAAAAATTCTTTATATCCTTCTGGATAAGAGCACGTAATGATCACTCGTCGTCCCTCTGTTCCTCTCACTGTAATGTCCACAGACAGTGAACTGCTCACTACACACACACACACACACACACACACACACACACACACACACACACACACCAGTGGTGGACAGTAACGAAGTAAATGTAATTCGTTACTGTACTTAAGTAGCTTTTTTGCGTATCTGTACTTTACGGAAGTATTTAAATTTGGGAAGACTTTTACTTTAACTCCACTACATTTCAAAGTCAAATATCTTACTTTTTACTCTACTACATTTTCAAAATCAGTCGTTCCTTTTTATTTATGAGTGGATAAAAACTTAACTGGTCAAACGAGCCACCTATCACAGTAGCCTACAACGTGCGCGCTGTTTTGAACTTGCCTTGGTGGTATCAGAGAATGGTGGTATCTACTAAGCGCGAACCAGAGCCGTTAAATATGAGAGTTGCGACCATAGACAGTATATAAGAGGTTGCGACACACACGGCTTGTTCGACTTGAACCGGCGCTGCACAGACCTATCAGTTTATGATATCAAAGTATAGAGCGAAATCGCGAGAGCGATTGAAAAGCATACAGAGCCGTCTACTCTCTATTCGCTCTTGCGGTATTTTAATGTCATTCACCGACTGGTCTGTGCAGTGTGCCGTTTCAAGTCGAACAAGCCAACTGTGATCTCGCCGCCGCGCGGTCACGTGATTCGTGTAGCTCTCAATAGTTCCAAACAATTTGTGTTGCCAATAATTTTAAGCGGGGCAGAGAGCAGCAGCAATTATTGCAGCAATTATCGGTAAATACTGACGCATAATGAACATTGCTTATTACCTTGACACTAAAATTACTTGCATATAATAGCATTTTTTTTTTCTGAGGAGTAGCAGAAACACTGCATTAATACGTTTTGGTGTTTAAATTTTGTAGGGAAATTGGCTGCTCCCATAATGTAGTGTGTATATATATATTCAATGGCATTGTGCAGGTTTATGTGAATGTATCATAACATTAGGATGTTTATAATTATGACCATAGACACTTGTGAAAAATATGTACAGTAAATAGGCCTACTGTAAATGTATTATACCTTATGGGATCAGTCCCCTTCCGTCCAAAATTAAACACACAAAAAATGTATTCAATTCAAATATTTATATATATATATATATATATATATATATATATATATATATATATATATATAGACTAATTAATGTCATTTTATTAATAGATTGATGTGCCAAGAGTGACAGAGTCTTCACGTAGACTGAGTTAAGCAAGAGTCTTGTGACAAAAATTATAATAGGACATTATAGCAATAAAAAAATCATAGTACTTGGATACTTAAGTACATTTGAAGGCAAATACTTTTGTACTTTTACTCAAGTGAATGTTTAAAGGAAGCACTTCTACTTTTACTTGAGTAATATTTCACCTTGAGTATCTTTACTTTAACTCAAGTACATGGTATGTGTACTTCGTCCACCACTGCACACTACACTACACTCTACAGAAGACAGCTGTCTATACCCTCACCAGTCAGCACTTACACTGCACTACACACTACACACTACACTACACACTACACTACACTACACTACACTCTACAGAAGACAGCTGTCTATACCCTCACCAGTCAGCACTTACACTGCACTACACTCTACACACTACACTACACTACACAAGACAGCTGTCTACTCTATACCCTCACCAGTCAGCACTTACACTGCACTACACACTACACTACACTACACTCTACAGAAGACAGCTGTCTATACCCTCACCAGTCAGCACTTACACTGCACTACACACTACACACTACACTACACACTACACTACACTACACTACACTCTACAGAAGACAGCTGTCTATACCCTCACCAGTCAGCACTTACACTGCACTACACACTACACACTACACTACACACTACACTACACTACACTCTACAGAAGACAGCTGTCTATACCCTCACCAGTCAGCACTTACACTGCACTACACTCTACACACTACACTACACTACACAAGACAGCTGTCTACTCTATACCCTCACCAGTCAGCACTTACACTGCAGTACACACTACACTACACTACACTACACTACACTACACACTACAGAAGACAGCTGTCTATACCCTCATCAGTCAGCACTTACACTGCAGTACACACTACACTACACTACACTACACACTACACTACACTACACTACACACTACACTACACTACACTACACTACACACTACACTACACAACACACTACAGAAGACAGCTGTCTATACCCTCATCAGTCAGCGCTTACACTGCAGTACACACTACACTACACTACACTACACTACACTACACTACACTCTACAGAAGACAGCTGTCTATACCCTCACCAGTCAGCACTTACACTGCAGTACACACTACACTACACTACACTACACTACACTACACTACACACTACACACTACACTACACTACACACTACAGAAGACAGCTGTCTATACCCTCATCAGTCAGCACTTACACTGCAGTACACACTACACTACACTACACTACACACTACACTACACTACACTACACTACACACTACACTACACTACACTACACACTACACAACACACTACAGAAGACAGCTGTCTATACCCTCACCAGTCAGCACTTACACTACACTACACACTACACTACACTACACTACACTACACTACACTACACACTACACTACACTACACTACACTACACACTACACAACACACTACAGAAGACAGCTGTCTATACCCTCATCAGTCAGCGCTTACACTGCAGTACACACTACACTACACTACACTACACTACACTCTACAGAAGACAGCTGTCTATACCCTCACCAGTCAGCACTTACACTGCAGTACACACTACACTACACTACACTACACTACACTACACACTACACACTACACTACACTACACACTACAGAAGACAGCTGTCTATACCCTCATCAGTCAGCACTTACACTGCAGTACACACTACACTACACTACACTACACACTACACTACACTACACTACACTACACACTACACTACACTACACTACACTACACACTACACAACACACTACAGAAGACAGCTGTCTATACCCTCACCAGTCAGCACTTACACTACACTACACACTACACACTACACTACACTACACACTACAGAAGACAGCTGTCTATACCCTCATCAGTCAGCACTTACACTGCAGTACACACTACACTACACTACACTACACTACACTACACACTACACTACACTACACTACACACTACACTACACAACACACTACAGAAGACAGCTGTCTATACCCTCACCAGTCAGCACTTACACTGCAGTACACACTACACTACACTACACTACAGAAGACAGCTGTCTATACCCTCACCAGTCAGCACTTACACTGCAGTACACACTACACTACACACTACACTACACTACACACTACACTACACTACACTACACTACACACTACACTACACTACACTACACTACACTACACTACACACTACACTACACTACACTACACTCTACAGAAGACAGCTGTCTATACCCTCACCAGTCAGCACTTACACTGCAGTACACACTACACTACACACTACACTACACTACACTACTATACACTACTATACACTCTACAGAAGACAGCTGTTTATACCCTCACCAGTCAGCACTTACACTACACTACACTACACACTACACTACACACTACAGAAGACAGCTGTTTATACCCTCACCAGTCAGCACTTACACTGCACTACACTCTACACACTACACTACACTACACAAGACAGCTGTCTACTCTATACCCTCACCAGTCAGCACTTACACTGCACTACACACTACACTACACTACACTACACTACACACTACAGAAGACAGCTGTCTATACCCTCACCAGTCAGCACTTACACTGCACTACACACTACACTACACTACACTACACTACACTACACTACACACTACAGAAGACAGCTGTTTATACCCTCACCAGTCAGCACTTACACTGCACTACACTCTACACACTACACTACACTACACAAGACAGCTGTCTACTCTATACCCTCACCAGTCAGCACTTACACTGCACTACACACTACACTACACTACACTACACTACACTACACTCTACAGAAGACAGCTGTCTATACCCTCACCAGTCAGCACTTACACTGCACTACACACTACACTACACTCTACACTACACTACACTACACTCTACAGAAGACAGCTGTCTATACCCTCACCAGTCAGCACTTACACTGCACTACACACTACACACTACACTACACACTACACTACACTACACTACACTCTACAGAAGACAGCTGTCTATACCCTCACCAGTCAGCACTTACACTGCACTACACTCTACACACTACACTACACTACACAAGACAGCTGTCTACTCTATACCCTCACCAGTCAGCACTTACACTGCAGTACACACTACACTACACTACACTACACTACACACTACACTACACTACACACTACAGAAGACAGCTGTCTATACCCTCATCAGTCAGCACTTACACTGCAGTACACACTACACTACACTACACTACACACTACACTACACTACACTACACTACACACTACACTACACTACACTACACTACACACTACACTACACAACACACTACAGAAGACAGCTGTCTATACCCTCATCAGTCAGCGCTTACACTGCAGTACACACTACACTACACTACACTACACTACACTCTACAGAAGACAGCTGTCTATACCCTCACCAGTCAGCACTTACACTGCAGTACACACTACACTACACTACACTACAGAAGACAGCTGTCTATACCCTCACCAGTCAGCACTTACACTGCAGTACACACTACACTACACACTACACTACACTACACACTACACTACACTACACTACACTACACACTACACTACACTACACTACACTACACTACACACTACACTACACTACACTACACTCTACAGAAGACAGCTGTCTATACCCTCACCAGTCAGCACTTACACTGCAGTACACACTACACTACACACTACACTACACTACACTACTATACACTACTATACACTCTACAGAAGACAGCTGTTTATACCCTCACCAGTCAGCACTTACACTACACTACACTACACACTACACTACACACTACAGAAGACAGCTGTTTATACCCTCACCAGTCAGCACTTACACTGCACTACACTCTACACACTACACTACACTACACAAGACAGCTGTCTACTCTATACCCTCACCAGTCAGCACTTACACTGCACTACACACTACACTACACTACACTACACTACACTACACACTACAGAAGACAGCTGTCTATACCCTCACCAGTCAGCACTTACACTGCACTACACACTACACTACACTACACTACACTACACTACACTACACTACACACTACAGAAGACAGCTGTTTATACCCTCACCAGTCAGCACTTACACTGCACTACACTCTACACACTACACTACACTACACAAGACAGCTGTCTACTCTATACCCTCACCAGTCAGCACTTACACTGCACTACACACTACACTACACTACACTACACTACACTACACTACACTCTACAGAAGACAGCTGTCTATACCCTCACCAGTCAGCACTTACACTGCACTACACACTACACACTACACTACACTCTACACTACACTACACTACACTCTACAGAAGACAGCTGTCTATACCCTCACCAGTCAGCACTTACACTGCACTACACACTACACACTACACTACACACTACACTACACTACACTACACTCTACAGAAGACAGCTGTCTATACCCTCACCAGTCAGCACTTACACTGCACTACACTCTACACACTACACTACACTACACAAGACAGCTGTCTACTCTATACCCTCACCAGTCAGCACTTACACTGCAGTACACACTACACTACACTACACTACACTACACACTACACTACACTACACACTACAGAAGACAGCTGTCTATACCCTCATCAGTCAGCACTTACACTGCAGTACACACTACACTACACTACACTACACACTACACTACACTACACTACACTACACACTACACTACACTACACTACACTACACACTACACTACACAACACACTACAGAAGACAGCTGTCTATACCCTCATCAGTCAGCGCTTACACTGCAGTACACACTACACTACACTACACTACACTACACTCTACAGAAGACAGCTGTCTATACCCTCACCAGTCAGCACTTACACTGCAGTACACACTACACTACACTACACTACACTACACTACACTACACACTACACTACACTACACACTACAGAAGACAGCTGTCTATACCCTCATCAGTCAGCACTTACACTGCAGTACACACTACACTACACTACACTACACACTACACTACACTACACTACACTACACTACACACTACACTACACTACACTACACTACACTACACACTACACAACACACTACAGAAGACAGCTGTCTATACCCTCACCAGTCAGCACTTACACTACACTACACACTACACACTACACTACACTACACACTACAGAAGACAGCTGTCTATACCCTCATCAGTCAGCACTTACACTGCAGTACACACTACACTACACTACACTACACTACACTACACTACACACTACACTACACTACACTACACTACACACTACACTACACAACACACTACAGAAGACAGCTGTCTATACCCTCACCAGTCAGCACTTACACTGCAGTACACACTACACTACACTACACTACAGAAGACAGCTGTCTATAACCTCACCAGTCAGCACTTACACTGCAGTACACACTACACTACACACTACACTACACTACACACTACACTACACTACACTACACTACACACTACACTACACTACACTACACTACACACTACACTACACTACACTACACTCTACAGAAGACAGCTGTCTATACCCTCACCAGTCAGCACTTACACTGCAGTACACACTACACTACACACTACACTACACTACACTACACTACTATACACTCTACAGAAGACAGCTGTTTATACCCTCACCAGTCAGCACTTACACTACACTACACTACACACTACACTACACACTACAGAAGACAGCTGTTTATACCCTCACCAGTCAGCACTTACACTGCAGTACACACTACACTACACACTACACTACATACTACAGAAGACAGCTGTTTATACCCTCACCAGTCAGCACTTACACTGCACTACACACTACACTACACTCTACACACTACACTACACTACACTACACTACACACTACACTACACACTACACTACACTACACACTACAGAAGACAGCTGTCTATACCCTCATCAGTCAGCACTTACACTGCAGTGCACACTACACTACTCACTACACTACACTACACTACACTCTACAGAAGACAGCTGTCTATACCCTCACCAGTCAGCACTTACACTGCAGTACACACTACACTACACACTACACACTACACTACACTACACTACACTCTACAGAAGACAGCTGTTTATACCCTCACCAGTCAGCACTTACACTGCACTACACACTACACTACACTCTACACACTACACTACACTACACTACACTACACACTACACTACACACTACACTACACACTACAGAAGACAGCTGTCTATACCCTCATCAGTCAGCACTTACACTGCAGTGCACACTACACTACTCACTACACTACACTACACTACACTCTACAGAAGACAGCTGTCTATACCCTCACCAGTCAGCACTTACACTGCAGTACACACTACACTACACACTACACTACACTACACTACTATACACTCTACAGAAGACAGCTGTTTATACCCTCACCAGTCAGCACTTACACTACACTACACTACACACTACACTACACACTACAGAAGACAGCTGTTTATACCCTCACCAGTCAGCACTTACACTGCAGTACACACTACACTACACTCTACACACTACACTACACTACACTACACTACACTACACACTACACTACACACTACACTACACTACACACTACAGAAGACAGCTGTTTATACCCTCACCAGTCAGCACTTACACTGCAGTACACTACACACTACACACTACACTACACTACACTACACACTACAGAAGACAGCTGTCTATACCTGATGATCTGTGACGTACCAGATCTGATGATCTGTGACGCTGCTGGACGTGTCCTCTTTGCTTCCAGATTTTTCTGTGCGTGAGAAAATGGACGTGAGGAGTGTGTGTGTGTGTGTGTGTGTGTGTGTGTGCAGTGAGCAGTTCACTGTCTGAGGGCATTACAGTGAGAGGAACAGAGGGACGACGAGTGATCATTACGTGCCCTTATCCAGAAGGATATGAAAACTCTTACAAATACTTCTACAGAGGACGTTACAGAGACAGTGTCCTTATACTACAATCTCATGGAAAAAAGACCTCACCCAGATTCTCACTGAAGGATAATCCTCAGACCAGATCATTTACAGTGACCATCAGTAACCTGAAGATGGAAGATGCTGGACCGTACGGATGTGGAGCTGGATGGACGTCTCCTCACTACACAGAAATCCAGCTAAATGTGATCAGAGGTGCCTGATATTCAACACTTAAATCTGCAGTCCGTAACTTTCGGCGCTCTAGAGGTTAATAAACTGAAGAACATTGAGCCGGAGCTCCTTCTCTCTGTTTGTGTCTTTACATTTAGTATATTTTGAATATAAAAAAAGTTATGGACTGCAGCTTTAACACCAATCTACTTCATCACTCATGTTTATTGTTTTATGAATATATTTATTATGGTGTGACGCTCTTCTTCATTTCTCAGCTCCAGAGACAACGACACGTGTCCAGATCTCAACATCCAGCATTAGTCCGTATAGCAGCACTGAACTATGAGGCGCCACGTAGGATTTATATCAAACTTCGCTTATCAATACATACATAACACGCGTGCATATACACCTATAAATTACTCGCATATACATGTATACTATTGGATGTTCAAAATACATATATGAAATGCACGTGCACACTAATATGAAATCCATACCAATACATATTATGTTAGTAATGAATGCATATACACTGTGAATAACTTGCATATACATATAAACTTGACGCACGCATACACCTATAAATACTCGCATATACATATAAACTTCCATGCATATACACCTATAAACACTCGCACATACATATAAACTTCCATGCATATACACCTATAAACACTCGCATATATACATATAAACTTCCATGCATATACACCTATAAACACTTGCATATATACATATAAACTTCCATGCATATACACCTATAAACACTCTTACATACATATAAACTTCCATGCATATACACCTATAAACACTCGCACATACATATAAACTTCCATGCATATACACCTATAAACACTCGCACATACATATAAACTTCCATGCATATACACCTATAAACACTCGCACATACATATAAACGTCCATGCATATACACCTATAAACACTCGCACATACATATTAACTTGATGCGCGCATACACATCCATAAAACACTCGCACATACATATAAACTCGATGCGCGCATACACATCCATAAAACACTCGCGCATACATACAAAATAAAACGTGGATGCATGCTTTGTGTATATATGTATATGCGAGTGATTTCATATGTGGATGTGCGTGAACTTTTCAGTGTAAAAGGAAGGCATTTGTGCGTACACGGAATTAACCTGCCTTTTTGATAGTTTGTTTTCCAATTTGAAATGAAATAAGCATAAACGAGAAAACGGCCCCTTTATTCGTTTTTTTCAACAACAACAAAAAAAAAGCCTAAAGCCTCTTACGTTGTTGATTTATATTTCAAACAAGAATTCGACATTTGCTCGCAATGTTTTTCTTACAAAAAACCTCATCATTTTGCAGGACAATTGTCTATTACAGTATACAACACAGATAGAAGGGTGCCAATAATTCTGTGGTGATATACAACATGCTTTAAGAAAAGTTTATTTCCATCACACTGTAAAGTGTTTTTAGATATTACATATAGATCACATATACCAAAGATTTTACATATAAACTGGGTCAGCATACTGTTAATTACAGTTAGTACCATGGGAAATAGGGGTGCTGATTAGTGTTGCTTTCGTCAACGAAAATTATGACGAAATATTGTCGTCAACGAACCGTTATTACCTGACGAAAACGAGACGAGACGAGACGTAAATGCTGGTCATGTGACGATGTATAATGCAATATCGTTGACGAATAAAAACGAGACTAAATGTGGTTTACGAAATAAAAACTATGCTAAAATGTCTCTTCATTTTCGTTGACCAAAACGAGACGAGACGAAATGTTATAACGTCACGACGAATGAGAGAGTTGTGCGTGAACCTATGGCTTATCGGCTTTAAATTCTGGTTTGCGATCTGGTCACCCGATTATCAGCGAATTTAACAATATTACTCCATTAGTTATTATATTAAAATGTCTCATTGATATTTGACACATTCATAATCATTACTTTTGCCGGTTCTTTGTGACAGAGCTGTTATATGTGTGTTATTGGCAGCGTCACCCGCGGTTACATGAACGCGTCACCGCATCAGCACCAGAACATGGAGATTTTATTTTAGAGAATAATCGCACAACCTATTCGATATTCTATAATTAAATAAACTAATCGAATATCCAAAAATCGTGACTCATCCCTGCATGGAATCTCTTGTTTCTTTTCCCAAATCTTCACTCATGTCTCACCCATTTTCTAAAGGGATTATAAACGTTTCTTCATTGGTTCGCTTTTAATTAGGCCTATTATATTCGTATTCTTTACTGTGGTAAAGTAGAAAAACGCTGTAGGACAGATAGCCTACATTTGTACTTTCATGTCAAATAATTTTTTACACAGTTTGTGCTTGTTAGGCCTATATTAGACAGGTCATTAGACATTAGTCAAGTTTAGTTGTAAAACGCGTTTCACACGCGCGGGTGATTTTTAGTTTCACTTTCTCTGGCAGCGCAATCTCAAACATAGAACAAAATAAATATATAATTTCTAAATATTTCGCCCTTGTGGAGGATAAAATTCGCTCTTCAGACCAATTTACATCAAGTAGAAAACACGAAGATATCATTAAGAGATCGATGGTCTCTTTCCTGCTCGTGTCCCACATCCCTCTCAAAGCGCAGAGTGGTAGGCTATATCACGCGTCTTTGTGTGGAAATATAAAACGAATTTTTTTTTTTTTTTTTTTTTTTAAATAACCCCCCAACCACCCCCGATAGTTGGTCCATTACCGCGGTAAAAAAAAAAAACAAAAAAAAAAACCTGCCACCGTCACAGCCAAAGCTAAATATACTAAATATAATAAGATAACCTTGTTTGCAATTCTATATTGACTAGGGTAAATAGAATTGCATTACTAAAAAGAGACTAAAATACAATTTCCATTGACTAAAACTAGACTAAAATGTCATCAGTTTTCGTCGACTAAAACTAGACTAAAATGTCATCAGTTTTCGTTGACTAAAACTAGACTAAAATGTCATCAGTTTTCGTCGACTAAAACTAGACTAAAATGTCATCAGTTTTCGTTGACTAAAACTAGACTAAAATGTCATCAGTTTTCGTCGACTAAAACTTGACTAGACTAAAAAGAGTATGAACGTGACTAAAACTAATAAAAACTAAAATGACAGCTTGACACAAAGACTAGACTAAAACTAAAATTAAAACAGGCCGCCAAAAACAACACTAGTGCTGATGTGACCCCTGGAGTGGAGCCCATGAAGAAATATGGTTGGGGATAAAAGTTCACACAAACAAAAACGAAAAACTGTGGTGTTTAGCCTATAGGCATACATATTACGTGTGTTTGTTTTTATTTATGCAGTATTATAAAATACCCATATTATAACAAATAAATATATTTGGAAATTGCCCTTTAAAACGAAGGCTCAGTTTGTGGTTCACAATTATTTGATTAAAAACAACAAAAACAATAAAACAAAGACAAAGTCACTTAGATTAAACACTTTTTTATTGATTTATTTGTTAACAGAAGTTATATCTAGCACCTTTAATTGCCTTCGCTATCGTCCTGTCAATCATCTGTCTCATTCTCGCGGGTCGCGGATATGATTACAGTTTCAGTAAAACTGTATTTCACCATCATCGGTACCCACCCTCAGCCGATTGGCATTACAGTATTTGCAATCACCATCCCGTGTCAAAACGGAGCGTCTAAAAGAAAAGTTCTGACTGCTGACTGTTGGTCAGTGAGCCTCTCCCGCTCGGCGCTGTCAAGCGCAGCTTCACCACACAGATTTAACTCCGCAGAGCTAAATAAAACAGGCTGGTGGCAGACTAATAATTAATATCTCTGATGTAAAGATTTCTGTGAAACGCGTAAAGTTGCACAGAAGAAAGCCCAATAGGACCTGCCCTGTACAGTTTAAGAATCTGTAGCCATAGTAGAGGACTATTATTTTGTAGAACAGACCCGAGCGACAACTGATGACGTCACATGCTCAGACTTGCTTGACCAATCGGCGGAAGGGGGCGTGTCAGGCCGCCCACATGTGGAAAACGAATTTTGAAGTAATTTATTCGTTTTTTGCCTGTGAACTAAAAAACAAAAAATCAAGCCGAAATCTCGTTTTTTTCGTATTTTTTTTTTTTTTACGAAAAAACGAATAAAGGGGCCGTTTTCTCGTTTATGCTTATTTCATTTCAAAATGGAAAACAAACTATCAAAATGACACAAATTACTTTTACACTGAAATGCCTTCCGGTTACACTGAAATGCCTTCCGGTTACACTGAGATGCCTTCCGTTTGCACTGAAAAGTTCACGCACATACACATATGAAATCACTCGCATATACATATATACACAAAGCACACATCCACGTTATGTATGCGCGAGTGTTTTATGGATGTGTATGCGCGCATCGAGTTTATATGTATGTGCGAGTGTTTATAGGTGTATATGCATGGAAGTTTATATGTATGTGCAAGTGTTTATAGGTGTATATGCATGGAAATTTATATGTATGTGCGAGTGTTTATAGGTGTATATGCATGGAAATTTATATGTATGTGCGAGTGTTTATAGGTGTATATGCATGGAAGTTTATATGTATGTGCGAGTGTTTATAGGTGTATATGCATGGAAGTTTATATGAATGTGCGAGTGTTTATAGGTGTATATGCATGGAAGTTTATGTATGTGCGAGTGTTTATAGGTGTATATGCATGGAAGTTTATATGTATATGCGAGTGTTTATAGGTGTATATGCATGGAAGTTTATATGTATGTGCGAGTGTTTATAGGTGTATATGCATGGAAGTTTATATGTATATGCGAGTGTTTATAGGTGTATATGCATGGAAGTTTATATGTATGTAAGAGTGTTTATAGGTGTATATGCATGGAAGTTTATATGTATGTAAGAGTGTTTATAGGTGTATATGCATGGAAGTTTATATGTATGTAAGAGTGTTTATAGGTGTATATGCATGGAAGTTTATATGTATGTAAGAGTGTTTATAGGTGTATATGCATGGAAGTTTATATGTATGTGCGAGTGTTTATAGGTGTATATGCATGGAAGTTTATATGTATGTGCGAGTGTTTATAGGTGTATATGCATGGAAGTTTATATGAATGTGCGAGTGTTTATAGGTGTATATGCATGGAAGTTGTATGTGCGAGTGTTTATAGGTGTATATGCATGGAAGTTTATATGTATGTGCGAGTGTTTATAGGTGTATATGCATGGAAGTTTATATGTATGTGCGAGTGTTTATAGGTGTATATGCATGGAAGTTTATATGTATGTGCGAGTGTTTATAGGTGTATATGCATGGAAGTTTATATGTATGTGCGAGTGTTTATAGGTGTATATGCATGGAAGTTTATATGTATGTGCGAGTGTTTATAGGTGTATATGCATGGAAGTTTATATGTATGTGCGAGTGTTTATAGGTGTATATGCATGGAAGTATATGCGAGTATTTATAGGTGTATGCGTGTGTCAAGTTTATATGTATATGCAAGTTATTCACAAGTGTATGCATTCATGACTAACATAATATGTATTGGTATGGATTTCATATTAGTGTGCACGTGTATTTCATATATGTATTTTGAACATCCAATAGTATACATGTATATGCGAGTAATTTATAGGTGTATATGCACGTGTGTTATGTATGTATTGATAAGCGAAGTTTGATTTAAATCCTACGTGGCGCCTCATACTGAACACACCAGCACAGGTACACACACACACACACACACACACACACACACACACACACACACACACACACACACACACACACACACACACACACACTGACATCTGCACTCTCTCACACACACACACACACACACTGACATCTGCACTCACTCACACACACACACACTGACATCTGCACTCACTCACACACACACACACACACACACACACACACACACACACACACACACACACACACACACACACACACACACTGACATCTGCACTCACTCACACACACACACACACACACACACACACACACACACACACACACACACACACTGACATCTGCACTCACTCACACACACACACACACACACACTGACATCTGCACTCACACACACACACAGACATCTGCACTCACTCACACACACACACACACTGACATCTGCACTCACTCACACACACACACACTGACATCTGCACTCACTCACTCACACACACACTGACATCTGCACTCACTCACACACACACACACACACACACACACACACACACACACACACACACACACACACACACACACTGACATCTGCACTCACACACACACACACACACACACACAAACACTGACATCTGCACTCACACACACACACACACACACACTGACATCTGCACTCACTCACACACACACACACACACACACACACACTGACATCTGCACTCACACACACACACACACACACTGACATCTGCACTCACACACTCACTCACACACACACACACTGACATCTGCACTCACTCACACACACACACACACACACACACACACACTGACATCTGCACTCACTCACACACACACACACACACACACACACACACACACACACACACACACACACACACACACACACACACACACACTGACATCTGCACTCACTCACACACACACACACACACACACACACAGACATCTGCACTCACACACACACACACTGACATCTGCACTCACACACACACACACACACACACACACACACACACACTGACATCTGCACTCACTCACACACACACACACACACACACACACACACACTGACATCTGCACTCACTCACACACACACACACACACTGACATCTGCACTCACTCACACACACACACACACACACTGACATCTGCACTCACTCACACACACACACACACACACACACACACACACACACACACACTGACATCTGCACTCACACACACACACACACACACACACACACACACACTGACATCTGCACTCACACACACACACACTGACATCTGCACTCACACACACACACACTGACATCTGCACTCACACACACACACTGACATCTGCACTCTTTCTCACACACACACACACACACACACACACACACACACACACACACACTGACTGCACGCGCTGACATCTGCACTCTCTCACACACACACTGACATCTACACTCTCTCACACGCACACACACACACACACTGACATCTGCACTCTTTCTCACACACACATACACTGACTGCACGCGCTGACATCTGCACTCTCTCACACACACACACACACACACAATGACATCTGGACTCTCACACACACACACACACACACACACATTCACTGACTGCACGCGCTGACATCTGCACTCTCTCACACGCACACAATGACATCTACACTCTCTCACACACACACACACACACACACACACACACACACACACACACACTGACATCTGCACTCTTTCTCACACACACACATACACTGACTGCACGCGCTGACATCTGCACTCTCTCACACGCACACAATGACATCTGGACTCTCACACACACACACACACACACACACACACACACACACACACACACTGACATCTGCACTCACATGTGTTATGATTGTTTTCAGAACTTTTCAGAACTTAACTTCCATCAAAACATTAATAGTTCGTCTGATTATAGTGAACACAGATACGAACAGAAAACACAACATTTGTTGATATGCAGCAATAGCAAACAGTGTTAAGTGTGTGTTCGTCTATTATTATTATGTGTTATTATATCACTGCATGAGCGACACATTCACAGTCACTGGTGTTTCTCTCTGTCAGCGACTCATCAAACAGAAACTGAAACAACAAGAACAACAACAGGAATTACTACAGTTCAACTCTATCAGACAAACACTAGTAAACACACAAACTACACTACCCATAATGCAACTCTCTGATCACATAATCAATCTTTGAAAGGAAATTGCTTTGAATATTTGTTGAGACACATTTTATCTACTGTATACATATAAATGATGCACATATCAGCTTTCATGTGGTTAATTTGGTTTGACATCAACCGTAAAGAGAAGTGTTTTCTTCTGTAGAGTTGAGGTTTACCATTGCAGTTTCAGTTACACTATATAACAACTGTATATTTACAATATTCCTAATGGTACAATAACCAAAGGAAT
This sequence comes from Leuciscus idus, assembly GCA_021554675.1. Classification (NCBI taxonomy): domain Eukaryota; kingdom Metazoa; phylum Chordata; class Actinopteri; order Cypriniformes; family Leuciscidae; genus Leuciscus; species Leuciscus idus. Next base: position 11,526,223 of record CM038623.1, read on the forward strand.
TTATATTAGTTATAAGAATGTTATTGTTTATTTTCCAGTATAATCAGAATCAGTTTGTGTTTCATCATGTAAATATCATGTGTTTAGCGTTGCCTTCAGATCTGGCTTCTGTTGCTGGCGGTCTGGGTTCGGTTCTGCTGGTTCTGACTCTGTGTTCTGGAACCTTCATCATCCTGAAGAAGAGGAAGAGGAAATCTGGGACAGGTAACAGTTTGTTTGTGATTATAAAGTCCTGTTTTTAGTGTTGAAATTGATTTGACTTTTTTCTCTATTCATGCTCCATTCAGCTTTATTTCAGCAAAACATGCAGCGCAATACAGAGGTGAGTGTTCAAGTCTTTACCTGTAGAAGATCAGACATGTTAAATGATTGTTTATTGATCAACAGAGAGAATTATCTATGTAAACTAGTAAATTATTTATGTATGTGTTGTTTTTCAGACTGACCGCATGTTCCTGCACAAAACTGCACAAAAGTCTCTACTGTTTACTCCACAGTAACCAATCAGCAGCCTGATTCAAGCCCCAGTAACACCCACTCGACCAATCAGGTGACAGATACAGCCGGTGATTATTATGCCAAAATAAAGTTTCCTAAAGCAACACAGGACAGCGGGACAGAACTGATCTACGTTACAGCAACACATCCACAAAACATCTCAACACATCCACAAAACATCTCAACACATCCACATAACGTCACAACAAACGAGGGTCCGATATATTCAGTGATCAATGATAAATAAAAAAAGACCGTCCACAGACATTGTGACTGATGTTCCAAGTAAAAATAAAATTGAGTAAAATCTAAATTTCTTACGCTGAATCTATACTTGACACAATCTTTTTTTTTTTACTATTATCAGTTTATAAAGTGTATATACTAACCAGAAATGTTACTAACAACTAAAAAAATTATGTAAATAAAATGTAAAAATGACACAAAATTCAATATTCTGTCTCCCGAACATCAGGTAAGTCGGCCCAAGTATATTTCGTGAACAGGTCGGTTACCACCAGGATATTCTGGAAACGAGTCCATGGCCACGATGTGAAAAGGGGCCTTGGGCCGCATGGGGACCAGTGGGCCTCGCACCTCCTTTCTAGCCTTAAAGAGCGTGCAGCGTTGACATTTCCGGATGAACGAGTTCACGGACGTCTCCATCCCTGGCCAGTGAAAATACCTCCGCAGCAGGGACACCATCCTCTCCTGCTCTTGATGTCCCAACTGGGTGTGGTAAGCTTGTAACAAGGCCTGGATCTGACCCTCGGGTACCACCACCTGACACACAGCTTCGTACGTCACTGGGTCTCGGATGGACCGACAGACCACCCCATCTCTCAGACAAAGCCTCTCCCACTGCCCGAGGAGTTTCCTCACTGCCCGTGTCTGGGCCTGTCTTTCTGCCGCCTCAGGCCATAACCCCTGTGCCAACCAGGACCGTATCACCACTAGACCATCATCCTCTTCCTGCCGTTCCTTCCATCGCCGCGGGTCCCAGCCCCAACTAGCGGGGGCTTCCTCTAGATGGGATCCAGGTGCTTCCACGACTCCTACTAGGAGCTCCTCCTCGCGTCCAATAGACGGCACCAACGGAGGACCACGAGCCTCAACCTCAGGGAGTCTGGACAGCACATCGGCATTAGTGTGTTCCCGGCCCGGTCGATACTGAAGTTGGTAGTCGTAGTTGGCCAGTTGCGCTGTCCGTAAGTGGACCAGAGGGTTGTTATCGGTTACTACGAGTACCTTGGCTCCCCACAGGTAATCCTTAAATTTTTCGCTCATGGCCCACTTCATGGCCAGCAGTTCAAGTTTAAAGGAGCTGTAGTTGGAATCATTTCGTTCAGCGGGGTGAAGGCTTCGGCTTGCGTAAGCTATAACCCGCTCCACTACCTGCTGCCGCTGAGCCAACACTGCTCCTAAGCCGATGTTGCTAGCATCGGTGCACAGGACGAAGGGCTGGGTGAAATCCGCATACGCCAGGATTGGGGCCTGTAACAGCTCTTGCTTGAGCCTCTGAAAGGCTGCATCGCATATGGAGTCCCAAGCGACAGGAGGGGAGCTGGAACAGGAACACAAGGAGCTGATTTAACGGTTTAGCGATCTTCGAGGAGTTTTTGATAAAACGCCGATAGTACCCCACGAAGCCCAAGAAGGATCTCACTTGCCGCACTGTCTTGGGCGGATCCCATCCTTGGACGACTGACACCTTTTCGGGATCCACAGAGACTCCAGAGGCGCTTACGCAATGCCCCAGATATTTAACTTCTTTTCGGAACAGTTGGCATTTGTCTGGTTGTAACTTCAGCCCGTATTTTTCCATTGCCCGAAACACCTGTTCCAAATGCTGGAGATGGGATTCAAAGTCTGGGGAATAGACGATGACGTCATCTAGATATACTAACGTGGTGTCCACCAACTGGCCGCCCAGACACCGCCGCATCAGCCGCTGGAATGTGGCTGGGGCGTTACAAAGGCCGAACGGCATCCGGTCCCATTCAAAGAGCCCAAAGGGGGTAGTGAACGCGGTCTTTTCCCCCTCCTCCACCTGCACCTGCCAGTACCCGCTGGCAAGATCTAATGTCTATATAAGCTTACAATGGCTTTATAAGATCTATAAAGCCATTGAGACGGCTTTATAGCCCCTCCTGTTGCCCAATATCTTGGTTTGTGTGTTTGTTGTTGTCTCTAGCTGTCTAGTGTGTGAGCTTTGTTGTGTATGTGGTTTTTATGTTCTGCAGAGCAGGAACCTGCTGAAAATCAGTTTTATACTGAGTCAGGCCCGATTGTCCTTAATCTTTTCCTGTTTTAAAAATATAAATAAATAAATAAATAAATAATGTAGAATACCAGGTGGCTTGTGTCAGGCTGGTGAGAGTCCTCAATCCGCGGCAGCGGGAAGTCGTCTTTCTTGGTTACTTGGTTCAATTTATGGTAGTCCACACAGAACCTCCAGGCTCCGGTCTTCTTTCGTACCAGGACGATCGGAGCTGCCCAAGGGCTACTGCTCTCACGAATAATCCCCTTCTCCAACGAATAATCCCCTTCTCCAACATCCCCCGCAACAGGGTGCAAACCTCAGAGTAGAGAGTTGGCGGCACCAGACGATACCGCTCCCGGCTGGGCGCAGCATCACCGGTAGGAATCTGATGTTTCACAACGTCACTACGGCCATAATCCTCGTCGTGTGTAGAAAATGCGTGCTGCCATTTCGCCAAGAAATCCTGGAGCTGTTGTGTCTGACTCTCATCCAGGCCCTCTCCTCGCAGGGATCCTCCCAGAAGATGAGCCGGCATCCCTTCTCCAGAAAGGTCCATGGGCTGGTCCACTTGCTTCAGGGCCACCTCGACCACCATAGAGCTCACTTGGCAGAAGCTAACCCCCCCCCGCCTTCTCTCACTTGTTGAGGGCTCACCGCAGTAACTCGGGCCAGACGTTGATGGCGATACAGGTGGACGGGATAGGGATGTATGTTCCGTACTCTCACAGAGACTCTGCCCCGATGGGCCACGGCTAGTCCTCGAGCTACCTCTATGCTCTGACAGTCCCAATGGGGCTCGACGACGACCCAGTCCTCTGGTCCATAAGTCCGAGCGGGCAACCGAGCCCAGATAACAGCCTCACTCCGAGCCGGGATAGAAAGGGCATATCGACAAGCCACCCTGCCGGTGTCTTCACGGTCCCTTTGGGAACAAGCCGTGTGGATCCGGCGACAATCAGCAACAATGCGTTCCCACTCTCGTTTCTCGGCTGGCGGAGTGGCTCGAATGGGCCTAGCTTGAAACAGTTCCTCCCAACAATCCGTAATGACATTCATGCCCAGAAGGGCTTGATGCGTCCCCAAGCAAGGGTCTCGGACAACCACAACCCCCTTCTGCGGTACGGTAACTCCATGGATCTCAAAGTCTGTGACCAGGTATCCAATGTAAGGGATGTCCAGACCGTTTGCTCCTCGCAGGGTAAGCCAAGGAGCCTCTGCCTCCTGTAAACATTGGGCGCTGAACAGTTCTTTAGGCAGGCTTTCAGAGAATAGGGTAACTTGGGACCCGGTGTCCACTAGGCACTGGACCTTGACGCCATTCACCTGAATCTCCACAAGAGGGCAATGCCCGACTAAACTGTCTCTAGGGACAGTAGACGAAGAAGGGTCACTCAAGGGGGCCCCGACCACTTGACCCACAGGGGCCGGTAACTCTAAACCCCCCCCGTGAACCGCGACGAGAGCCGCACTGCCGACTATAATGTCCAGGTTCTCTACAGCCATTACAAATCGGGCGACCCTGTTCATCCCACTGGAATCTAGGGCCGGCAGGCCGGACTGGGCGTCTTCCTGGGTCTCGACTCCCGTCTGAATAAGAACGTTCCCGGGGCAAAGTCAGAGGATTTGGCCGTTCCCGGGGGAGCCCCTCCAGAAGGGTCTTAGACAGCTCGGTCATTTGTTCACGGACATCCTTCATGAGCTCAGCGCGTAAGGTGTGCTTCCAGTCGGACAGCCCAGAAGGGATAGGATCGCTCGTTCCACTGGCGGCCATGCAAATGGAGGGATCCACCGTCTCCGCATGGTCCAACTCCAGAGCCAATGCTTCTCTCCGCAAATCCTCGAACGTCAGCCCGGGGTCCCGGCGGAGCTGCACACGCAAGCTCTGACGAACAGGGCCCTCCCGGAGCCCCAGGAGAAATTGGTCCCGCAACAGGGTCTCCTCTCCTCCCAGACCATGGTCACGTCTCCCCTTCAACCTGGTAAACTGCTCCCGCAATCGTAAAGCGAAGGCCCGTAAAGTTTGCCGGGGTCCCTGTTTACAGTTAAAAAACTGAGTCCGGAGGACAGCTACTGGAGTGGCATCGCCATACTGCCCGACCAAGAAATCGAAGATAGCTTGTGCCGTAGCTCGGATCTCTTCAGGTGCGGCCTGCACCTCCGTCTTGGCCTCGCCTTCAGGTGAATTCAGGATGAACTGTAACTTTTGTGGGGCACTCAACCCCTGAAGTCCCGCCAGGTACTCGACCTGAGCCCTCCGTATACGTATAACTCACAGCTTTAACAGGCTCTTCAAGCTTTAACAGGCTCTTCGCTGGACTCGGACAGAGAATAGAGGGTACGTATACTTCACAGCTTTAGCATGCTCTTTGCTGAACTCAAACAGAGAATGGAGGGTATGTATAACTCACAGCTTTAACAGGCTCTTCAAGCTTTAGCCAGCTCTTCAAGCTTTAACAGGCTCTTCGCTGGACTCAGACAGAGAATGGAGGGTACGTATACTTCACAGCTTTAGCAGAATCTTAAAGCTTAAATTAGCAGGCTCTTCGCTGGACTCAGACAGAGAATGGAAGGTACGTATAACTCACGGCTTTAACAGGCTCTTCAAGCTTTAGCAGGCTCTTCGCTGGACTCAGACAGAGAATGGAGGATATGTATAACTCACGGCTTTAGAAGGCTCTTCGCTGGACTCAGACAGAGAATGGAAGGTACGTATAACTCACAGCTTTAGCAGGCTCTTCAAGCTTTAGCAGGCTCTTCTAGCTTTAACAGGCTCTTCAAGCTTTAGCAGGCTCTTTGCTGGACTCAGACAGAGAATGGAGGGTACGTATAACTCGCAGCTCTGTATAAGACACACTCAACAAGCACTGATTAGTAAGACCCAACGCCCCTCGAGTGAGTGGTCCAGCAGGTCAAAGACACGAACAAATGCAAAACTTTACTCCCCACACTCATGTACTCAGCAAAGCACACAAAAACTTAACGAGTGCAAATATCGACCATAAACACTGCAATCCACACACTCTGCTCGTAGCTCCGACTAAATTCCTACGTCTTCGATGGGACTTTAACTCGGGGTGGGCCGGGAAGATGGATGACAACAAACAGTACTGGCTTGAAGGAATCAGAACAACATGATGTTTAGTTTTTAAGCACACAATCATCAGAACAGCTCTTACGTGCAGGGGCCGAATCCTCGTCTTCGATGTATTTGTACTCAAAATCGGCATAAAAGGTGAACAACGGCGAGCAGGACTGGTTTTGAAAGATCAGAACATCATAATGTTAGTTTTAAGCAAAACAATCCTCGGACTGGTGCATACATGCTGGAACAAAATCTTCAGCTTCGAGGGATTTATAACTCAAAGACAGCGTGGGAGATGGGCAACAACAAGCATACTGGCTTCGAGAGATTAGAACATCAGAATGTTTAGTTTCCAACCAGCAATCATCCGACCATCACATACATGGAGGAACAAAGAGCTTTGAGAATCAATATAGAAGGTAAGCGTGGTACTTAACTCGTTCCAAAAATAGCATGTGCACATCCGTTCTTCAGTCTCCGAGAATCCTCCTTTGCAGAATAAATTTTTCCTTCGATCAACAGCCTGCGAAACTCTGTCTCTGCCCCACTTCCTCTCTTCACGATCTCTCTCTTCGCGATCTCTCTCTCCCTCACACCATTTTCTCCCTCTGTGCACTTCGACCCTTCCTTCACCCCAAAGTGTCTTTTTATAATCCGCTTCTCGGATACGTGTCCCAATCGCCGATCGCCACCCTCTCATCACGCACCTGATACTCATTTCCTTGTCTAATCCTCCGTTTGCTCACATCTCATGGGACAACCGGAACCGGCCAGGTGTCGCACCGGTACTACTCCGGCGGGGAAACATCCTCCAAAAAAAAAAGTTCTGCTTGCCTCTAGTCACCCCGTGACAATTACATCATATGTTGTGAAATGATCAGACTACTCAAACATCTCGTAACAAACTGACAAACTCTGAGACATGAACTCACAATGTTTAAAATCTCTTATTATTTTGTGCTTTAAATTCCTTCTCTCTGTTTCCCTGTAGAACGATGATCCCAGTGCAAAGACATATGCATCTCTTGAGCTCAAGTCTAGATCATCTGACCTCTACGACACACTCACAGTAAGAGAAATATCAAAAACTACATGTGTAAAACCGTTTGTGCATTAAAAATGTAGGTAATAATCAATGTGTATTTCACACAGTCTGTCCATCCCAGACCTGCTGTTCACCAGTCCGGCTCTTCTGGATATGAGAATCTGACTCTTCAGTAGCTCTTCAAGTCTTCTCAAGAAGAAACTCTCATCACTCTTACTCAATAGATACTATACAGTCCTTACATTCATTCTTTTCAATCTATACTATATGTGACCCTGGATCACAAAACCAGTCATAAGTCGCATCGGTATATTTGTGGCAATAGCCAACAATACATTGTATGGGTCAAAATGATCGATTTTTCTTTTATGCCAAAAATCATTAGGATATTAAGTAAAAATCATGTTCCATGAAGATATTTTGTAAATTTCCTACTGTAAATATAAAAAAATATTTTTTTGCACCCTCAGATTCATATAGTTGTATCTCGGCCAAATATTGTCCTATCCTAACAAACCATACATCAATGGAAAGCTTATTTATTCAGCTTTCAGATGATGTATAAATCTCAATTTCCAAAAATTGACCCATGTGACTGGTTTTCAGAGGTGGGTAGAGTATCCAAAAACTGTACTCAAGTAAAAGTACAAGTACTTATAGAAATATTTACTCAAAGTAAAAGTAAAAGTAATAATCTTAATAGTTACTTGAGTAAGAGTAAAAAAGTATCCAATGAAAAAACTACTCAAGTAGCTAGTTACTAGTTAGGCCTACTTCGGATCATATATATATATATATATATATATATATATATATATATATATATGTATATGTGAAGACTTCAGATGCAAAAGCCTCTGAGTGCCATCTGAAACTTTCTTCTAAATCGAGCTCGTATATTTAAGTTCAGTAATTTCACTTTAATGACAATTAATAGGTAGGGGAGAGCCGGGATGATTGAAACGCGGGAAGGATGAAACACTGAGATTTCCTTGAAAACCACTCACGTCATGTACGTCAAATTTCGTTGCGAATGTACGTCAAAGCACGTACAGCACGCAATGCCTACCACACCCGCGAAAACATTTCTTCTTTACGTCGTGCCGTTTTGAAGTTAAAGCCGCAAAGCTGTTTTTGAGTGCAGTAAGTGAATTATTTCGAGCGGTACGTTTTTTTGACTGACAAGTTGGATTTATTGTTTCATGTGCCATTGTAATGATAATACGGCAGGTGTATTAGTAGTGCAACACACCCTTAATTGTGAAATATCAGAGTTTTTTTGTTTAAGGGCAAAAGAGGTTTAAATGACAGGAGGCGCTGTCGGGACGACCGCCCATCCTGCCCATTAAACCTGGTCATAGCCTAAACTGTTCATAGAATCATATACTGTTCCTAGACTTGTGTTTCTTTTAATGCAGATTAATTTTCAATTACGCAACACATGTTATCTCTGTAATAATCATCAATTGTCCAATTTTCAATAAATTTCATTTATCGTCTTCTGGTTGACCTCGTTTTCTTCATAATAACAGGCTATTCAACTAGCAAACACTCAATATGACTGAAGGAAGAAATGTAAGAAAATTAATTGTAAACGGATTTGTCTGTCTTCGTCAAAATAGCCCATTAGAAAGATTACAAAATGAGCATAGGCTTATCGCCTATTGTTTATTTGGCGACAGAACAAAAATGGTTAATATGAACCTTTAAATGAAAATAAATGACAAAATATGTTTGTAACAATATGTACATAAGTTACTTGTCAGGTATTGTTCACAAAAATAAGCATTAGATGAATAGTTGCCGTTTAAACTATTATGTTTCATCCGTCCCACCCCTGTGTTACAAGAAACAAAGCACAACTACCGTTCAAAGTCAAATTTTACTTAAATCATTCTATATTTGTACCGAATAACACGTGATACTAAGAGAACACATATTGGGCCCTATCTTGCACCCAGCGCAATTGACTTTGTACACCGACGCATGTATCATTCCTATTTTGCACCCGTGCAAAGCGTGCTTTTCCCTCCACAGAAGCACGTCGCTAAACTAGGGAATGAACTTGCGCTCCCGGGGGCGGTTCAGCGCAAAGATGAGGCGTGTTCCAGCGCAAACGTTCCCTTTTGCTATTTTGCTGTTCCATAAAACAATTGCGCCACTGACCAGAAAAAACCTAGTCTAAAGTCAGTGGCGCGTTGCGCGTTGTTCATTATGCTATTTTAAGGGCGCATGCTTGGCCATAATCAATGTAGCGTGTGCACAACGCCCACAAAGTTACTTGCGCTTTGCGCTTGACACTTGTGTTTTAGATCGTTAAAATAGGGCCCAGAATGTGAGTTGCTAATCACAAAAAAATATATATATATCTGTAACCTTATCTTAGAAAATGACATTTATCTGAAAAGTGTTTCAACTGTCCCGGCTCTCCCCTACTTTTCATTGCCATTTAAGTGAAATAACTGAACATAAACATACAAGCTTGATAAAAATGCTCTTTTGTTGCATTCAAAGGCATGTAGGCTAATTGACACAGAGAAGAAAGAGTTCAAACTCTTCACATGTGCTCGCGCTCATGACTGCTACTGAACATATGAAAAAAAAAAAAAAAAAAAAAAGTACATCGACAGATCCTCTTCTGTCTGTTCTCCAAAATATAATCAAATGTATATTTCTGCAAGCATGTTTAAACTGGTTAACTGTGTCTACGGCAGGCAAAGGCATTCGTTTTCAAGTGGAGTTCGCACGCCACTGCGCAGCAATACACACACACACTACCGCGGGATGGCGGGTGTTCATAAACTGTGAACAATGGTAGCTTATTTAATGTATAAATTAATGTATATGTCCAAAAAACGGGTAATGTCATACTTTCTAGTAGTGCTATTGTGGCGTAATAATCTGTTTGGTTGTAAAATGTATTACCTGAGTGAAATGTAATCGAATATATCATCCTGTGGAATCATTCATTCACAGACAGCTAACGAAGATGTTCTACCAGCGGTGGTTTCTTCATTAGGGCGATCGGGCGACGCACCACCAAAGTGTGAAAGGGACTTTTTCAATCACAATCTCATTCAACCACAGTTACGCTAGCAGTCACTCACTGTTGTTCTGCCTCTGGATATAGTCCAATCAGCGCCAGGTCACGTTTTGTGGAGTACCGCCTCTTTTTGGGCGATTTCACTATGTGCCGAAAATCGCCCAGAGTGTTCCCATAGACTTACATTCAAAGTTTTTTTTTCGAACTGCAGGCACTGCAATGCATTCTCTATGTGTTCTGGGAGGGCTCGCACTAACGTGCTTTCGTCATCATACGTAAACTTCACTTGTGCAGCGATTGCTGGAAACAAATATAACTCTAATAATATTTAGCCATAAGCTGAAGTGACATCCAATAATTTCCTCAGTGTATAACTTACATTTCACGGACATATTCTCCATCTGTAAATGTTAGAAAGTCAATATTTCCAGTTTGCTGTCACGAGTGGGCAAGCTTTCTGCAAGCTAAACTTCCGTGAATGAGCGCCGCCGCGTGCATGAGCGCCGAACAGACGGAGCGCAATCATAGGAGCGCAATTATTCTGACTAAAATATACATTAGCACTAAATTATAAATATATTTAGCTAAAATATTTGTTGTTGAATATTTGTTGTTGTTGAACATAAATGTGCTAGAGAATTTCAAACCTACATGTGTATTTTTATGATATTAGCTTTGTTTTTATTTATTTATTTTTATTTTAAGTTTAGTAAATTTAACTACTTCTTTAAAAAGCATTATTTTGTTTTTAGATTGTAATGTTGCAATGTTAGAATGTAATGTGATTTGACCCCTTTTTTGGAAAGACTGCAGATAGACAGCAAGGTTACACTATGTTTGTTTTTATAACCTTCAATATGAACATTGTTTGTAGGACATTGATCAGGATATTAAATATATATATAAAAAAAAATTAAATAGAAAAATAATAATTAAATACTCCGATTATACCATACATCGCCATTTAGCCCAAAAATTCTGATTTATTTGGCAATTGGCTATTTCCAAACCCTACCGGCTGAAGTTTTAGCTAAACTTTAGGCTAATGATAGCTACATCACTGTTAAAGGTACAATATGTAAGAATTTTGCATTAAAATATCCCAAAATCTCAAGGCCAGTGTTATATATTTTGTTAAGTTGATTACTTACAATATCCCAAATGTTTCCAACTATTTTTAAATCGTGAGAAAATTGCGATTTTAACCAAGGAAACGGGGCGTTAGAGCAGGGGTGAGCTGGGAGTCGCCAGTTAATTGCGTCATATCCGCGTCACCCTCGGTTTCCGCTCGTACTGCGTGGAGTCCTGGACAAATGCGGAAGTTGTAGTTGTAGCGTCTATCAAGCTACAAACTTTAGCTTGTTTCTTGCAGTCGTTACGGTACACAATTATTCTTTACCGATTGCAGCTGGTTCTGTCGACAAAGCATGCTTAATTTTATATTTTCCAAATGTAGCATTCGGTAATAGTTGTGTTTATGTAAGGAAAGTATTATTGCTTTAGATTTGTGTTTAGTTTATTGACATTGTTTATCACGTCTGGTGTTTATGGCCATGTAAATAAATATAGCATGTGTTATACATAAAGATTAATCAGTATTTTGGCAAATGATGTGGGTATGTTCGAATGTACTTTTACAACAATTGTTTAGAACACGTAAAACTGCGCAGCGTTATCACAACTATGAAATCAACAAATACAGTAACATCTATGATAACCAATTTAGTATTAAACCTTACTTTTCTTGCGGTTAATTCATTTTAATGAAATAAAAGTGTGATGAGGTTTAAGAGTCAGGAAGGAAGAAGACAGGGATCGGCGTGACTGGGACTCGTACTTTATTAAAATAAAGCAAAACAAACAAAAGTCGCGCACAACGCGCATTCACCGCGGAAACCGCGACGGCACAAAACAGTTCAAAAATGAGAGCTCGGATCCACCGGTTTTCTTCCTCTGCGTCCAATTTTCTCTCCAGTCTCTCTCTCGTTCCAGCGCGGCTTATACGCGGTCTCTCCACACCAATAATACTGCAATAAGACACAGGTGTTCGTCATTTGCACTTGACCTACTTGCGTTCCGCTCGTCTCTTCTCTCTCCCATCACAGACCGCGCTGAACCACGCCCCCCTCGCTCACAAAAAGCATGTCATTAAACGCAACATTTATAAAAATAGAACTTAGCCTCATCCATGAACATGATTTTTCGATTCCCGTCTGACTGATTTACATCCACGGTGGAGTTTAAAACGACAGTTCCCATCATTCCACGCTCCTTCACATCGTCATCAAGCTACGCTAGGGTGACCATATTTTAGTTTTCAGAAAACAGGACGGGGGCGTGGTTTGGGAGGCGTGGTTAAGAGGTGGGGGCGTGGGCGTGGTTGGGGTGAATGCATAAAAAAATACTTGACAAATGCATTCACAACCTTGCAAATATGTTATTGTACTTTAATACATAAAGTAATACATCCTTTCCATTCAATGTTTGGCCCGCAACAATAGAATAGCATTCTATTAAAAAAAAGTTTAGTTTTCAACACCTTTTACATGACACTATTTCTTTTCATGGCCATAGCAGGTTAAAAATCTACAAAAAAAAAAAAAAAAAAAAAAAAAAATCTTCTACACTATTTCAGTAAAAAAACAATTTCAATCCTCCTGATGTTCTCTTGTAGCCTTTACTTTCTTTATGTGGGCTTCTACTTCGCTAGCACCTTTATTTGACACTGACACGTACGTTCCAGCTTTGCAGTTCATGCATTCTGCTTTACACGGATCCCGACCGAAACAAAAAAAACGGAAATTTTCTCTGTAAATTATCTGTGAATTTACATTTAGGCTTTTTTTTTTCTTTTTTTTTTTCTGTTAGCTACTTACATCTTATCTCGCACTTGACCGTAAACTGAAGCGTCGACCGTCGAGTCCTGGTCGAGTCACGTTGCTAAAATTGAAATTCTGTGTCGGTGAACATAAAGTCCGCCTACTTTGATTTGATTGGTCATTTCAAATATTCTGACATTGACGAGCAGTGTGACAGACCAATGAGGCTGAGATGAACACACACACACACACACACACACACACACACACACACACACACACACACACACACACACACACAGGCCTCTGTATTCTGACGTGCTCTCTGCTTGCCGCTGCGGATTGAGGAACGCACTGATTATAACAAGACGGGGCGAAGCCGAAGCCGGTTTCATATGTTTTGTGTGCAAAGGCAAGCATGTATTTAAAGTACACGCTTAATGGCCCAATGAAAAATAATGAAAACCAGGACATTTTCATCACTTTATAAAAAACAGGCAGGACGGCCAGGACAGGACGTGAAAACAGGACATGTCCTGGGAAAACAGGACGTTTGGTCACCCTAAGCTACGCCGTTGTTGTTGTTTGGAATGTAGCGCCCTCTAGCGGCAAAAAATTCTTGCATATTGTACCTTTAAATTGTTATTTAACAATTAGCCTACATTCAGTCCTGGATTAATAATTCAGTTTGTTGCGCCCCCCAAACATTTTTTAGCACCAGCCGCCACTGTGTTCTACTAATAAAGATCTTCATCGCTGGCAAAAATATGATGCATTTGAAGATTTGCTCTCACTTGACTGTACTGTAGGTCCATGGCCACTTCATCCAACGATCTTGATGTTCTTAAATCTTCCTGTTACGACTCCGAGTCGAGTGTGAATTGAAAGCGCTTCAGACGATTCAGTGCATGCAGGAACTGAACAGTTCATTCAAACTGATTCGCGAACCGATTTAGACAGATCTGCCAACTTGTTTGATGAAGTCTTTGAACAGAATCGACATAAAAAAGAGTGATTCATTTGTGAATTGAGCCTCGTTTAAGTACAGAAAAAAGATACATCGCGCTTCGAATAAACTACGCATTTAACAACACATATTGCATTAAAATAAAGTAACGAGAGGAACGTTGCCCAACGTAACGAAGTAAAAGTACATTTTTTTCATTAGAAATGTACTCGAGTTAAAGTAAAAGTACCCACATTCAAATCTACTCTTAAAAGTAAAATTTTTCCAAAAAAATACTCAAGTAAATGTAACGAAGTAAATGTACTTCGTTATACCCACCTCTGCTGGTTTTGTGGTCCAGGGTCACATACAGTATGAGCAATCTCACCAACAGTAATCAAATTTTTTAAATTGTTGTGTCAATTGACCCAGAAAGGTGTACTTCCATGATAAACTCCCTAGACAAAGACAAAAAATGTACCAGGTAAACCTGACATTTTTTATGGATGATTTGATTGTAGAAAATCTGCAAAGGAAACAAGACAAAAAAGTAAAGAAGGAACGAAGACGGAGGAAGGGAACATCCTCATAAGAAGAAAATCATCCCTAAAGAAAGAGAGATGATGAGAATAATTAGGCAACAAGAGAGATTAAATAAAACAGTTTATAAGAGGAAAGCATCGTGAAGAAATTTGTTTAAAATATGAAATGGAGAAACTTCTTTGAAAAGTTGATCTTCTTTTTACTGAAAAAAGAGAAACATCAACACTGTCTGTGAGAGACGCAGCCCTGTCATTTTCTAAAGTGTTGATACATACATTTTCTGTAAAGAAACGGAGCTTGAAACTGCAAACGTACGTTATAGCTTTTAGTGCATATAGGTCAGAGTAAAGAGCAAAACATGTATAACCTTTGATTCGCTATGAGAATTGTTGAAAGTGTGAAAAACCGTTGAGCAAGAAGAGCTCAGCAAATGTGGTCAACGAGCTCGCATCTACAAGAGAGCAGAAAAAGAGGAGCTTGTATACACAGTTATAGGAACTCGGGACAGCCTAAACTGGGGTGTGTTTCCTGAACAACGACGTACCTCTCTGTTTAACTATCATAGTACGATGCATCGCTGAAGAAATCAACTAGTCACGACTGTTTCCCAAAACCATATTGTCGCAAATTGGTCGTTCAACCACAGCCAAAAAATATTTCAAAAAAAGATATTAAAGTGCAAGTCAGTGATTGTGGTAGTGTTTAGGCCAGCAGAGAAGGCCTTGCTGGCTCTGACGGCCCACCACTGTCATTCAATGACTTTTTTTTGTTCTTTTTTTTTTGATTCACAATCTTTCAAGGATTTCAATGAAATCCTTGAAAGTTTGTGAATCAAAAAAAAAAAAAAAGTCAAGGCCCTGGAAAGTTTTGGGAAATAAACACACACAGATACAGGTCCTTGAAAGTGCTTGAATTTATTTTGTGCAAGAAGTTTTCTGGAAAAAGTTCCATATTATTCCCTCCAGTCCGCTAATGTGTTATTTCGCCAACACTTTGTGGCCTATGCACACTAGCTTGCTTGATTTACGTTAGTTACGTGCATTTACGCGTTACTGTTAGCGATCGCCCTTGCGATCAGAGGCATAATAAGACCAAGTGCGACAGGAAATCCCAATTAAGGTGAATTTATTGTGCAGACAGTGCAAATCCAATGACAAAACAAAAAAAAAACAAAGAAAAAGAAAAATTATAAAAAAATAACATAAATATTTACAAGTTTTTGTGGGAAGGTAGCCACAACAGCAGTTGTATCGTTTGGTTAATAAACTTTCTGGAACAAGGTTCTATGGATTTGCTTCCACTTCACACAACCAACCTGACCCTCCTGCACCATGCTTTCTGGTAGTGATGTGACATTTGAACCGAGGCGTCGGAGCTTGTGTCGAGAAAAAATGGGCGTGCCAGATGAAGCCGCGATTCGAGGCTTGTGTTGTTAACGTGAAAATCACGTGACTGATGACAAACGAGGCCTCGGTTTGTGTGGATACGTCATCGGTTCGGTCTGAGTGTCGCTTCCGGATAAAAGGCGGTTCGAAACTCGCGCCACCTTGTGGGTGTTGTCAGCAGTAGTAGAAGCAGTTGTAGTAGTGTCAGAGAGTCAGAGAGTATAACTATCATTGTCATTGTCGTTATTGTGTCATATATGTGTTAGGGCTGTATATTATTACATTATCAGGTTAGAATAGTTATAGTATATTGTTATTATTAATTATAGTAGGCCTAGCTATATTATAGTCTTGTTATATTAATTAGATAAGATTATTTGGATTGCTCTGGATTTTTGGATCTGGATTGGACTGCTTTTTGATTTGGATTGCCCTTTTGGATTTGTTTGCTTTTTGTTACTCTTCCTTTTTCCTGGTAATGGAGACAGCAAGAAAGAAGGAATCCTCCCCTGTCTGGGGCTGGGCTCAAAAGAAGCATCAGTATCCTCCTTTATACCAGCTGGCACTGGCATTTTTTTAATAAGTGTGTTACCCCAACACACTTGAAATAATTCTGTTTCTCAATAAAAATCTATTTTAATCCTTCCTTCCAGACTATTCTGTTGCAGTTTACTTTATTACACTCCCTCCAACATAAGCACTGCACTCAACACAGTGTCACTGTTGTTGTTCATACTGTCACTATCCAAACAATTAATGAATAATTAATTAACTGTGTGTGTGACTCTGCACAAGTAAATTCAGACAGAGAAAGATACATATTTTATATTATACACAGTAATGGACAAATGTCTGCTCATGTCTTTTTATTATTGCAAATGAAAGGTTACAGACATCAACAGTGAGTACAAAATAAATAAATAAATATTTTTATTTATAAAAATATTTTTCTAAAATATACTTTTTTATATATAAAAAATTATTTTTTATAAAATTGGGGGGGGGGCTTGTGTCGAGAAAAAATGGGCGTGCCAGATGAAGCCGCGATTCGAGGCTGTTCCTTGATATGACACTGGTTCAGAATGAATGAATTTGTCTGCTATTTCTTTGCACAGTAGCTAGGTGTCACTAGTGAGCAATGCTGAATGAAGCTTCGAGTAATGAACCTTTGGCTGAAGCAATGGGCTGCGAGGTATCAGTGGTTCAGGAAGCCTCATTTTGCCATCACTACTTTCTGGCAGCCATTTATAGTCTAGGCCACACCCGGGAATGTACCATTCTACAGGTAAGTTTACTTTCTAACATATGTACTTTCAACCACCTAATGCATATTAAACAACATCCATAATTACATTACACAGTAACAAGAACATGCAACTATGATGCAAAACAATGAATTAACAATAAACCTTGCTTTACAGGAACATTTGGAAATACTCCCCCCCCCCCAGTTACCCAACATGGTTTCTCCCAATCAGGCAGCATGTCCACCATGTTTAAATACTCTGCCTTTAAACTAATACAGGTTTGGTCACAGGCGTTTTCCAAGCAGGTAAGTTAGATATGTAATAATGTGTTACACAATTTTTAATAAAGTTTTCAAATCAAACATATTTGTGTTGTGGTTCTCTATAAAGATGAATGAACAATGTTAGCGGCTAATGATACCCAAACACGTTGTACTCTCAAATATCTAAAACACATTATACACAATACATTCAAGTATTGCACAAACATTGCACATTCACAACACTGCAGTCTGAATACCCAGGATATCAGTGTCAGTAACTAGACTGCGTTAATGCCGCACATGTTTGTGTGTTTGATATGGTGTACCTACATACAGTCCATTCATAATCACGGGTTTGCTCCGTGACAGTTACGTTAAGTGTTTCCCGCGTGAGGTAGACTACTTTGTGTTGTATGTTGCCGTGACGTTCACCCGCACACGAAACTACTACAATGGTACCTCAACGTTTCACAGACATTGCAAAAATAGGCTGAAATGTGATGCCTGGAAAATGCAAGTTTCAAGATATTTTCCTCACCAAAGAAGATTACAAAGAATGACTCGCCGCAGGGTTGCCACCCGTCCCGTAAAATACGGAATCGTCCCGTAGGCCTATTTAAAGGAAAAATGATGCGTCCCGTATCAAATCAATGCGAGACGCGATTTGTCCCATTTTTACCCACACATTCATTTGCGGGTGATTGCATATTAGCGTCTTTGTTCTTTTCATAGCGACGGAGTCTAGACAACATGCGCTGTAAACGGGTGTAATGGGCGTTTTTTTAAAACCATGTTGAGCTCACGTCCTCTTCAGATCTGAAAACAGGTAAATGTCTGTCCACTCCAGTAACTAATGATGAACGTAAGGCGAACTGCACAGTTTCATTTGCTCACGCAGACTTCGGTGGACTTCTGTCTTAAAGCAACACTAACGAAAATTTTTTACCTTAAAATGAAGTTTCCAAAATCGTTTCAGTGGTTCATCATGTCGTAACAGGGTGAACAGCACTCCTGCATTCACTTTGCGGCCCTATATCTGCTATAACCACACTGTGCAAGTTTGCTAAACCGGGTCGTGTTTCTGTAGTTCGAATGAGACATAAGAAAACTACAAATTTGACTTGCTTTACGTCAAGCGTTACAATAGTCATTATTTCGTTTTTCTTCATTTCTGATGTCGCAATACATCCAGTCCCTCCAGAAAAACGCGATCGCATAATGCAATGCATAATCAGCCAAAGTCCGCATGTTTATGAGGGGGCCGCATTTATTCAAATACACCGCACTTTCGCCGCATAAATTGCCGTTTTCCGCGCACAAAATATGCGTGGCTTGCATGATTTCATAATACCCGCATTTTCGTTGCAAATATATCTCAGTAGAAAGTTGAAAAATGTTGCGTTTACTTCACACAAGAGCAGCCCTTTTCCCCTGTTTCCATGGGAACGTTATGAAGTGACGTAATTACGCGACGTGAACATCATCGAAAGCTGCAAACCCCGCGATGAAGCCATGATGAAGCCCGCAAATCAGTCTCATTTGCCAACAAAAATAAGCGCAAAAGACCGGGCAAAGCAGTTTCCCGGTGTGTAACATGACGTTGAGGAAGAGGGGATGGAGGATGAGGATGGTGAATGATTGGCCAGTGTTAGAGGCTACGCAGTTATAGTTTTCATTTTCACAGTGGACTGTTGTAGTTTCATTCAGGAGTTGATGCCACTTTACAGTTGTAAGATTTCACTTTTTTTGTTAGCAGTGGGTTAAATCATACTAGTTTCAAAAACATTACAGTTGTAAGTATATTAGTAGTATGTAAATGTACGTTACAGTAAGAGATTGCACTTTGTGCATTGGAAGCACTTATTTTAACAGAAGATTGTCTGTTTTGTATAGTTACCTCAGTAAAGCAGGAAGCACACATTTTATTTGTTTATATTTTATTTATTCATTTTTACAGAAGTTGTAGCATATTCCTTTTGTCAAGCTACAGAACTTGTTTGACTCATCAATGTTTTGTAAGTTTGAGCCATGTGTTTATTAAGGTCTGAAATAAAACAAGATGAGAACTTAAATATTCCCAGCACTTTCTGTGATGTATGCTTGCTTATCATAAGAAGTAATAAGAAATGACTCTACATTAAGGTAGTAGCCTAGTGAGAAGAGGGTGTTGGGGAATCACTTTTTTTACTCTTTTTCATCAAACCGCAGTTTTTGCAAGTTCCCGCAATTTCGTCGCATAAAATTGCATAAATATCCCGCATATTCCATCGCGTTTTTTAAGAAAACGTGCCGCCTAATCAAGGATTTTTGCCCGCAACAAAAAAAAAAAAAAATGCATTTTTCTGGAAGGACTGTACATCATACTTTCATGAAATCATGCAACATACTCTACCTTGTCTGTGGACATCGTTCATTCCAAAGCCGCTGCTGGATAAACAGTGAGTGTGTGTGTGTGAGGCTGCGGTAGGCTAAATGAGTTACAACAGCGGTAATGGACAATTCCACTTCCAACCTGTAGGGGGACCGAAGAGGAAAAGTTCCTTAGTGTTGCTTTAAAGCAGTAAACCGTGACAGACAAATCCCTGCTTTTAAAGGTATAGGCCTATTGTAATTAATGTTATTTATTAATGTATCGTTTATAAATATTAATAACATGCATACTAAATGATGATCATATCTGTCATACACAATTTATGGCATTTTTAAACAACGTTTTAAAACCTGCTGAATTATTTTTTTTAAATGGGTAAAAAAATTACATAATAATGTAGTCATAATTTAAGTAGTAAATAAATATAAAATGGAAAAAATTATCCCATCCCTGCAGAATCAAAAACATGATTACTGGTTCAGAATGACTGCTTAATGGAGTTAACATGACATCTACCAGCAGGGGTTAATGGGTTAATATGACATCTACCAGCAGGGGTTAATGGGGTTAATATGACATCTACCAGCAGGGGTTAATATGACATCTATCAGCAGGGGTTAATGGGTTAATATGACATCTACCAGCAGGGGTTAATGGGGTTAATATGACATCTACCAGCAGGGGTTAACCCTCTGGGGTCTGAGCTGTTTTCTGGGCCCTGGAGGTGTTCTGACATGCTCTGACATTTGTGCTTATTTCTGTTACTAGTGACATTTTCATGGCTAAAGTCTTATTACACTGTATTCAGCACAAACTCTGCTACAATAATATATCAGCAGCATGTATGTAAAAGTTTGTAGTTTTGAGATAATGACATTTATGCGTGGTTTGTGAAAATACAAAAAAAAAAATCTCACTGAAATAAGGCCATGAAACCCATACTGATTATTTCTTCACAAGACTTTTGAAAATTGTATGACGTAGCCTAGAATATTTGCTCCAAAACTATGTGAAAATCACCCTGACTGCTCATTCAGATAAGACAATATATTGATTTAAAATTTCTAAGACGTGTTTTGTGTGACAAAGCCATATGCGAAGAGGCGTGATCATCTCATGAATATGTAAGGCTTTAACACCTGAGAAAGACAAAGACACTCCCCTAACTGCCCTATTAGGAGCGATCAGGCCCTGTCATTCAGAGCAACCTTGCACAAAGAATGAGGAGATTTAAAAAAGAATGGCTTTTAGATTGTTTGGATTTATTTACAACACAACATAATCCAAAAATACACAACAAATGACAAAAGAGCACATTGAAAACAATGATACAAAGACAGAGACCTTTGTGCCATTCCTAAAAACATTGTACATACCTTTCATTTCCAAGGTGTTTGATTTTCACTTTACCATGTTCATGTACAGAGACTCATGTGAATGTTGAAGTCAGCAGGACTCAGTTGCATCTGGTCCCTGAAAAAAAAACAAAAAAAAAACTGTGAACATACTGATATCAAGAGAAATTATAGGGCTGCACGATTTTGGGAATAGATTTTAGATTTTTCTGGTTAAAATTTCTTTTTAAAATTCACAGAATACACACACACACACACACACACACGTTTCCAACAATATATAATGAACACCAGGTTTGTTGTGCCTTGTAGGCATAGGCTACGCAGTGCTGCATAAAATAATAATAACAATAAATTAAATCTTCCAAAAGATTTCAAGAACAACTACGCTAGAGAAAAATATATTGATTATCATATGTTACTTCAAATGTTTCCATTCGTTATGATGATATGAAATGAGATAATAGTAAAAACATAAAGCCTAATGTTTGGTGCATTTTTCCTTTCAAACGCAATCGCGCTCCAAAATATGATACATTCAAACCCACAGCGTGCTCCAAAATATGATACTCAAACCCACAGCGCGCTCCAAAATATGATACATTCAAACCCACAGCGTGCTCCAAAATATGATACTCAAACCCACAGCGCGCTCCAAAATATGATACATTCAAACGCACAGCGCGCTCCAAAATATGATACATTCAAACCCACAGCGCGCTCCAAAATATGATACATTCAAACGCGATCGCGCTCCAAAATATGATACATTCAAACGCACAGCGCGCTCCAAAATATGATATTCAAACCCACAGCGCGCTCCAAAATATGATACATTCACATGCCATCGCGCTCCAAAATATTAAACATTATGGTTATACATATCTATGTTTGAGCAGATATCCACAAACAGTATTTAACAGTAAACACGGGTCTAAATAGTATAATATTCACCAACTGACTGCGGCTGAGCAGGGACAGTTTGGGGCAGCAGGGACGCTCCCTTTGACTTTACACTGGAACAGCTGATTTTCGGCTACATCGCTGGAAACGCCACAGCATGCTTGAAAATCAGCTGTTCCAGTGTTAAGTCAAAGGGAGCGAGGCGTCTGAATGCTTTTCGCCGCTCTAGTAGGATCGCGCCGCATAGGTCATAATTATTTCGGGTTTACGTTGGCTCACGGTTGGCGATCATGTCGGGTTTACGTTGGCTCACGGTCGGCGATCATTCTAATGCCACCATCTTCCCGATGTCTTACCGATTAGCTACCGATCTCCATAAGACATCTCACCGAGGCACTTTATGTTGGGCAGGCACACGCGCCCCAACGTCGGCAAGACCTAATTTGCTGTCTGGGAATGCAAGAGCAATATATATATATATATATATATATATATATATATATATATATATTCTACCAAATTGGTTCACAGTTGGAAGCATGTCAAATTTTTTTCTTTTTTTTTTTTCCACAAATTGTGCTTGCAAATTGTATAATATCCAAGGAAAACATGTCTAGTAATTGTGCAGTTAATTCTCATACTGTATTTTCAGTTTTGGAATATGTATCCTCTCCCCAAATGTGTCAATAATAAAACACAATAAAAATTATTTAAAGAAAAGGCTTATATTTACCTTTTAAAATTTGTTTACATCTACCTTGTAAATATATATATTTTTTATTAAAAATGTTACAATTACAACAACAATTGAAGTGTAATCTTTCTTTGTAAAAACTAAAGTATACATTTTATCATACATATTTCAAAGTTAAGGATTCATTACTTCGAATATAGCCTACATTGACAAAACATACTATATTTAACATATTAGCAAAAATTGGCAAACAAAAGCTTATTTGACGTGGCAGATATTTTACAGTAAAAATGTGTAATCTATCCAAAACTAATCAACGAAATGTTGTCTTTCATATGTCTGTAACATAGGTCTTTCGTTTTTATTATAAGGAATATAAATGTTAATTTGCAGTTTAATACGTTGCTTATACAAATACATTTTATTTCAACATATTTCAGTCGATTTTTACTCAGTATAGCAAAATAGTTTGCTAAAAGCAGATCATTCATTCACACACAGAAACGCAATTCAAATTTAAACCGTCTTTTTGCGAGTTGTGGTAAACAGCGCATCTCTGCCGTTCATTCATTCACACACAGAAACGCGATTTACTTGAGAATGAAAAAAAACTTACTACAGTATTCCATCCGTTGCTCCTCGAAATACCAGCACTTCTGAGGTACGTTTTCCATTATTATTATTCCTCACAGCGCTGCGAGAGAGTGTAGACAAGTGCAATGATCTGAATAAACTTGATGTGTTTTCTCGAGCTGATATGTGGGCGTTCACAGTTTGTATGGGATCGTCTCAGTCATTTGTGTTTGAATAGCGCGCGCTCTCCGTGGGCGGGGCCGATTAAAACGTAATGAGCTGAGATGAGAACGACTGACATCTCTCTCTTTTCATAAAGATTACATAAACAGAGAATATTTTTTGTAAATAAAAATTACTTCATTTAAAAGAAGAGAATTCAAGCTTCATGCCTGTGTCTGTATGCCTGTTTGACTGAGTATTCGCTGAGTTATGGTTCATTTTCGGACGCGTTTCAGAATGGACTTCACTGACAGAGAGAAGGCAGAACTCGCTTCGTGTTTATTTTTTTTTTATTTGGCGAAAAGCACAACACTTTGTTTTTATTGTGAGTATACACAAAAATAATACACATTTAACAGAATCGATTGATGTATGAAACTTGTTTGTAATATCAAAGTCAACAGAGCAAAATTAATCTCTTTTGAACTGATAAAAAAAAAAGCGAGCTGATATCGCCGGCGATACCGCCGACCCCAGGGGGTTAACCCCTGCTGGTAGATGTCATATTAACCCCATTAACCCCTGCAGGTAGATGTCATATTAACCCCATTAACCCCTGCTGGTAGATGTCATATTAACCCCTGCTGGTAGATGTCAAATTAACTCCATTAACCCCTGCTGGTAGATGTCATATTAACCCCATTAACCCCTGCTGGTAGATGACATATTAACCCATTAACCCCTGCTGGTAGATGTCATATTAACCCCATTAACCCCTGCTGGTAGATTACATATTAACCCATTAACCCCTGCTGGTAGATGTCATATTAACCCATTAACCCCTGCTGGTAGATGTTGAAACTACACTATACGGCTTCAACAGCATCTTTCTCCATTGACGGCCATTCAAACAAAGTTTCTTGATTACATTTTTTTTATAAAATAATTATGTTCGCAACAAAACAAAAAATTAACTAAACAAAAAAACAAAAAATGATGTTGTAAAAGTCTCAGAATTTTACAGTAGATGGCTACTGTCTTTCATTTCACAGCTCAGGAAAGCCATTAGTGAAGGTTTGAGACACCAGTCTCAGTTTTATTACTAAGAGGTTAGTTTTGTTACTCAGATCTGGCGACACTGACTCTGAAACACCAGAATCACTTCACACAGCGTCTCCAGGAGAGAAGAAGAGGATAAACAGGGTAAAAAGAAGGGAATTCACCTTTTATTAGCTTTAACTGTAGATGAGGTGTACTAAACCTAACCCTAACTTTTTTTTTTACAAAAAAAAAAACACACAAAATAATTCAGCTTATCTTGTTAGTAAGATGACTGTGAACTTTATTTATACATTATACACTTTATAAACTGTGTTTTGTACAGAAAAGTGTGACTAAAGATTGAATAATTAAAACAATGTAGATCTTACCAAATTTTGAGAGTCTTTTTCATTTATGGTTGATCACTGAATATATCGGACCCTCGTTTGTTGAGATGTTTTGTGGATGTGTTGAGATGTTTTGTGGATGTGTTGCTGTTACGTAGATCAGTTCTGTCCCGCTGTCCTGTGTTGCTTTAGGGGACTTTATATTGGCATAATAATCACCGGCTGTATCTGTCACCTGATTGGTCGAGTGGGTGTGACTGGGGTTTGAATTAGGCTGGCGATTGGTTACTGTGGCGTAAAGAGTAGAGACTTCTGTACAGTTGTTGAGGTGTGATGCAGGCGTCTGATTGGATGAAGATGTTACCACGGTGACGTCTGTGTTTGGAATCTCCTCATACATGCGTTCAGTCTGAAAAACAACACATACATCAATAATTGAATAGTTTATGTAGATAATTCTCTGTTGATCAATAAACAATCATTGAACATGTATGTCTGATCTTCTACAGGTAAAGATTTGAACACTCACCACTGTATTGTGTAGCATGTTTTGCTGAAATAAAGCTGCATGAAAATAGAGAGTAAGTCAATTTACACACTAAAATAGAACTAAATAATAACACTAATAATCACAAACAAACTGTTACCTGTCCCAGATTTCCTCTTCCTCTTCTTCAGGATGATGAAGGTTCCAGAACACAGAGTCAGAACCAGCAGAACTGAACCCAGACCGCCAGCAACAGAAGCCAGATCTGAACATATTATATTGTATAAAACACAATGCTGATTCTGATATTACTGTTAAGTGAACGATAACATCATTTATATAAATAATTTGTATTATAGTACAATAGAATATTATATTGTGTAACTGAAATGAAACTGCAATGGTAAACCTCAACTCTTCAGAAGGAAACGCTTCTGTCTGTGGTTGATGTCAAAGCAAGTTAACCACACGAGTACGTGTCTCTACAAATGTTCAAAGCAATTTCCTTTCAAAGATTGATCATGTGATCAGAGAGTTGCATTGTGGGTAGTGTAGTTTGTGTGCTTACCAGTGTTTGTCTGATAGAGTTGAACTGTAGTAATTCCTGTTGTTGTTCTTGTTGTTTCAGTTTCTGTTTGATGAGTCGCTGACAGAGAGAAACACCAGTGACTGTGAATGTGTCGCTCATGCAGTGAGAACATGAACACATATAAACTCTAAAGCTCTACATTCACACACAAACCATTCACATCACGTGAATATGAACAAACGTTTATTGATTTACACTGATTACTCTCAACTGAAAATATGTTAATGTTCATTCTAAAGACACTCTTATCCAAAGCAATTTGTACATTTTAATAACCGGGAACAAACATCTGATGACTGAACCTTCAGTCTTCAACAACTTTAACACATTTAATCTCAAAGGAATCATCTAATATATATAAATGACTTCAAGTACATTTAGAAGCACAATATTGAAGAAATAAGAGTCATAAAGAGCGACAGACAGAGGAACTGACCTGATTGTGGATTCAGTTCTGTTGGACTGAAAGATGACGGTGTTTTTGAAGAAGGGCTGATGGTTGAAACTTCAGTGGTGTTTTTATCTGAAGGGTCACAGGAAAGATCAACTTAAAACACTGACACTGAAGTTCATTTAAAATACATACAATCTTTCATTCAATCTCTGTTTTAATCACTCTGTTTCTTGATGAGCCAAAGAAATCCAGTAAAGTCACTTTAACGCACTACCAAGTCATAGTTATAGTGACAATTGGACCCTAATATAAAGTGTGACCAAAACATGGGAAATCTTTTCTTTGTACTTTTGTCAGTGAAATAAAGTTGAAACAGAATTAACAAATCACAGATTCTTCATTTGTGTTGCATTTTATAAAATGATCACTCTTTTCTGGATCTGGGGTTGTACAAGATTAATGACTTGATCTCTCACTCTCAGCTTGTTTCCATGCAGTCCATGCGCTTTACAAACGGCGCCCCATAGCTGTCCGCTGGTTAGTCCGTGTCAAACTCAGTCTGGATTCGGGTGCTCTTGAGGCTCTATGGGATTATTATCCAGATTCAGAGAATAGGTATGAAGACAAATTACTCTGAGACTTGTTATAGAGAGGTTTACGAATCACCACATTCAATGGTTTCGTTTTAATAATGAAGTACAGAATAAAAAAATCAGCATAACAGAAATACAGCATTGGCCTAACAGAAATACAGCATTGGTCTAACAGAAATACAGCATTGGCCTAACAGAAATACAGCACTGGTCTAACAGAAATACAGCACTGGTCTAACAGAAATACAACATTGGCCTAACAGAAATACAGCATTGGTCTAACAGAAATACAGCACTGGTCTAACAGAAATACAGCATTGGTCTAACAGAAATACAGCATTGGTCTAACAGAAATACAGCATTGGTCTAACAGAAATACAGCAGTGGCCTAACAGAAATACAGCACTGGTCTAACAGAAATACAGCATTGGTCTAACAGAAATACAGCACTGGTCTAACAGAAATACAGCATTGGCCTAACAGAAATACAGCATTGGCCTAACAGAAATACAGCATTGGTCTAACAGAAATACAACATTGGCCTAACAGAAATACAGCATTGGTCTAACAGAAATACAACATTGGCCTAACAGAAATACAGCGTTGGCATAACAGAAATACAGCATTGGTCTAACAGAAATACAGCATTGGTCTAACAGAAATACAGCATTGGTCTAACAGAAATACAGCATTGGTCTAACAGAAATACAGCAGTGGCCTAACAGAAATACAGCACTGGTCTAACAGAAATACAGCATTGGTCTAACAGAAATACAGCACTGGTCTAACAGAAATACAGCATTGGCCTAACAGAAATACAGCATTGGCCTAACAGAAATACAGCATTGGTCTAACAGAAATACAACATTGGCCTAACAGAAATACAGCATTGGTCTAACAGAAATACAACATTGGCCTAACAGAAATACAGCGTTGGCATAACAGAAATACAGCATTGGCCTAACAGAAATACAGCATTGGCCTAACAGAAATACAGCGTTGGCCTAACAGAAATACAGCGTTGGCCTAACAGAAATACAGCATTGGCCTAACAGAAATACAGCATTGGCCTAACAGAAATACAGCATTGGCCTAACAGAAATACAGCATTGGCCTAACAGAAATACAGCGTTGGCCTAACAGAAATACAGCGTTGGCATAATAGAAATACAGCATTGGCCTAACAGAAATACAGCATTGGCCTAACAGAAATACAGCACTGGTCTAACAGAAATACAGCATTGGCCTAACAGAAATACAGCAGTGGCCTAACAGAAATACAGCATTGGCCTAACAGAAATACAGCATTGGTCTAACAGAAATACAGCACTGGTCTAACAGAAATACAGCAGTGGCCTAACAGAAATACAGCATTGGCCTAACAGAAATACAGCATTGGCCTAACAGAAATACAGCATTGGCCTAACAGAAATACAGCATTGGCCTAACAGAAATACAGCATTGGTCTTACAGAAATACAGCATTGGTCTAACAGAAATACAGCATTGGTCTAACAGAAATACAGCATACAGCAAACCGATTAGGGCTGCGTTTCCCAAAAGCATTCCCAAAAGTTCCGTCGTTATCAGCATAGTTCAACGAGTCGGTTTTTCCCGAAAACATAGTTCTAACGAACATTCGCAAACAGCATCGCAAAGTTGTGTGGTTTGAACGACAGCTCTCGACCTGTGGTTAGAAGCAGAGTTTCTAGTTTGCCTGACATGTGGACTCAATGGCCCTCATTTATCAAAAGTGCGTACACCAAATTTCCAGCGTACACCTGGCGTACACCCAAAACCACGGTGACTTTGAGATTTATCAATATGGACGTTGGCGTGCGGCACGCTCAAATCCTACGCCAGCTCAGGAGGTGGTGTACATGTACGCATGTTTTGAGTTACTGCGGAAATGCGCAGAAAAACAATTCCTAACACCACAAAACGCACTGACAAACTAAAAGATATGATATATTATGACCCACTGTAAAAAACAACAACAACATAGTAATTATAAACTTCAGTGTTTATTTTTGTGCAACATGGACTTCAATGTTTAATTTGTGTGACTTTACCAAAGCATTTGATTTGTAGGCATATGTATTCCTTCAGTTGCGAGCCTGTGCGCTTTACCTGATGTTTCAGGGTTAGGCCCGGCAGGTGCGCACGGACTGGGTTCAGTAATGAAAGGCTTTCAATGTCCAAAAAATAATTCAGACTGACAAAATAATAAAAATGACATTTTACAAACAAAAATAACGACTTTATTCCACTTTTCATTTCCTTCTCTCTGGGCCTCGAGTCTTTTCACGTAGTGTTTAAGCGTAGCGCGTCTGTGTTGCACGTCACACGTAGGCTCACTATTGGGCGACGCTGGTCATGTGTGTGATGCGTGGTGATGTGCAACACAGACGCGCTACGCTTAAACACTACGTGAAAAAACTCGAGGCTCAGAGAGAAGGAAATGAAAAGTGGAATAAAGTCGTTATTTTTGTTTGTTTTTGCGCACAAAAAGTATTCTCGTCGCTTTATAAACTTAAGATTGAGCCACTGTAGTCACTTGGACTATATTAACGATGTCTTTAATAACTTTTCTGGGCCAGCAAGTTATAGTGTCTTAGAAGCCTATGGAGGAGTGAGCCAGCTCTCAGGTTTAATCAAAAATATCTTAATTTGTGTTCCGAAGAGTAATTACTGACAGAATTTTCATTTTTGGGTGAACTAACCCTTTAACCAACGTGGTTGAACGACCAATTTGCGACAATATGGTTTCGGGAAACAGTCGTGACTAGTTGATTTCTTCAGCGATGCATCGTACTATGATAGTTAAGCAGCGAGTTACGTCGTTGTTCAGGAAACACACCCCAGTTTAGGCTGCCCCGAGTTCCTATAACTGTGTATACAAGCTCCTCTTTTTCTGGTCTCTTGTAGATGCGAGCTCGTTGACCACATTTGCTGAGCTCTTCTTGCTCAACGGTTTTTCACACTTTCAACAATTCTCATAGCGAAGCAAAGGTTATACATGTTTTGCTCTTTACTCTGACCTATATGCACTAAAAGCTATGACGGACGTTTGCAGTTTCAAGCTCCGTTTCTTTACAGCAAATGTATGTATCAACACTTTAGAAAATGACAGGGCTGCGTCTCTAACAGTAAAAAGAAGATCAACTCTCTCTGTTTGTTTCTCCATTTCATATTTAAAAAAAATTTCTTCACGATGCTTTCCTCTTATTTACTGTTTTATTTAATCTCTCTTGTTGCCTAATTATTCGCATCATCTCTTTTTCTTTGCTGATTATTTTCTTCTTATGAGGATGTTCCCTTCCTCTGTCTTCGTTCCTTCTTTACTTTTTTGTCTTGTTTCCTTTGCAGATTTTCTACAATCAAATCATCCATAAAAAATTTCAAGTTTACTTGGTAAATTTTTTTCTTTGTCCAGGGAGTTTATCATGGAAGTACACCTTTCTGGGTCAATTGACACGACATTTAATAAAAATATTTTACTGTTGGTGAGATTGCTCATATAATATAGATTGAAAAGAATGAATGTAAGGACTGTATAGTATCTATTGAGTAAGAGTGATGAGAGTTTCTTCTTTAGAAGACTTGAAGAGCTACTGAAGAGTCAGATTCTCATATTCAGAAGAGCCGGACTGGTGAACAGCAGGTCTGGGATGGACAGACTGTGTGAAAGACACATTGATTATAACCTAAATTTTTTATGCACAAACGCTTTTGCACATGTAGTTTTTGATATTTCTCTTACTGTGAGTGTGTTGTAGAGGTCAGATGATCTGGACTTGAGCTCAAGAGCTGCATATGAGCCTGCACTGGGATCATCGTTCTACAGGGAAACAGAGAGAAGAAATTTACAGCAAAAAAAAAAAAAAAAGAACAGATTTTAAACATTGTGAGTTCATGGGCCCTATCTTGTTCCGGCGCAAACGTTCCCTGGTGCTATTTTGCAGTTCCAGAAAACAATTCCGCCACTGACCAGGAAAAACCTAGTCTAAAGTCAGTGGCGCGTTGCGCATGTTATTCATATGCTTTTTTAAGGGCGCATGCTTGGCCATAATCAATGTAGCGTGTGCACAACGCGGATGCACTTTGATACTCTCATCTTCACACAGCAGTTCTCATTTTTAGAAAACCATACATTATTACAAGGAACGATATTAACACACGAGGGAAATTATTGTTGTGTCCATGAAGATGTGAAAAAATAGCCATAAATCTAGCTTACACATTTACCCAAATTATTATACGCCTGTTTAACCGAAGCTGATTTGGGTGGGTTTCTCCATCCTCATACAATGTCACTTCTCTGTGTTTTACGGCCCTGACGAGAACGTCGGTCTCCTCGGCTGTGAACCGCTCCTGGCGAGCGTCTGACAAATCCGCCGTTATAATAGCAATCCGCTATAGAACAAGCGTGCCTGCTCTTAAAGGGAATGTGAGATGTCGCTCTGATTGGTTTATTTCACGTTACGCCCAAACCACACCTATGAGTAATGAAGCTACTTCAGTTCAGACCAACCCATTTTAGATTTGCGTCGGGCGCAAGAGTCGTTTCAGATCGTTAAAATAGGACCCCATGTCTCAATCAGAGTTTGTCAGTTTGTTACGAGATGTTTGAGCAGTCTGATCATTTCACAACATATGATGTAATCTGACTTCACAGATTGGACCAGCCATAAAAAAATATAAATATACAAAAAAGCCATTTTTTATTTTTGATCATCTCACCTCATTTATAGCAGATCTTCTGTTTAATCTTTTCTTCTGACTATCAAAAACACAAACAAGTAATTTAATTGTTTCATATACAATGAATAATCAAATATATTTATGAATTAGTTCAATATATATATGTATGTACTCCTTATTAAGATTTTTATTTACATAATAAATGATAATATTATGATGATGATGATGATGATGATGATGAATAATCCTCCAGATGCCGCTGTGATCACAATCATATTACTACCAGCAACATGAGGAACTGAAAGAGGAAGATCATCATGATTAACTCTCCAAACTGATGAATGATGTGAAGATACAGGAGTGTGTTAATAAAAGCTTCACATGTGACAGTTACAGCGCCTGAAATAACGTTACCCATGCAAGTACACTAAACGTTAGTTTCTAGCAAACACAAAAGACACAGAGACTGAGTGAACTCAATCTCACCGTCTTTAACTCAGTAAAAACAACAGACACCAACAGGGCCGGAGTCTGTAACTTAGGAAAACAAACAACGTTATTCCAATAGATATTCTATCAAAGCTTGTGGCATCCATAGAAACTGTACAAGACAACATCAGCATCAATTTAGCAACATGTTAGTGTTTTATATCCGTTTACAAACTATATCAGGTTATGCTGCTCCATAATGTAACATAAAATGTGTTAGAAGTTTATTTACGGGCTGCGAATTTGAGGTCGGACCGAACAATGTAAGGACTGCATCATCTTTGATGAGAAGCTTCTTTGAAAATTGACGAAGCAGTCATTCGTGAAATGAGCAGAACAGACGGTTTAGGTCGAACATTGCTGTGGTATTTCTGAATAAATAAACATTAGCCACTGGTCTCTTGTATTAATGTTGTTCGGAAGCCTGTGCAATGACGGTGGGCAGTGTTCGGGGTGGCACTGAAGGCCGTGACTGAGTACTGAGCTACTTTATGCAGACTGTGTGCATGTGTCTGTGGATCGACTGTTGTGAAACTTAAATGGTAGTTACACAGCTTCTAGACCTCTGTTATCATGAAAAATGACAGGATATTTCAGTTTTGACAATATGGGACATTTAAAGTGTTGCGATGGGAAGAGAGACGGACGGTGAGATGTGGAGAGATGTGTACCTGTGTCCGGTGAAGAAATAACCAGAGATAAAGCATATTAAAGGCTGAAGAGATGTTGAGAAGAAAGAGATGAAGTACCTGTTGAGGAGATCTGATGATCTGTGACGCTGCTGGATGGATTCATTTCTGATTCTCTTGTGACTGAAAATGAGCTGATTGTTGAAACCTCAGTGGTCTTGTTATCTGAAGGTGGAAATAAAAGATCGACCTGAATTTGATTATTAGATTTATACATTAGTACAGTCCTCTGAACACTGCATTTAATGAATTATGCAGTACATCGACATTTATATAATAATATGAAGCTGCTGATCCATCTACATTTCTGCCACAATAAACAGGAGAACTGATAATACTGTGGGTGAAGGGACCGTGATTGAGAGTAAAAGGAGCTTCTCAGACTTTGCAAGCATAGATGTGTCATGATCACCAAATATCATGAGAGAATTGTCAAACAATTTACAAATTACATTTCTCAATTCTTGATGACTTGATCTCTCCCTCTTTAACCAGCAACACAATCTCTGAATAGACATCAATATCATAAATATTTCCTTTGTACTTTTGCCAGTTAAATAAAGTTGAAACAGAGTGAACAAATCACAGATCCTTGATTGTGTTGCATTTTACAAAATAATCACTCTTTTCTGGATCTGGGATTGTACAAGATTAATGACTTGATCTCTCACTCTCAGCTTGTTTCCATGCAGTTCATTTCTGCTATTAACAAATGTAATCACTTACTCAGTTTAACCAGCAACACAATCTCTGAATAGACATGAGGTCCAGTCCTCCTCACAGCACACCAGTATTGGCCTTCATCCTCTGTTCTCAGATCAGTGATGGTGACGGTGAAAACTCTGGCCGTCGTGTCGTCAGTCAGAGAGAATCTCTCGTCTTTAGCTGGAGATCCTGATTCAACCATGATGTTTCTATATCCAATGATGGGACACTCCCCTTTACAAAAATACTTTGAATATGATTCATATCCAGATTCATATGAGCATCTGATGTCAACTCTCTCTCCTCTGTATCCAGTAATTGTCTCTGGAGCTCCAACAACAACAGCTGAAAACACAAATATCATTATATAGAGCTGTTATGTGTGAGCAAGAGACATAAGCAGGCCAGAATAATAACTTACAAATATCATCCATATGAGTCTGATGATCATGTGATAACAGAGGAAAAACAAGAGAAGATGTCAAACTCTGTGTAAAAGAGCTGAGAGTCTCAAACTCACCTGTACAGATGCTGGAAAAGAGCAGCAGGACGTCCAACATGATGAAATTTGACAAGCGTTTCGCTTAAATAAAAGACCAAATTCTGTGTGACAAACGTTACTGTCGTTCTCTTCCGTACTGAGAGAACAATGTGTGTCAGCAACTGAAATATATATTTCCTTCCCCTTCTGTCTCTCTAACCACATCCAGCTCTTCATGACATCAGTGATGATTCACCAAACTTTATTAAATATATAAGCAGAGTTTTACTCTGTGAGGAAGAGATGATCCACTTCATTATAAGAGGGAATGAGGATCTGTGACATTTACACAGTGTGTAAAATATGAGTGTTTCACACAGCGTTCCAGTGAACAACTCTTCTAGAACATACAGTATTAAATATTAATGATGAGATCAAAATAAAATATGGTGGTAATATTGTTGTTGACCCTGTTATGTGTAAAATGAAGGTTTATTCATGTAAAATTGTTTTAAACACATGATTATCCTGTAGTATTTTAGTAACAGTACAACTTCTCAAGTATCAGTTCTCTTCCTGTGTTCATCGTCATAAGAAAGAAGAGTCTTACACTTGTAGTCTATGGGGCGCCGTTTGTAAAGCGGCTCATGCTGAAAATAACAGCAACATTTTGTCACATTTAGCTTCAAACAATGTTTAAAAAACTGGTATGAATTTTTGATGGTCACTTTTTACCACATTTACAACAATATTTGTCAACTTAGAGATATTTTAAATAGTTAAATCTAAATATTAAATGTTACACCTAAATGCTAAATCTAAATCTAAATGTTAAATCTAAATCTAAATGTTAAATCTAAATCTAAATCTAAATCTAAATGTTAAATCTAAATGTTAAATCTAAATGTTAAATCTAAATCTAAATGTTAAATCTAAACGTTAAATCTAAATGTTAAATCTAAATATTAAATCTAAATCTAAATGTTAAATCTAAATCTAAATCTAAATGTTAAATCTAAATGTTAAATCTAAATCTAAATGTTAAATCTAAATCTAAATCTAAATGTTGAATCTAAATGTTTCGGGTGAAACTAAATATTTAACTAATATGCAAATTCAAAATGCCGGTAACCGGAAGTGCCAAAATAAAAGCTCGAGTGTGTGTTTATAGCATGGTTTATAGTGTCAAATAACGAATAAAAACCATCTCATAATAATAACTATAATATAACGATAATAACTACCTAAAATAATAAACACGTTTGGAGAAACTGTAGAGTTTCGTGATGAGAGTGATGACATGACATTCAGTCAAAGTGAGCCCCCTCGTGGCTGGCTATTATGGCTGCAGGTCATAAGTCCCGCACTTTTCATAAAAGTGACGCTAGCCTACTCTTCAAATACAGTTTCTCCAAATGTGTTTATTATTTTAGGTAGTTATTATCACGATAATCCATGTCCAAGAGTCCATTTCCTCGGATGAGATGGTTTTTGTTAGTCGTTATTTGACACTATAAACCATGCTATAAACACACACTGACCTCCTCGAGCTTTTATTTTGGCACTTCCGGTTACCGGCATTTTGATTTTGCATATTAGTTAAATATTTAGTTTCACCCTAAACATTTAGATTCAATATTTAGATTTAGATTTAACATTTAGATTTAGATTCAACATTTAGATTTAGATTTAACATTTAGATTTAACATCTAGATTTAGATTTAACATTTAGATTTAACATTTAGATTTAGATTTAATATTTAGATTTAACATTTAGATTTAGATTTAGATTTAACATTTAGATTTAACATTTAGATTTAGATTTAGATTTAACATTTAGATTTAGATTTAGCATTTAGATTTAACATTTAACATTTAGGTGTAACATTTAATATTTAGATTTAACTATTTAAAATATCTCTAAGTTGACAAATATTGTTGTAAATGTGGTAAAAAGTGACCGTCAAAAATTCATACCAGTTAAATACAACATTGTTTGAAGCTAAATGTGACAAAATGTTGCTGTTATTTTCAGCATGAGACACTTTACAAACGGCGCCCCATAGTAGTCCAGCCGGCAGTTCACATCACACTGATTCCCTCCACAAAAACACAATAGGATTTTCCCATAGGCTTCTGGATTATCGCAAAAAAAACAAGCTTTATGATCAACAAAAGTTCATGATACACACATGTTTCAGATGAACACAACTTTTATGAATATTAAAGCCTAAATGCAGTCGCCAGAAGTGAAAAGCTAAAGGTAGACTATAAACGAACTACATCACGGTCACATGACTTCAACGTCACTATCACTAAACTTCAGACAACTCTTTCAGTTTTGATCTAGAAACATTTTCCCTGAAGGTTCGAGTTAGAATAGTTTATACAGTCTCAATTATAAGCATATCAATGCTGTAAAAGCGCACTGAGTTTACATGTTCGGCTGATGACGTTTAATCTCCTCGACTGACTCTGTCGTCACATTTAGACAGAGCCGATCCTGACCTCCCTGGGGCCCTAAGCAAAAAAAAATTAAGGGGCCCTCCTACCTGACTCACACTAAATAAACTAAGTAAAATTTACTTTTTTTTTTATTTCACATGCATATTTTTTAAGTTAATTTCACATATGGAATTAAGTGTTACTTAACTAAGTTAGGTGAAAGTATTTTAACTTGGCTAGTAAAAGGTTGGGTAGTATCAATTTAGTTGAAATTTCCTTTGCATTACATTTCACTCAAACAATATAATATTAAAGTATACCACACATTTATGGTATGTGCTTTACTTGGGAAATCCATGTACTTTATACTATAGATGTTTTGCGAGACACCATATCTACATGTCAGATGTTAAGCATAATGTGAATGCAGAGACCTCAATACTTGTAGACAATACACAATGCCAATAAGATTTTTTATAGAAAATGAACTCCAAATGTCACAAAATGGCAAGTTACTAATCCTGACAACAAAAGCAATGATAAAACTGTATATACAGCTGGAAAACAGTGAAGAATTAACCTTGTTAATTAATCAAGGTTCAGTGCATGATTGGAACCCCAATATCAGAATTTGTATTTTATTACGTAGATATTTACGCTTTTGTTTACTTGCTGAGTAATAATATTATAAAGGTAATATAATAAAGGTATATGTGTAATATTAAGTATTCACACTTCAAATACAACAAATTGAATTCTTGAAATCACAAATGCATCCTGTGCTGTGAATGAATAAAACTAGCTAAAATTGCCACAGCATGTCACTGTGTTTTAAATGATAACAGCAATACTTAATACTTGAAGGTTATTATTTACTGAGGGATGTGCATCCATATTGACCAGTATGTCCAGTCAATCAAAATCTTAATTGCAATATAGACTATAAAGCCAATACATTGTTTTCCATCTGGCATTGCAGAGTTGTAACTTAACCTTGACTTGGAGAGTAGATGATCATTGTCTTGTTTTAAAAGTATGTGTGCCTACGCCTATAATGAGGATTGTCATCCCGCTATTGTAGTTTATTTTGGAAAGTGCGCGTTTCATTTCGTGCACGCGCATTTGAACGCATGTTAACGTGCGACGCGGTTATCTTTTCCCAGCTGCAGTTTATAAACAAGCAAACTCAGTCTACCTGATTGCTGTTCCCACAATTCACTCGCATAGTGTTTTTTCCTCTTTCTTCGTGACCAGAAGGATAGTTCCGCTTCATTTTCTCATTTCTCAACGATGTTGTAAACTTTGATTGACGCGCTTTGACACGAGGGGGAGGCGGGGCCTTGAGTAATTTGCGGGGCCCTACGCAGCTTGCGTAGTGTGCGTATAGGGCGGATCGGCTCTGCATTTAGACACTTGTTAGCAACCGCCTTTTTCAACACATTTAACAGCTTCAATAAATCACGAGTGGGGAAATACTGATGTATTTTATGTCGTAGAATAAAGCGTGTCTTGAGCTTGTGTTCACCACAGACCTTATTTCAGCCATTTAACCAAAACCCATTTAAAAAAAACCCATTGACTTCGGGACGATGAAACCAGAAGTGCTAAAATACAACTCGCTTCCAAGATTTGGCCTACAAACTGATGACATCCCTGCACCTCTATAGCCCTCTTACCCTGAGGGAACGTGAGGAGTTTCGGCACAGCGCCACCTAGTGTTGGCGGATAATGGAAAATTGATATTTTTGCCTATAAATAGTTTGTCCTTCAATAGTTTAATATCAAGCTGAATGACACCCAACTTTCCCATGTTGGCCATTTACTATTTTGTAGTAATATAATGCATTTTATGAACTCAATAGGATGTTATTACGAAACTTGGTGTGTGTGATCATGTCCTGGAGGAGCCTGAGAAGATATAAAGAGCTGTGTAGTGTTTTATACAATATCTTGTCAAAGCTACTGGCTTTTGCACTTAAACTTCATCATTGCTCTGATTCTCTGCTTTCTTAATGTTGCCTCTTGAGTGAATTGCCTCATAATCGCTGGTTGCTGCTGTATTTTACATTTTTAATAGCTTTATTGAACTGTAGACGAGGTGTACCAAAGAAAATTTAATTTTGTGTCATTTTTACATTTTATTTACATTATTGTTTTTTTAGTTGTTAGTAACATTTCTGGTTAGTATATACACTTTATAAACTGATAACAGTAAAATATATATATACACTCACCTAAAGGATTATTAGGAACACCATACTAATACTGTGTTTGACCCCCTTTCGCCTTCAGAACTGCCTTAATTCTACGTGGCATTGATTCAACAAAGTGCTGAAAGCATTCTTTAGAAATGTTGGCCCATATTGATAGGATAGCATCTTGCAGTTGATGGAGATTTGTGGGATGCACATCCAGGGCACGAAGCTCCCGTTCCACCACATCCCAAAGATGCTCTATTGGGTTGAGATCTGGTGACTGTGGGGGCCATTTTAGTACAGTGAACTCATTGTCATGTTCAAGAAACCAATTTGAAATTATTCGAGCTTTGTGACATGGTGCATTATCCTGCTGGAAGTAGCCATCAGAGGATGGGTACATGGTGGTCATAAAGGGATGGACATGGTCAGAAACAATGCTCAGGTAGGCCGTGGCATTTAAACGATGCCCAATTGGCACTAAGGGGCCTAAAGTGTGCCAAGAAAACATCCCCCACACCATTACACCACCACCAGCAGCCTGCACAGTGGTAACAAGGCATGATGGATCCATGTTCTCATTCTGTTTACGCCAAATTCTGACTCTACCATCTGAATGTCTCAACAGAAATCGAGACTCATCAGACCAGGCAACATTTTTCCAGTCTTCAACTGTCCAATTTTGGTGAGCTCGTGCAAATTGGAGATGAGTGGTACCCGGTGGGGTCTTCTGCTGTTGTAGCCCATCCGCCTCAAGGTTGTGCGTGTTGTGGCTTCACAAATGCTTTGCTGCATACCTCAGTTGTAACGAGTGGTTATTTCAGTCAAAGTTGCTCTTCTATCAGCTTGAATCAGTTGGCCCATTCTCCTCTGACCTCTAGCTGATCAACAAGGCATTTTCGCCCACAGGACTGCCGCATACTGGATGTTTTTCCCTTTTCACACCATTCTTTGTAAACCCTAGAAATGGTTGTGCGTGAAAATCCCAGTAACTGAGCAGATTGTGAAATACTCAGACCGGCCGGTCTGGCACCAACAACCATGCCACGCTCAAAATTGCTTAAATCACCTTTCTTTCCCATTCTGACATTCAGTTTGGAGTTCAGGAGATTGTCTTGACCAGGACCACACCCCTAAATGCATTGAAGCAACTGCCATGTGATTGGTTGATTAGATAATTGCATTAATGAGAAATTGAACAGGTGTTCCTAATAATCCTTTAGGTGAGTGTATATTATCAGCAGTAAACGTAGAACAAACAGGCAGGGATCAAACACGAGCAAAAGAGATATCCAAGGCTGAACACAAACGGACACGTTAAATAAAATTGGTTGCCAGTAAGCCTGTAAATGTACAAGAGTACTGTAAATAATGAGGAAACAATGGAAACAGGGAAAACGCTCAGAAACGTCAGCCAGGGCAGAACAAGACTTCGCAATGATGGAGTGGAGAGAGACTGAATAAATAGTCTGAATGATGAGCGGCAGGTGTGCTGATAACCAGTGCCAGACACGGGTCATTAGGGGTGGGCGGATCGATCCTGAAGTATCGATACTTTCGATACTGACGTGGTATCGAAAAGGATCGATCCTCACGTACAAATATCGATCCAAATGTGTGTGTTTTTTACCAGTAATTTGTATTAATTTAGCACGCAATTCAGTGCGTAAAATAAGCTTCTAAGTGGAAAAATAAGCGCATGTTAGCGAATAATTGTATAGGATAGAACTATTTCTCCTAGTCATCCTGATACAAGACGAAACCAATCGATCACAGGGAAAACGTGACTGAAAACAGTTCGATGCTGGTGCTTCGCTGAGCTCACAGGCCCAGTACGTTTGGGAAACGAAGCCTTGCTTGGATGACAGAGAAACAATCGGGAGTTATTTCGCAATAAACAAACCAAAAGTGTACATAACGGTTCAAAATGTTGACGTCAGTAAGATTTTTTTTAATGAAATTAATATTTTTATTCAACAAGGATCGATGCATTAAATTGATCAAAAGTGACAGTCAAGTGTTTTACAATGTAAAAAAAAAAAATCTTTTTTATATAAATGCTGTTCTTTCAACTTTGTTCATCAAATAATTCTGCATAAAATGTATCATGGTTTCCACAAAAATATGAAACTGTTTCCAACATCGATAATAATAATTTCTTGAGCAGCAAATCAGCATATTAAAATGATTTCTCATCATGAAGAATCATGAACACTGGAGTAATGATGCGGAAGATTCAATTACTATGACATAGAAAACAGATAGCCTATGTTAAATTGTAACAATATTACCGTTTTCCCTGTATTTTTGCAGAAAATACAGTGCAGAAGAGAATTAAAAATCTTACAGACCCCAAACTTTTGAACTGTAGACTAGTGTACAATAGTGCATTTAATATAATTAGGGTAGTTTGGTAAAAGTCACTGACTAATTACAGGCGAGTTGAGACAACAAATCACAAAAAATATTTAGGCCTAGTAGTCATGAAAACGTATTCAGATTTAGCATATTAATTATGCATTCACCTCATAAATCATGACACACTGCTCTAGCACAGGAAAGTGCATGTAAGTTCAAGTGCATGCTTTTAAAATAAAAAAAGTATTGGTATTGGTATTGATATCGACGATACTGACACTGTATTTACTTGGTATCGGATCGATACAGAATTTTGCAGTATCGCCCACCACTACGGGTCATGGGGAATGGAGTTTAAATGGATAATGTCAGTATTCGGGAGAGGGAGCCCTCTGGAGGCGAGTAGGAGGAATCACAGAGGCTTGATTCGTGACACAGTGTCTGTGGACAGTCTTTTTCATTTATCATTGATCACTGAATATATCGGACCCTCGTTTGTTGAGATGTTTTGTGGATGTGTTGCTGTTACGTAGATCAGTTCTGTCCCGCTGTCCTGTGTTGCTTTAGGAGACTTTATTTTGGCATAATAATCACCGGCTGTATCTGTCACCTGATTGATCGAGTGGGTGTGACTGGGGTTTGAATCAGGCTGCTGATTGGTTACTGTGGTGTAAACAGGACAGACATTTGTGCAGTTGCTGAGGTGTGATGCAGGCGT
Source organism: Leuciscus idus (assembly GCA_021554675.1). Classification (NCBI taxonomy): domain Eukaryota; kingdom Metazoa; phylum Chordata; class Actinopteri; order Cypriniformes; family Leuciscidae; genus Leuciscus; species Leuciscus idus. Next base: position 11,567,649 of record CM038623.1, read on the forward strand.
CTGATTGGATGAAGATGCAGGCGTCTGATTGGATGAAGATGGAGGTGTCTGATTGGATGAAGATGGAGGCGTCTGATTGGATGAAGATGGAGGCGTCTGATTGGATGAAGATGCAGGCGTCTGATTGGATGATGTTACCGTGGTGACATCACTGTTTGGAATCTCTTCATACATGCGGTCAGTCTGAAAAACAACACATACATCAATAATTTACTAGTTTACATAGACAATTCTCTCTGTTGATCAATAAACAATAATTGAACATGTATGTCTGATCTTCTACAGGTAAAGACTTGAACACTCACCTCTGTATTGCGCTGCATGTTTTGCTGAAATAAAGCTGAATGGAGCATGAATAGAGAAAAAAGACAAATCAATTTCAACACTAAAAACAGGACTTTATGATCACAAACAAACTGTTACCTGTCCCAGATTTCCTCTTCCTCTTCTTCAGGATGATGAAGGTTCCAGAACACAGAGTCAGAACCAGCAGAACCGAACCCAGACCGCCAGTAACAGAAGCCAGATCTGAACGCAACCAAATTAACCACATTAAATATTCTTATATTGTAAATATACAGTTGTTATATAGTGTAACTGAAACTGCAATGGTAAACCTCAACTCTACAGAAGAAAACACTTCTCTTTACGGTTGATGTCAAACCAAATTAACCACATGAAATCTGATATGTGCATCATTTATATTTATACACTAGATCAAATATGTCTCAACAAATATTCAAAGCAATTTCCTTTCAAAGATTGATCATGTGATCAAAGAGTTGCATTATGGGTAGAGCCGGACAGTAACGGAGTACATTTACTTGAGTACAGTACTTAAGTACAATTTTGAGGGATCTGTACTTTACTCGAGTATCATTTTTGGGGAGTACTCATGACTTTACTCAAGTATATTTGAGAGGCAAATATTGTACTCTTTACTCTACTACATTTCTATCCATAACCGTGAGTACCCGTTACTTCTTCTAAAAAAAATAAAAAAAAAATGAAAAAAAAAAATCTCGGAAACCCTAATTTTGTTGTTTCCCTCTCAAACGTGATTGGATTGTGCAGGCGCCACTGATTGGGACAGCCTATCAGCAATCACCTTCAGCTTTCCGCCAAAGTCAACTCCATGGTCAGATTTAGATAAGTTACGAAACCATGGACGAAACCATGGATGAAGACGCAGAAGGTCCATCCCGGGAATGTGCCAACCCGCGGCCCCACCTCGCCAGACTATTTCAATTTTCTGAACAAGTTAATGATAGTTTTCGCTTCAAGTGTTTGCTGTGTTTACCAATGTATGTAAGCACTGTGGCAGTAGTAATGCAATATTTAGAAAATGTACTCTTGATACTAAAGTACTTTTAAAAACAAGTACTTTTTTTTATTCGCTTTGGTACTATTTTCACAAGTTAGGTGTACATTTTCAAAACTCTTAGTACAAAAATCCAAACTCATCACACTTGAAACGCAGCTAGTCATTCTTTCAAAACCTGATGTAATGCTTTCAGTCAGTTGCATATGTTTTCAGTCCACCTAATCATTGTTTCAAACACAAGATTATTGTAATATGTAATGAGAACATTTGGTTTAATCACCGAAACACAACAGTATGATCTTCTTTCAATTTAGTACTTTTAACAATTAGTTCATCCAACAGCAAACAATGCAAGATACATGTTTCAAATCGGCCTTAGAAGTGCTGAAATTAATATGCTACGGTACTATAAAAAACAGATTACACAGTTTTCACATTAGGCAATACAATTACATTACCCAACATTTACATACAGTAATATATAATTTCCAAAATATCCATCCTATGTGTAATCAAGTGAAGGATCAATGAAGACATCTTCTACAATCATTTGGGAAAATTAGTTTTTTATTTTTCAGATATAATTGTAACATAGGTATACTTTCTATAATGAAATGTAACTAAATGAGAACAAAACATAACATTTAGTGCACACATTACATTCATTTGGATCAATCAAGCCTGTCTTGAGCATTTGGCCATAGATTCTCGTCCACATCACAATGAATGTTATCATTGTTCATGCACCTTGGAAAAAACCTTTTGGCATGACGAATCCATGCTTGACATTGGTCTACACTGATGTCATCACATGCATCATCCATAGCCTGAATTTTGTGTTCAAAATTTACTAAATTTATATAACGAGCGAGAACGTCATGAATCCATTTTCCAAAGCGTGTTTTTGTCTTCTCCTGAATCACTACAGTATAATACCTATAATAAGTGTTTATACTGGGTCTACTTTACACTGGTCGGGTCGCACCGCTGAGGAATAATCCAGTGATCCAGTAATCCAGTATTATTAACCTCTAGAGCGCCAAAAGTTACAGACTGCAGATTTAAGTGTTGAATATCAGGCACCTCTGATCACATTTAGCTGGATATCTGTGTAGTGATGATATCCAGCTCCACATCCGTACGGTCCAGCATCTTCCATCTTCAGGTTACTGATGGTCACTGTAAATGATCTGGTCTGAGGATTATCCTTCAGTGAGAATCTGGGTGAGGTCTTTTTTCCATGAGATTGTAGTATAAGGACACTGTCTCTGTAAACTCCTCTGTAGAAGTATTTGTAAGAGTTTTCATATCCTTCTGGATAAGAGCACGTAATGATCACTCCTCGTCCCTCTGTTCCTCTCACTGTAATGTCCACAGACAGTGAACTGCTCACTACACACACACACACACACACACACACACACACACACTGCTTTACTCATGTACACTGATAACATACACCATAATGTTAGATAATAAACACTTTTAGTAGAGATCTTCAGCTCTTACCCGTCAGCAGAAACACACAAACTATCAGTGGAAACTTCATTTCTTCATCAGTTCAGTTCAGAAAATCAGTCTGAAACTCTCAGTAGTTCCTCACACGACTCTCTGAAACTCAAACAGCAATAATACTGCTCTCATCTATATGTGGAGAGTAAAATAATACGCTTGTTTCTCGTCTCACGTGTTGAGAGTCAAACTCATACTGTTCACTGACTGTGTGTCTGTGTTTCCGTGTGGTGTTAGATGTGAAAACGCCTCTCGGTTTTGACCAGGAAATTATTCATCAACCACAACCTGTTTCTGTCTTTAACATGTTTTAGTGTTTTCTGTTGCCCTTTTGCTCTTTTTCTTCTTCCAAATTTTTAAATATATTTTCAAAACATGTTAATTACATGTTAAGCATCATCCACTAATAGGAAAACATGTCAAACATTTTAAGGAAACAATCCTTGCCAAACTCTGAATGAAAAAGACATGAGATGAAGAAGAAATGTTTGTTAGGGGTATTTTCTGTGGTAATCGACAGCATGGAGAAACACTGTTGTTTACAGAAACTATAAATAATACAGAATATTGCTTCAACATTAAAATCACTGTTTCTCCATCGCATGAGCTCTGGAAGAAGAGTTGCATTGTGGGAAACGTAGTGTGTTTAGCTGAAGCCTCAAAGCTCTTCCTGTGGCTGTAGTTTCACTTCCTGTTTGGCCTGTTTATAATGATGAAGCTTTTCTTAAGCATCTCAATAACACCAAACTAATCTGTGCCATTTATATGTTGCTTGCAATGATTTATACGGATATTCATCTACTTTTGAATGGTGCAGTTCCAACATCAGCCAGCAGGAGTGAACCGATGACAACAGACAAACCTTCAACTGAACATCCAACAAGGAAACGATATTCACATTAATAACTACAGACTCACAATATAATAATAATGAAATAAAATATATGCTTTACTTGCAATCAAGAATAACTAATGAATAAATATTTATTTATTTTTTGCATTTATCTTTCGCCACATGACAGAGATCTGATATTCTATTTGTCATATTTATGTTCTGCATAAAACTGAAGAATATTCGGTACGTCCTATTAAAAAAAATAATGATAATAATCAAATACAATATTTAATAAAATAATAATGTGTCGAGGTCTTGGAACTGATTATTTCAACATGACAACTTGACAGCTCAACAATAAACCATGAGAAAACATGAGATCAAGTATGTGAACTTGCAAAATACACATATTATAATTTTACATTTTATAATTTTATTTATTTCTACATAACTCTTCAGTATATGTTGGTGTGCCTTAAGCAGTTTTTGACAATTCTGCAGGGATGGGATCATTTTTTCCATCTTTAATTTATTTACTACTTAAATTATGACTACATTATTATGTAATTATTTGACCCATTTAAAAAAAAAATATTTAGCACGTTTTAAAACTTTTTGGTAAATGCCATAAATTGTGTATGACAGATATGATCATCATTTATTATGCATGTTATTAATATTTATAAATGATAAATTAACAAATGACATTAATTATAATCTATTAATGAATCTGTCTAATAACGTCTACAAATGAGCCGCATTCAACCAACTCCGATGTCAATCTAAACTGAATATATATATATATATATATATATATATATATATATATATATATATATATATATTTGCCTTGATTTGAGGAATATATTTGCCTTGATTTGAGGAGTATAAGGCTTTCTACAGTTTTTGAAAGAGAAATCCCATAATGCCGGAAGGTCACAGGTCACTTCTCTGACACAGTACATACCCCATTGACTTCCATAGTATTTTTTTCCAGCGTAATAATCAAGGAACACCATGGGCGCAGCAGCACAATGATATCATGCAGCACCTGAAAATAGTCCCCGTAGGCTAAGTGCAGCAACTAGGTTGAGCTGCAGCAGATGAATTGGTTAGTGACTGGATTATTACGCCTGAATGAGATTATAGTTCCATGTCAAATCAGCCAAGAAAATTGTTACGTTTAATTTTCCATTGGTCTTATTACACTTTCTAACTTGAGAGGAGACAAGATTTAAATAGGAAAATTAACGGAAATCTTAGTCACTTTTTAACGTGATGCTAGCAGGCGAGATGCTAATGGTCTAATAGGATTCAATGATCTATGCTAGGCTGGAGCTAAAAGTGGTATCGCCAGACTCCGAGAACGGCTGGATGAACTGGAGAAAGGTAAAAAATCAATGGTTTAACTCAAGGGGAGGTGGAAAATGAGTGTAATTTCCCAAATGGTGGAATATCCCTTTAACAAAAGAATAATATGTGGCATTTTTTTCCAGATAGCAACAAGAGGCGGCATAAGATACGAAGAGTCATTTTAAATGACAAAAAACGCCTGGCAGCAGCTGTTGCCGAGTACAATCATCTGGCTGAACCGTCTGGCCAAATTGTCTCTACTGATGCCATTATCCAGACGGACACGTGGCCTTGGCAAAGTGAAGTAAGTTCTTTTTTTCTTTTTTTTTTTTAAATTGAAAAACATTTATGGTCTGACTCAGTACTATGCAATGTTGGTTTCTATCAGGGTTTCCATGCTCATAGAAACCTTAGACCTATGTCGCAGAAATTTCAAAATCCAATCTTGATATTGTCTATCTAGATGTCAATCACATTGCACAGGGCTCCCTTGAAAAGTAGAAAAGTAATACCTCAATGGGAAAAAATAAATGATAAATAAAAACACGTTCTATACATAACTCCACTTTCACCTTTTGCAGACCTTCACACCAAAAGGAAGGTCTTTGATAATTTTATGGCTGTGCAACGCCTGAAGGAGGAAGAAGTAATCCTCTGTAAGGAAATGCTGCAACACTGGACAGCACTAAAGGCACAATACTTGAAACTGGGAGCCCTTTCTTCAAACTGTAAGCACATCTATGTCTGTGTCAAAAGGGGTCGCACACCGGACGCACAGCTCAGCGCCGCGCAGCGCCACGTCTTTTAAATTCGAACACATTATTCTCTATGAGTGTACACACACCGTACACACACACTGCGTCTGTCGCCGGCGCCCAGCAACGGCTCAGGACCTTGTTCAAAATCCTGCCGCGCCACAGAGCGCCATTTAAATAGTTTTACATTAAATGTACATTTATTTGTCTCAAATCGTCGTTAATGTATACTGACTTCACCCTGTGCTACAATAAACATTTAGTTTTACATTCATTCACAGAAGTCAGCTGCTTGAATGAAAATTGCAGATGTTATCGGATTTTCAGGTGATATTCCCAATTCATTCAGTTAACGGGCGCTCTGAGGTAAAGTGAATACAGACTGCAGACTAAGCAACGATTGTATTTAATTGTACAGTACAATCATAACATAGTACAGGCATTATCTTAATTTCATAATGTCCTTAAACATAACAATATTGCTGGCCATAAACTGAGAAAGTGTGCGTCCGGTGTGCGATACCTCGAGTTGTCCTAGACGTAGCGCGGCGCGGCGCTGAGCTGCACGTCCGGTGTGCGACCCCCTTCACTCTTTCATTGGGATAGAAGTGTCTGCAATATCTTACTTACACTTTTTTTCCACTGTTTTGCAGGAGTGAGTATGTTTGGTGTAGATCCCATGTCCGTTATTACAGCAATTAAATAGGCAGTGAAATGTTATTGATTTCATTATTGATTTATTGTTATTATGTTTTTGCAGCCTCTCTTGTTGACCTCTCTGAGGATGCACAAAAAGGACTGCAGTGTCTGGTTCATCAGAGGCTCAGCAAACTGAAAGCAGAAATGCTTTTAGTCAAGGGCCATTACAAAACTATCCTGAATGGTAACTCACACCTGGAGATGGAGTTGGAAGAAGAAGACCTCGAACTTGATGCTATAGACTCTGATTTCAGCTGTTCTGATGAGGACTCTGACTGAATGTCATCTGCCATCAAACATCCTTCAATAACTTGTTGTGGTGGTGGTGCGTGTGGTGTGTTGTTGTTGTGGTGGTTGTTGACATGTTGATGGTTGTGGGTGCTGTGGTTGAGACTGTTGTTGTATGATGGCGTGTGATGGTGCTTGGGTTCTGCAACTTAGTACACAACAAACCCCCAGGCAATGTTTATGGCTTTGGATAAATATGTCATACAAATTAATAATCAATGTGTGTTATTGTGTTAAATAATTGAGATGTTAAACCTCAAACATAGCTAAATCCTCATCTGTCCATTAAAGTACTGTGTCCCATAACACAGACAGTCAAATGTTGTGTGTATTTACAAGTTGCAGGATATTGGTGTAAATCTTTTCAGTGTTATCTTAGGTCTGTGTATTTTGAAAAATAATTGTTCGCACGCGCACACACACACAAACAAACAAACAAACAAACACACAAAATTAATTAATCCTACTTTGTAATTGTTGTACCACACTGATGGTGTCGATGAAGAAATATACATTGTGCCCTGTAACCTGATTACCTACTTCAGATTTTCTTTGTATTTATATATTTGCTATGTATGCTACTTCATTGTGATCCTTCCTTCTAATCTTTATTTGTATGACCTGTGACTACTTCATATTCTTCCCTTTTGTTTTGTAACATTCAAGATCTTCTGGAATGACAATAAAGTATCTTTCTTCTTTTGTTATCAACTGTTTATTGAGTTTATAGGTGGGGGTGGGGGGCAATGAAGCATCTTTGATCTCACTGATTTCTTTCTATGCAGATCATTACTTAACAAGACAATTGTCATTAACCTTTGTTGGTTTTTTATGTTCTTCACAAAAAAGTGAACCAGCTTCATGCCAAGTCTGTGCTATTTGAATGGCCTAGCTAATATATATATATATAAATACTGTAACTTAGTTACTTTTACTTACACATGTAGGCTGCAACATATGTTCAGTTCAAATACAATAACAAATACAAAATTTGAGGCCAAATCAACACCTTGAACTCATTGTTGTGTTCCTCAAACCATTCCTGAACCATTTTCTTTGTGTCATTATCCTGCTGAAAGAGGCTATACTGCCATAAGGGAATACTGTTCCATGAAAGGGTGTACATGGTCTGAAACAATGCTTAGGGAGATGGTACATGTCAAAGTAACATCCACATGAATGGCAAGACTCAAGGTTTAGCAGCAAAACATTGCCCAAAGCATCACACTACCTCCACAGGCTTGTCTTATGTACATAGTACATCCTGGTGCCATTTGTTGTTCAGGTAAACAATGCACATGCACCCGGCCATCCACATGATATATTGCCTATTTCTGGCAGTGGACAGGTCAGCATGGACAGCCTGACTGGGCTGTGACCATCACCTGTAAATGTAATTTGACATCAGAATCAGAATCAGAATCTGAATCAGCTTTATCGGCCAGGTTTGCGTAAACAAACAAGGAATTTAACTCCGGTCAATCTTTGCTCTCAAAGTACAACACTCACGTAACATATAAGAAAAAAAGCATAAAAAAGAATAAAAACAGAACAGTAAGAATTAAGGGTGTGACGAGATCAAAACGCGACGAGATTTCTCGTTGAGGTGAAAAGTTGTCTCGTGCGTGTTGTTGTGACGTCAGCGTGATGGAGCATGAAATTAGTATTGAAGATGCCCCTGCCACTTTTAAATCGTTTGTGTGGCAACATTTTGGTTTTCCTGTGGAAATTATAAATGGCGAAAGAGTGACAGACAAGACGAACACAATATGTAAACATTGTAAGAAAACAATGCCGTACACCGCGGCTAACACGAGCACTATGCAAAAACACATACAGTACCACCACAGCTCTCTACTAAAGCTAGCTGCACCTGTGACGAAAACATTAAAAGGGCAAACAACTCTAAATGCCTTTGCATCTCTTCCACCGTCAAGTGCAAGAGCCACAGCAATAACGAGAGACATCGGCGTTTTCATTGCAGCTGATATGAGGCCATTTCTGTCAGGACCACTACCGTCAAATATGATTGACAATTAGCATACAGTTTGGATTGGCGGTATGGTTCCGTTCTGGGCGAGAACTCCCTGCGCATCCATGCAGCCTAGCATGGATAAGAGCAGGGAGAGCAGCAATAATCCCCCTTGGGGTAAACAGAACAGAACCAACATGAAAATTTGCAAATATATTTAATTCAAGATTTTAAAGTAACACATTATTCGATAATTATTCTGATTCAAGGGGAATCAGAATGTCAAATCCTGACAGGGCGAGAGGAGGAGCTGGGGATGGAGGAGGGTAATTAGCTCCTGAGAAACGCGATAGCTGCTGCTGATAATACTGAAGGAGCTTATATATGTATTTGGTGATAGGTGTCGTATTCCTATAGGTAGATGTGGATCATCTGAGGGTCAGCTGATGCGAGCTTGACTAACGTGACCTGCCAGAACTAACGCTACGCTTGATTTTCTGTGGTGGAAAATCTGGGATTTCGGCGACTCCTCCGCACACTGGAACCGAGGTACACCATTCCATCACGCGCGCATTTTACTCGCAATGTGGTCCCAACCCTCTACAAAGAAACCAAGGTCAAAGTTGTACAGACTCTGAAAGAGGCAGAAAGCATCGCCATTACTACAGATGGTTGGACTTCTAGGTGTACGCAGGGCTATATCACAATTACAGCCCACATAATCAACAGGGACTGGGAAATGGTGAATTTTGTACTGCAGACTCGCCCACTTTTTGAGTCCCATACAGGGACAAACATAGCTGAAGTTTTACAAGCAGCTGTCACTGACTGGGAGATTAAAAAAACAAACCATGGCATCGCAATTGTGACTGACAATGCGCGTAATATATGATGTTTTATTAACAAAGTTCGGGAGGAACACGTTCTAATGATCAAACAATCAAGTCATTCCAACCAGCTGTCAGCAATCAGTAATCAACAGGTCCACTCAATCAGCATGATTAAAGGCCTATAAATACTCACAGTCGACTCACCCATTATCCTTGACAGTTTTCAGCATTTGGTTCTCCGTTTGCTACGATGTCTCAAATGCAACTCTCACCATCCAATGACGAGCTCAACCATGCTCCGGTTCCTCCGCCGCCATCAGCTGGCCCCAGGACCACTTCGTCTCCGCCTGATACCGCCTCCGTGCCCCAGGCTTCATCTCGCGGGCGCCGGTCTGCGCAAGCAACACCCCGCACGCCAAGACGCCGAGGCCTGCCTTCACCTCCACCGGCGAGGACTCCAGCTTTCTCCCCGGCATCCTCCTATCATTCGGCCATACCAACGATTCCGCCCATTGGAAAGTGGACAGTTTTGAGTCTAAGACAAGCGCTGATGAATTCCGATATTCAGCCCTCACGTAGGATGAACAAAGCACAATTATACAATTTGTACGTTACCTTGCAATCATCCAATCTCTCTCCTAAGTCCACCCCAGCTTCCAAGGCGGCCAGCAGGCTAGGCAAAACTCGGGAGGCCCCGAATTCGCCTCGCCCGACACCGCCACCTTCTTCTCGTACAAGATCCGGTTTTCTGCGTGCATCAGCCCGCGGTGCCAGGCCTTCAGCGAGCCTGGGCCGCGCCCCAGATTCCACCGCTGCAAGACCTCACTCGCCTCCCACTTCAGCTCAGCACTTCAGCGCGGCACTTCCGGCCGTAGCGCCATACACAGCTGGGCCCGCCGACCCACCCTCAGTCTCCCAGTTTTTTCCTCCTGCCGTTTCCAGCTCATTTCCTCTGCAGTGGCCTCCGGCTCCCGTAGCAGACGCTAGCGTGAGGCTGCCTCCGCTAGCGGCGCAGGCCCAGTCATTCCATCATCTTCCTGTGACTTCCACTAACCCCTCCCCTTTTCAGTGGCCTGCAGCACAAGCAAGCGCGAGGCTGCCTCCGCTTGTAACACAGGCTCACGCATCTCATTCTTATCCTCCTTTTCCCCCTCATGTTTCTCTTAATTTCCCTCCTCAAGCCCCTCAGGCCGACTTAAGCGTGAGGTTGCCTCCGCCGTCAGTCGCAGCCCCAGCTTCTCTCCCTTACAGCTCTCTCTTAAATGCAAAATCACATTTTTCTCTCTTCACAGCTACACCATTGCCCGTCCCATCAAACGCCGTCGCTCTGGAGCCTCCCCCAGTGGCCCACAACATCCGAGCACAGATCCTGGCAGGTGCGGACATAGACCTTTCAAATTTACTTTCTCTGCTTCCCGTGTCCGATTCTAACCGCCAGTTAGACTGCGGGGATTTTTCAGTCACGTTAAAAAATCAAAACACACATACATCACGTTTACTTTCTTTTTCTGAATTTTCTATCGCTTTCAGCCACTTCACAGAAGTCATTTGTTCAGCCTTCCCTCATAGGCGGCGCGAACTGAACGACTATTTAGCGCTCATAGCTGAGCTTGCGTTGTCTTATGGGGGAGGGCACTTTTACACATATCACAAGCTCTTCTCAGCAAAATGCGCTGTTAGAGTTTCACAGTGGAACCAGTGCCCTTACTGGGGAGCACTCGACACCGACCTTCACAGCAGAGTATTCCTTGGCTGCAGGAACATTTCTTGCGCGGTCTGCAGGTCAGTAACACATTCCACAATATCGTGCCCACAAGTTAACCCCTCCATTCCCCCCGGCCCGGAAACTGCACCAGTTAAATCCACCAGCTACGTTCCAAGACCGGCAACCATCAACTCAAATCCCCACGATGCCAATTTCAGCTCCAGAGCATCTACGGACAGCAAACAGCCTTGCAACAATTTTAACATTGGAAAATGCACCAGGCAGCGTTGTCGGTACTTGCACATATGCAGTTTCTGCGGCGGTGCTCATGCCCGTCCTGTATGCCCTGTGTTTAAAGAGGTCAATAAAAAATCAAAAAATTATTTATCGACTCCCGTGGATATTTCTCGCCTTTCTATCGAACTAGCTCACCACCCGGACTCCGACTTCACTGAATATCTGCTGTCCGGCCTTCAACACGGTTTTAAACCTGGAGTGGTATGCCCGCTCTCCCAAAACATCATCTGCCATAATCTCCAATCGGCTCTCGCCGAGCCCGACGTAGTAGACAACCTGATTAAAAAAGAAGTCGATTCAGGCTTTATGATTGGTCCCTTTGACGATCCTCCATTCAAAGTTTTTCGCATTAGCCCCATTGGAGTGGCTACGAGAAAGTTTTCAGGTAAGAAACGTCTCATAGTCGATCTGTCAGCTCCGCATAATTCCCTGTTCCCAAGCATTAACAGCCTGATCCCACTTGACGAATTTTCTCTCAAATACCACGACGTGGATCACGCAGTCGACCTGATAAAAATCGTGGGTCGGGGCGCTTGGCTCGCAAAAATTGACATCACCTCGGCTTTCAAAGTGATGCCCATCCACCCGGATTCATGGCACTTATTCGGAGTGCGCTGGCATGGGAAATTTTATTTCGCTGTACGCTTAACTTTCGGATGCAAAAGCAGCCCCAAAATTTTCGACATGCTATCCGAAGCTGTTTGCTGGATCTTGTCAAACAATTACGCAATTCCTCACCTCATTCACCTGCTAGACGATTTTCTAATCATTTCGCCTCCCGGCGCCATTCCAGCCGCCCATATTCTCACAGTTCAAAGAGTTTTCTCCGAGCTCGGAATCCCCATCGCCCAAGAGAAAACCATGGGTCCCGCCACATCCATCGAGTTCCTTGGCATTAACTTAGATTCAGTTAAATACCAGGCATCCCTGCCCAAGGAAAAAATCGATAGAATAATCCTCATCTCATCTACCCTTGTAAACCAGTCAAAGTGCTCCAAACGCGAACTCCTATCCCTGCTCGGCCACTTAAACTTCGCCATGCGCATCATTTCACAAGGCCGCCCTTTCATTTCTCATCTCCTCTCTCTCGCGTCTTCAGTTCACGCGCTAGAGGATCTTATTTCCCTAACCGCAGCGTGCCGCGACGAACTCAGGCTATGGATAACATTCCTTAATCAGTGGAACGGCCTATCTTTTTTTTATAAGAACCTAATATCATCCCCCATCGACATCCAGCTATTCACAGATGCAGCCCCCTCAGTCGGCTTCGGGGGGTTTTGCCAAGGACGCTGGTTCGCGTCTACATGGCCCCCTCAAATCCAGGACACGCTTCAGTCCTCCGCATTCTTCGAGCTTTACCCTCTTGTAGTAGCAGCCTTCCTGTGGGGAAAAGAATGGACTGCTAGCAGTATCATAGTGCATTGTGACAACGAAGCTACAGTTCAGTGCATTAATAAAGGCCGTTCCCATTCACCCGCGTTGATGCCACTTTTAAGACGTCTAATCTGGATTTCAGCGTGCGATCAATTTATCTTAATCGCTAAACATATCCCCGGGTCAAAAAACCAAATTGCTGACTCTCTGTCACGCTTTATGTTTCAGAAATTCAGGACGCTGGCTCCAGAGGCGGACAAATTCCCAACTCCAGTACCTCATTATTCGGAATTAATATTTCCGTAACCCACCCGTTTAAATCCCTCCTCGACACAACGCTCGACACCATTCTCCAAGCAGTTTCTCCCAGGACTCTCCAATCCTACGTGACCGCATGGAGATGTTTTAAAGCCTTCCACCTTTCCTACAACACACCATTCCCTGATTTTTCTCTCCTTTCAATTACCTCCTTCATCTCTTAAGTCGGGTCCATCAAAGGCTACCTGAGCGGCATCCAATTTTTTCACAAATTGATACACGGCACCCCCTCCACGGAAATAAATAATTCTCAAACCTCCCTCCTAATTAAAGGCATCCAACGATCCCAGCCCACCCGTCCGGACTCAAGACATCCCATCACGTTAGACATTCTTACTAAATGTATTCATACCCTCCGCACAGGCTATCAATCCCTTAACACCTCTCGCACACTCGACGCCATGTTTATTCTAGCCTTTTTTGGTTTTCTCAGATGCTCGGAACTGGCTATCACTTCCAGATTTGACCCAAAAGTCCACCCAAGCATCTCAGACCTATCAGTACTTGACAGTGAAACAATCTCTTTTCTGATTAAACAAAGCAAAACAGACCAAACCAAAAAAGGTCATTTTATATACATTTTCAACCTTTCATCACCAATTCAACCATACCAAACTATACTGGCATACCTCCAACTGAGAAACTCTCATGCTAAATCCCATCTCGAACCCCTATTCGTAGACGACTCCAACAAACCCGTGACGCGCTTTTGGTTCCAAAAGCACCTCAAATCTGTTCTCCAACATTCAGGCATCCCAGCAGAGAATTTCTCCAGCCATTCCTTCCGCATCGGGGCAGCAACCTCAGCAGCCCAAAAAGGCCTCTCCCAGCAGCAGATCCAAGCTCTCGGAAGATGGTCCTCAGATGCTTATCAAAGCTACATCAGGACCAACCGATTCCATATCAAAAAAGCCCACCAAACCCTTGTCGGATAAAAAAAAAAAAAAAAAAAAAAAAAAAAAATTATATAGATAATCTTCTCTGTCTTCTCTTTCCCCGTCCAGCGAGTATTGATCTCCCAGCGGACGCAATGAGAGCCTTCTCGGTGGAGCATCTATGTCTTCTTTTTTCTACGTCCAGCGAGTGTTGATCTCCCAGCGGACACAACAAGAGTTTCCAGGCTAAGCATCTTCGTCTCCTCCTTCTCTGTCCAGCGAGTATTGATCTCCCAGCGGATACTCAGAGAGTTCCTGAGGTCAAGCATCTTCGTGTCCTCCTTCTCCGTCCAGCGAGTATTGAGCTCCCAGCGGACACAACGAGAGGTTTCCCGGTCATTCACGTTTTCTCTTTTCCTGACTGACGAGGTTTACCTGTTCCGATGCCGTGACTATTGCCGAACATCCATAATTACCCGTCCGGACGTGGCGAGAGCTCCTTGCCAAACATCCAGGCTTCTCCTTGAAATGCCAGCCCGCCAATCTCTGCACTCTTTTCGGGGGGGTTCTTTAAGCTGGCGGCTGTCCTTTGCTCACTTAGCTTTTTGGGGAGTACTCTGGGTTCGGGCCCAATTTCCGAGCTCGGAGCCCTCCCCCCGGACAGCACGCCAAATACGCATAACTATTTATTCTCTGATCATTTGTAAGTGTGAACTCGTGAAATGATGTTTTATTAACAAAGTTCGGGAGGAACACGTTCTAATGATCAAACAATCAAGTCATTCCAACCAGCTGTCAGCAATCAGTAATCAACAGGTCCACTCAATCAGCATGATTAAAGGCCTATAAATACTCACAGTCGACTCACCCATTATCCTTGACAGTTTTCAGCATCCCTCCACCACCCCATCTCCTCACACTTACCTGGTTATCTTCCTAACCAAGAGATACGGGGGGAGTACTCTGGGTTCGGGCCCAATTTCCGAGCTCGGAGCCCTCCCCCCGGACAGCACGCCAAATACGCATAACTATTTATTCTCTGATCATTTGTAAGTGTGAACTCGTGAAGGACGTGGCTGTGCGTGAGGCAGGATTAGAGCCGCACATCAAGTGCTTTGCGCACACGATAAACCTCGCTACCCAGGCTGGCCTCGGTGTTGCGCGCGTCACTCGGTTGCTTGGGCGGGTGAGACGAGTAACAGCTTTTTTTCACCGGAGTTCAACGGCCGCCGCGTTATTCACGTCCAAGCAGAAGATGCTACAACTGCCACCACACAAATTAATCATGGACGTTACCACTCGATGGAATAGCACTTTAGATATGCTGGTTCGTTACCTGGAGCAGCAAGCTGCCATATCAGCAGCTCTCACCAGCCCTGAGATGAGACAAAATGCCCGTAACATTGATACACTGGACAGCAGCGATATCTTGAATGCCGAAGACCTTGTGAAGCTGCTGAATCCTCTGAAAACAGCCACCACAGTCTTATGTGAGGAGAAGAGCCCCACAGTGTCTCTCATTGTGCCACTGAAGAGCATGATTGAACAGAGCATGGCGCCAAATGACGGCGATTCCCCCACCGTGGCAGACACAAAGAGAGCAATCCTCAGTAATATTTCAGGGAGATACAGCGGAGATGCATACAATCTTCTGTTAGAGAGCACTGCGCTGGACCCAAGATTCCTGACTCTACCGCAGCTACTAGACCATAACCAACGCGAGTCTGTCTTCCTGAGGGTGCAGGAAAAGGCAGAACAATTGCAGCAAAATCAGGTATACATCAGTTTGAATTACTTTACTCCTTTTGTAAGTGTGAAAGTGTGTGTGCATTTTTTCCTTCTAGATTTATGTTCCCAGTACCAACTGAAAATGTTTAATGGATTAATGCAAAGTGTGTGTGTGTGTGTGTGTGTGTGTGTGTGTGTGTGTGTGTGTGTGTGTGTGTGTGTGTGTGTGTGTGTGTGTTAGAAACATGACAGCATCAGAGTGGGTGTGTTTGTGTTTAGAGGGAGAGGGGGGACTGCTTTGCTGCTAAAGGTTAAAGCCAGTGTTTCTGCTGTTTAAAGCCCACAGGTGAGAAGAGTACAGAGAGGAGAGAAGAGGCAGCAGCTCACTGTTCCACACATGGAGGAGAGGGGGCTCTGGGAGTCGAGTCAGAAGAGGGAGAACCTGCTTCCAAGAAGACAGCGCTTGAGGATCTACTAGGGGACTCTTTCTCTAAGCAGGCATGAAAACAGGTCAGGGGTAAAAAAGGTGAGAAGGATACGGCAGCAAAAAAATCCAATCCAATCAACTTATATATATATATATATATATATATATATATATATATATATATATATATATATATATATATATATATATATATATATAGTGCTTTTTAATGTTAAATTCATCCATCTGGTGCAAATTAAACAAAGAAAAAATATTTTAGTTACAGTGTCTGTCTACATTACTACTACATAATAATAGTTACAATATTAATCCCATGATAGTAATAGCCATATATTGTAAAACAAATGCACTGAAAAATAAAGGAAACTTTAATAATTAGTTTTGTACTAATTTCTATACTTGAAAGAGTAGATTTCTATACTTCACATTAAAGGTGTGATTGGGCTAGCCCAGTGTCAATCAAGAAAAGAACCAATGGGCCGCTGATCTACGTGTTTCATGGGGTGTCAGAAAAAAAAAAAAACTAACGCTGACTTTTTATTGACCAATGCATTACACACTAATTACGCACTAACCCAGCGCCGCCAATTAAGCAAAACAAAACGAATGGGCCGCCGATGTACGAGTTTTATGGGCCGTTAAGACAAAAAACGAAACAAAAAAAGTATGAGATGTATCGGCCCAAAAAGCACGTCGGCCCACCGGGAATCTCCCGGTAGTCCCGATGGCATTAGCCTTTGCCTGGACGTCACACAAAACAAAATCCTACCTGTAGCCTTTCACCATCCACTTATTTAGCTGCTGTTGCATCATTTGACATGCCATCTCCTTTCCTCTCTTTCTTTTTCTATGTTTAGCCCCCGACAGCTTTTTTGCATTATCCATCTTTTTCGACAACTCACTACTCGTTCCTGCTCGCTCAGCTCTCACGGCGCCCGCGCCCGCTCGCGATATTATCCCGCCCTCTTCTATGTCAAAATAATGACATTGGCAACATCGCTGTCTGTATCTGACAGGACAGTTAACATTGAAAGCTAACTTACCCCAGGCTTGCTTTCCGACGTGCGGTTCTTTGTTCGGCAGTGTGTCATCAGATTCGCGGTGTTAAAGACTTTGAAAACAATTCTGCCCTACTCTGACTCGGATTGGCTGTCAGGTTTCGGCATTAGGAATGATGATTGTTTTTTTAAAGCTGCTAAGTTTATGGTAACTATAGAGATATAGCTCTATAGTATTTTCTATATATAGTATCCCCCCCCATAAATATTTTCTCATCGGATCTGCACAAATCACGTAGGTGACCCATTTTGGTTTTAAAACGGCGAATTTCGCCGAAAGGTGAGGAGTTTTCATGCCTGCTCTAAGACAGAAAAGTCCAGCAGAGGGACTGAGAAGGAAATTGATCTCTACAGAAGAGAGGCCTCTATCCCACTTAGTTGCTGCCCTCTGAAGTGGTGGAGAGAAAACAGGTTTAAATATCCTTTGCTGTCTCCACTTGCCAAAGCATACCTTTCCATCCCTGCTACCTCTGTTCCAAGTGAGCGTGTCTTTTCAACTGCAGGAGACATAGTTACTGCCCAAAGGTCTCAACTGCTGCCAGAAATGGTTGACATGCTTATATTCTTGAAAAAGAACATGACCATATCTTAGGCTGTTCTGTGTAGTTAATTTTATTTTTCATGTTTGAAGAAAAATTTGTTTCTGTTTGCACTTGTAGTTTTGAGAGAGCAGTACTTTGATTTAAGTTGATGATACACTTACTGTTTGCATTTAAAGTGTTATTTCTGTTATTTATATATTTATTTTATTTATACTGTTTTATATTTTTTATGTCCTTTACTGCATAGAATTCATTCAAGTAGAAGTAAAATAACATTCATTGTTACAAGTTGATTTCAAAATGCACCTAAATTGTTTTGCATTTTGTGATTTTCAGTTGAATAAAAGACTATTTTCCATTCATATTTCATCATTGAGGATTTCTTAAAAATTTTGTAAAAATCTCGTCTTGAGACGAGACAATCTCGTGTCTCGTCTCGTCTCGTGGAATAAGCGTCTCGTCACACCCCTAGAAAGAATAGAATAAAGGGCAGTAGATTACGGCTATGTATCAGAATAAATACAGTATGTACATTTGCAAATAAATAGACACTTAAGGTGGTATAGGGTAATGCAATTGTCCGGGGGGGATGTCAGCCTCCTTGTTGTCCCTGTGAAGGTTGCCATAGTCGTGGACACCTCAACAGGCACAGGCAAGATGCAATATACAATTGAAAAGAGGGTGGGAATAGCGCAATATCAGTATAGACTGAGGTTTAAGATTAAAAATATAGTGCAAGGCAGTTCAGTGCAATGATGATGTATTAATAACAATATTGTAACTGTAAGATTGAAGTACACATGTGGTAGATGAGCAGAACAGTGTTGATTGACTTTGTTCAGTGTAAGGGTGTTCAACAGAGTGACTGCTTGGGGGAAGAAGCTGTCTTTGTGTCGGCTGGTTTTGGCGAAAAGTGCCCTGTATCGTCTACCAGAGGGAAGGAGGTTGAACAGTTTGTGACCAGGATGTGAGGGGTCTGTAGAGATTTTTGCTGCCCTTTTCCTGACCATGGACTGGTACAGGTCCTGGATGGAGGGAAGGTCAGCTCCGTTGCAGTCTGGCCCTGTCCCGTTTGGTGGCTGACCCAAACCAGACAGTGATGGAGGTGTAGATAATAGACTGAATGATGACTGAGTAGAAAGTGGTCAGCAGCTCCTTAGGCAGATTAAACTTCCTTAGCTGTATCAGGAAGTATAAACTTTGCTGGGCCTTTTTCTGGATAGCGTCAAAGTGGAGAGACCATTTTAGGTCCTGTGAAATGGTTGATGGTTGACATAAATTGGGACATTCCAACTTCCTATTATGTTGTTCTCCTGAATCTATACTTTGCTGTATTGTATATTGGTGAATCAAAATTACGGCTGATACCTTTTGACATGTAGGCCTACCAGGAAAGCTACTTAAACAATCTAAGTGTAGCCGGTTGAAATAGCCACCTGTGCCTATAAGGCCTGAGGGACAAATCAGGCCCGCTATCTCTCTGGTATGATAAATTCATTAAACCTAATGCTGCAAACTATCCTCAGGAAGGAAGAGCCCACAAAAACTGACATGTAAGTGGGGTATGGAGGAGGATATGACAGTAGTACATGATTCGTACATGTTTGCTATGAAGTGGGTATAGTAAATTAGAAATACCAATGAATTACAAGTGCATGAAAATGCAAACTATGATGTAAAATATAATACAGAGTAAAAACTGATAATGCAGAGATAGTTACAATGTTGTTGCTAGAGTACATACGGTGGTTGCTATACCAAATAAAGCAGTTGCTATGCTGGTTGCTAGGGTAATCATGTTGGTTGCTGTGGTGATTGCTAGGTTGACATGGTTTATTTGATGTTGATAGACAGATAGTTTAATTGATAGACGAATACTCTCTACTGTCAAAGTGGTGAGTAATTCACCACTGTGTGCTTCAGCAGGTTGTATGGTGTCATCAGCCTCATCCTCCTTTGTTTTGTCTGTCTTTATTGATTGATGTGTCTATTTTCATTGTAGTAGTGTAGGATGACATACTGGTTACAGATAGTAGTCTATATTTATTTTCTTTGAGGTCTGTTGTGTTTTTATTTTGTTTATTTTTGAAGGTTGGCAAAATTAGGTGTATGTGTGCAGGTCTATTGATATGAGGTGCCCCTAGGGACATTATTCAGAATTACCATGCATATACATATACTTTTCCTCTCACATACACATATGAAACCAAATTCATTCACATAATATAATGAAATGCTCACACACATACAAGTGAAATGCTTTTACAAACACAACTGAAACGCTCTCATGCATACAACTGAAAATATTACGCTCACACACACAACTGAAACGCTCACACACACACAACTGAAATGCTCTCATACATACAACTGAAAATATTACGCTCACACACACAACTGAAACGCTCACACACACACAACTGAAATGCTCTCATACATACAACTGAAAATATTACGCTCACACACACAACTGAAATGCTCACACACACACAACTGAAACGCTCACACACACACAACTGAAACGCTCTCATGCATACAACTGAAAATATTACGCTCACACACACAACTGAAACGCTCACACACACACAACTGAAATGCTCACACACATACAAGTGAAATGCTTTTACAAACACAAGTGAAACGCTCTCATACATACAGCTGAAAATATTACGCTCACACACACAACTGAAATGCTCTCACACACACAACTGAAATGCTCTCACACACACAACTGAAATGCTCTCACACACACAACTGAAATGCTCTCACACACACAACTGAAACGCTCACACACACTGAAATGCTCACACACATACAAGTGAAATGCTTTTACAAACACAACTGAAACGCTCTCACTTACACAACTGAAAAGCATTTCAGAATGATGTTGTATGCAAGCATTTCAGTTGTGTGTGTGAGAGCGTTTCACTTGTAGGTGTGTGAGCATTTCAGTGGTGTGTGTGAGAGCATTTCAGTGGTGTGTGTGAGAGCATTTCAGTGGTGTGTGTGAGAGCATTTCAGTTGTGTGTGTGAGAGCGTTTCACTTGTAGGTGTGTGAGCATTTCAGTGGTGTGTGTGAGAGCATTTCAGTGGTGTGTGTGAGAGCATTTCAGTTGAAACGGAAGGTGGTTAAAGTCTCCAGTCCAGTTGGTGGCAGTAGTGCACCTCAAGACGAAGAACTAGAAGCTGACTGTTGAAAGAAAGCATAGTAAACTAGCGCAAGTTGGCCATAAATTCACAGATTCGAACTTCCCGGGTCAATAACTCGTGAGCTAAACGTTGTTAATACACAAATAACACCTCGTTTTAATCGTAGTAATGTAGACAAGCAGCTGCAACCTAATTTTCCTCAAAACGAGCTTTCCCTCGCAGTGGACAAAACACATTGAACACTATGCGCAGGCGGCAGAGAGGCAGATCCGAAGGGACCGGTTATACTACAAAACTTATTTTGAATAAATATAATTTTATGATTATTATTTATGAAAAATATTCAATAACTGCACTGTAATTCACTGTATTGTTGACAAATTCAGTTCGCACATCACTGCTGTCCTGATGGTTATACCACAACTTATTTAAAAATTTTTTTATTTTTGATGATTTTTATTATGAAAAATATTCAATAACTTCACTGTAATTCACTGTATTGTTGCCAAATTCAGTTCACACATCACTGCTGTCCTGATGGTTATACTACAACTTATTTTGAAAAAAAAAAAGTTTCTTTTTGATGATTTTTATTATGAAAAATATTCAATAACTTCACTGTAATTCACTGTATTGTTGCCAAATTCAGTTCACACATCACTGCTGCCCTGATGGTTATACTACAACTTATTTTGAAAAAAAAAAAAGTTTCTATTTGATGATTTTTATTATGAAAAATATTCAGTAACCACTGTAATTCACTGTATTGTTGCCAAATTCAGGTTATACATCACTGATGCCCTGATGGTTATACTACAACACTTATTTTGGGGAAAATATATTTATTTTAAATTGTATATACAATTGTAAATGTTTGTAACTTCACTCTAATTCAAAACTTCACTGTATACAATTAAATTTTTTTTTTCAAAAATAAGTGTAGTATAACCATCAGGACAGCAGTGATGTGCGAACTGAATTTGGCAACAATACAGTGAATAACAGTGAAGTTATTGAATATTTTTCATAAATAATAATCATAAAAAATATTCAAAAATATATTTATTCAAAATAAATGTTGTAGTATAATCATCAGGGCATCAGTGATGTGTGAACTGAATTTGATGACACTATAGTGTGTAACAGAGAAATTATTGACTGTTTTCGTAGTAACGCTTTTCGGGTTTTGCACTTTGCAGACGGTCCCTTCGGATCTGCCTCTCTGCCGCCTTTACTCTTCACGTCACATTACTACGATTAAAACGAGGTGTTATTTGTGTATTAACAACATTTAGCTCACGAGTTATTGACCCGCGGGAAGTTCGCATCTGTGAATTTATGGCCAACTTGCGCTAGTTTACTATGCTTTCTTTCAACAGTCAGCTTCTAGTTCTTCGTCTTGAGGTGCACTACTGCCACCAACTGGACTGGAGACTTTAACCACCTTCCGTTTCAACTGAAATGCTCTCACACACACCACTGAAATGCTCTCACACACACCACTGAAATGCTCTCACACACACCACTGAAATGCTCACACACCTACAAGTGAAACGCTCTCACACACACAACTGAAATGCTCTCACACACACACAACTGAAATGCTTTTCAGTTGTGTGAGTGAGAGCATTTCAGTTGTGTTTGTAAAATCATTTCACTTGTTTGTGTGTGAGCATTTCAGTTGTGTGTGTGTGAGCGTTTCAGTTGTGCGTGTGAGAGCATTTCAGTTGTGCGTGTGAGAGCATTTCAGTTGTGTGTGTGAGCGTTTCAGTTGTGCGTGTGAGAGCATTTCAGTTGTGTGTGTGAGAGCATTTCAGTTGTGTTTGTGAAAGCATTTCACTTGTATGTGTGTGAGCATTTCAGTTGTGTGTGTGAGAGTGTTTCAGTTGTGTTTGTGAAAGCATTTCACTTGTATGTGTGTGAGCATTTCAGTTGTGTGTGTGAGAGTGTTTCAGTTGTGTTTGTGAAAGCATTTCACTTGTATGTGTGTGAGCATTTCAGTTGTGTGTGTGAGAGTGTTTCAGTTGTGTTTGTGAAAGCATTTCACTTGTATGTGTGTGAGCATTTCAGTTGTGTGTATGAGAGTGTTTCAGTTGTGTGTGTGAGCATAATATTTTCAGTTGTATGTATGAGAGCGTTTCAGTTGTGTGTGTGTGAGCATTTCAGTTGTGTGTGTGAGCGTAATATTTTCAGTTGTATGTATGAGAGCGTTTCAGTTGTGTGTGTGTGAGCGTTTCAGTTGTGTGTGTGTGAGCGTTTCAGTTGTGTGTGTGAGCGTAATATTTTCAGTTGTATGCATGAGAGCGTTTCAGTTGTGTTTGTAAAAGCATTTCACTTGTATGTGTGTGAGCATTTTATTATATTATGTGAATGAATTTGGTTTCATATGTGTATGTGAGAGGAAAAGTACATGTATATGCATGGTAATTCTGAATAATGTCCCTAGGGGCACCTCATATATTGAGGCCTGCCCATTTAATGACTCCCCAGCCTAGTTGATGCCAACTATTGAGACAGGAGTAGGAGCACTCTAGGGAGGCTGGTCACTTGGTGTTAGTGGGTGTCCCTTTGTTGTAGTACATGAGTGGATTTACTATTTGTGTGCTTCCAGTACACAGTTCACCTTGGTTGCTGTCCACATGAAATCCTGATCCCCTTTCCTCAGGACAGCCTCCCCTCAGGTCTCCCTACGCCACATTACCTGTATATTTTCTAAGCCAAGCACTTGGTAGATTTCACAAGAATTAGGACTTGTCCCAACTTCTTCCATTGTTTTGTTTCCATAGACCTACAGACCTACTGTATTGTACTCTGTTGGTGAATCAAAGGTTTGCCAGATGTGTACCATTAAGGAAAGGCAGTTTTAACAATCTAAAATGTATATTTTCTAAAAGCCTATCAATTTCTTTCAACAATAACGCTAAAAAAACATGTAGTTGTAATGTCTTTAATGTACTGACACATTCAAAGTAATGAATAGCCAAATGAATGGACAAACGTTGACATGAATACATTGTTTTTAATATCTGAACAACAAAAAATACAATAACAAAATACCAAAAAACTTTTTTTTAAATTAATTTTAGAGAAAAAGAAACATAAATTTTTTTAAATTTTATGAATAAAATAATATGTGCCAATCACATGAATTGTTCTGCTGGCTCCCACGAGTCAGGCCATTCTTTCCCACTGTCCAAAAAGGAAAGGGAAAAAGGTTATTAATAGAACAACTGAAACTCTTACATTGCAAACAAATACAACACTATGTATTGGTCCTTTAGAACTGATTAAAATATTTCCAAGAGTGAATGTCCAAATAGACAAATAATAAACAAATTCAAAATGAACTCATTGACGGTCTTAGTCTGCATGTACATCTGTTTCTAGGGTAGGACCTACCATTTTGCACAAGATGCCTATTTGACCTTGACTTCCTCTTTTTCCTGAAAATACATGAAACAAGGAAAATATTAGGCTACTTTAAACATATTTGCAAGAGCACAACATGCAAGTGGACAGGAGTGCGTTCAAAAGTGGTCACTTTATTCTAACACATAGGGTACAAAACACAAACATAGATAGCGACCTTGAGTCCTCAGAAAGGCGCTATATAAAATAAACATATTATTATTATTATTATTATTATAACGTTTGTGGTGTTGTCAGTTAATTCATTCAGATGAGTTCATTCATCTCTTTCTGCATGTCTTTCCACTTAATACTAACACCAGACGAGGATAGAATATTACCCTTACAATTAGTCCTTGAAAAAGTACTCAGGTCAGATGTGGAACAATATTGAGACTGTGAATGCTACTGTAATATCGTCTGACACATTCCATTTGCTCAACACCACTGTTGGTCGGCTTTAACCAAATCTTTCATTTATTAACCTCAGCCTGACTCTGTCAAATTTGTGCGTCTTACTTCGCTCTGGCCACAGTTCACATGCACTGTCGTCAAAATATGCTCTCAAACTTGCACCCTACTTGTTTTATGAATAGTATGTTACTTTAGTCTCTGAACTTAAATGAGAAATCCGGCAAGTTGTCACACAGATTGAGGTCACCAACTGCTGTTGTTAAGAAAAAAAACGGAAACAATCGGTTTTGCCTAGCTCGAGTTGCTACATCCAGCAGCTACAGCGCTACATTCTGTGGGCATGTACATGGGGGCTCATGGACATGCCCCCAGAGTGTAGCGCTGTGCCTGGTTGGATTAGCTGCTGGCTGTAGTAACTCGAGCTAGGCAAAACCAATTTTCCCTTTTTCTCAAGTTTCCCTTTTTTTCATACGGACAGTACTCGGTGACCACGAGAAATGGAGATCTATGTGAAAACTTGCCGGATTTGTCCTTTAAAGCCACCCATAACAATTGTTTGACCTTAACATAACGTTTCCAAAATCATTTTAATGGCACATAACCTCATAACATGACAAACGGCACTTCTGCCATTTTCAGAGCAGCCAAAATCAAAACGCAAAAAAGCTTCTATGCTACAGGAATATCTTTTTCTACAGATTGCTGTCGGTGCATGCCCTCAATGTTATATTCGAGTTATGTTCATACTTTGTTGCAAAAGATGCATATTTAGTTCATTTATTCTTGTGCTTCTCAACTGTAACCGAGAGCAACATAAAAGTATGCAACTTTGGTCTGTCAAAAAATACTTACACCAACAACACGCTTATCCACAATGTCAGAATAATTGAAGACTATCTGTGAAGTGTGTTTTCGGCATTCTAAAAATGACAATAAAAAAGGTTAGATAAAGTCTATGTTGTTCAACAGGTCAAAAATTAAGCATAGTTGCAAAAGTCTGGCTTCAAATAATGAATGTCCTCCCAAGTATTGCACTTAACAAAGGTGATTTCACGAATTAGCTGATCTAGTGGTGTTTATAGCACTCAGCTGGTGGAGGAGGACTGAAGCAAGAAGTTTTCAACATTTAATTAGTTTTAGCTGAAATCTAACCTTTCATTTTACGCTTAGAACGGCCTTTTGCAGATGGAGGGAGAGAGGAGGACCCAGGTGGTGGGGGGAGAGTGGAGGACCCAGGTGGTGGAGGGAGAGTGGAGGACCCAGGTGGTGGAGGGAGAGTGGAGGACCCAGGTGGTGGAGGGAGAGTGGAGGACCCAGGTGTTGGAGGGAGAGTGGAGGACCCAGGTGGTGGGGGGAGAGTGGAGGACCCAGGTGGTGGGGGGAGAGTGGAGGACCCAGGTGGTGGGGGGAGAGTGGAGGACCCAGGTGGTGGAGGGAGAGTGGAGGACCCAGGTGGTGGAGGGAGAGTGGAGGACCCAGGTGGTGGGGGGAGAGTGGAGGACCCAGGTGGTGAAGGGAGAGTGGAGGACCCAGGGGGTGGGGGGAGAGTGGAGGACCCAGGGGGTGGGGGGAGAGTGGAGGACCCAGGGGGTGGGGGGAGAGTGGAGGACCCAGGGGGTGGGGGGAGAGTGGAGGACCCAGGTGGTGGAGGGAGAGTGGAGGACCCAGGTGGTGGGGGGAGAGTGGAGGACCCAGGTGGTGGGGGAGAGTGGAGGACCCAGGTGGTGGGGGGAGAGTGGAGGACCCAGGTGTTGGAGGGAGAGTGGAGGACCCAGGTGGTGGAGGGAGAGTGGAGGACCCAGGTGGTGGGGGGAGAGTGGAGGACCCAGGTGGTGGGGGGAGAGTGGAGGACCCAGGTGGTGGAGGGAGAGTGGAGGACCCAGGTGGTGGAGGGAGAGTGGAGGACCCAGGTCGTGGGGGGAGAGTGGAGGACCCAGGTGGTGGGGGGAGAGTGGAGGACCCAGGTGTTGGGGGGAGAGTGGAGGACCCAGGTGTTGGGGGGAGAGTGGAGGACCCAGGTGGTGGAGGGAGAGTGGAGGACCCAGGTGGTGGAGGGAGAGTGGAGGACCCAGTGGCTGGAGGGAGAGAGGAGTCAGCATAAGGCAAAATTACAAAGATATAACCGTCAGTAATTGTCAGTGCTTGAGAAGTGGTGGTGATAGCGCTCAGCTGGTGGAAGAGCACTGAAGCAAGACGTTTACCACATTTAATTAGTTTTAGCTGAAATCTAAACGTTCATTTTACGCTTAGAACTGCGTTTTGCAGCTGGAGGGAGAGTGGAGGACCCAGGTGGTGGGTGGAGAGTTGAGGACCCAGGTGGTGGGTGGAGAGAAGAGGACCCAGTGGCTGGAGGGAGAGAGGAGTCAGCATAAGGTAAAATTACAAAGATATAACCGTCAGTAATTGTCAGTGCTTGAGAAGTGGTGGTGATAGCACTCAGCTGGTGGAGGAGGACTGAAGCAAGACGTTTACCACATTTAATTAGTTTTAGCTGAAATCTAATCTTTCATTTTACGCTTAGAACTGCGTTTTGCAGCTGGAGGGAGAGAGGAGGACCCAGGTGGTGGGTGGAGAGTGGAGGACCCAGTGGCTGGAGGGAGAGAGGAGTCAGCATAAGGCAAAATTACAAGGATATAACCGTCAGTAATTGTCAGTGCTTGAGAAGTGGTGGTGATAGCACTCAGCTGGTGGAGGAGGACTGAAGCAAGACGTTTACCACATTTAATTAGTTTTAGCTGAAATCTAACCTTTCATTTTACGCTTAGAACTGCCTTTTGCAGCTGGAGGGAGAGAGGAGGACCCAGGTGGTGGGGGGAGAGAGGAGGACCCAGGTGGTGGGGGGAGAGTGGAGAACTCAGAAGGTTGAGGGAGAGAGGAGGACCCAGGTGGTGGGGGGAGAGAGGAGTCAGATGGTAAAACAAAGAAAATAAAATCCTCATTAATTAACACTCTCTCCTCCACTACCTCCTCCTCTGGAGGGTTTGATTCCACCACCTCCTCTTCAGATGCTGGATGATCCCCCACCTCCTGCTCTGCTTGGTTTTCCTCCTCTTGCTCTGCTTGGTTTTCCTCCTCTTGCGATGTATTTGGGTCCACCTCCTCAGGGACATCCTCTTCTTGAGCGACTAGTTCTGCAAAATGTTAATATTAAATGTTAATGACAACTGGATTAAGAATGTTAAGATGAAAAGGTGAAATTAAAAGTAGCTGCCTCCTTTTTTCTATGGTTAAAGTAAGCAATAAGCCTCGAGAGGCCGTAGGTTACACTGATTCTACAACAGCTAAGGGGCATTGTTAGGCACGACGCGCTAGCGGTGTTGTAGAATCAGTGTAACCTACGGACTCGAGTGGCTTATTGCTTTTCTAAAACTGTTACTATAAATACCTGGCAAAGATTCATAAAGTAAAGGCACAGCAACTAGAAATATAACAAGTTATTCCTAGTTAATCATTCTTTCCGCCAAGAAATATATTTCCTCTATCTGAATGGCTGCCAAGCAACGTCGAGACGCAGCTACTTTAACTTTTGTATCAAGTTATGGTAGCGCAGTAATATAGAACAAAATGCGGTCAAGGTGTATGTTTATGCTGCATTTTACAACAGCATCGAACGCGATTCAGCCAATCACAATCAAGGACTGGAACTATCAGTTTTAGAAGTTGTACATATATAACATTACAAACAGTCCATTGTCCTAACCCAGATTGGATGATTAAATACTCAAGAAACCATTGCCAGTGTTTTTACCTAATTAGCTGATTAGAGTTCTTCTCAGGTCGACATTTTACAATTTACAGCTCATGGAAATTAAAAACTCCAGCATCTCAAAAAATTACAATAGAATAATACACTGTATAAAATCATCAAGATTAAAACAATCAAGAGCAAAACAAAAAAGGCTTGGAAGATTTTACTGTACGTGTAATAAATGTAGAATATAAAGTTTCAAGTTTTGAAGTACATAGACTAACATGGTTCTTTAATGTTCCTTATAAATGTGTACACATTGTAATTATACAAGTCACAACATGTAAATAGGACACTGTTGGAATTCTTCTGTCACTTTTGGGAGATACAGTAGGTTAGTTGGTTTTGCCACCTCAATGAGCTATACTAACATAAAGGTGGGTCTGACTGAGTTAATGCAAGTGACAAGAAGGGTATGTAAAATCTTATTTCACATAAGTGAACATAAGTATGTATTACTGTGTTCATGTTGAAAATTACAGGAAATCTTACTTCGTAGTAGGTGCTCATAAAAACGTTGCATTTTTTAAATAATTTTGAAAATCTCAGGATTCCCTGGGTTTTCAAGGCAATGTAAGAGGTCAGCTGTCATTCTCCCTCTCCTGTCTTTATGTCCCAGGAATAAAATTGGACAATACTCCAATACACTGAGTTTGTTAACCTGCAAGAAAAATGAAGACAAGACAAATATTTGGATTATAAACAATTATGCAGTTAGTGCCACTGTAGTAATACAATGACTAGACAATGAGATTATAGTCAAGTCAAGTCAAGTCAAGAATATTTGTATAGCGCTTTTCACAATACAGATTGTATCAAAGCAGCTTCACAGTATTAAATTAAAATAATACAACAAAGTTTGTTTCAAGAGGAATTTATTTATTGATAAAATTAAATTAAATATCCCCAAAATATCCCCAACTGAGCAAGCCAAAGGCAACAGTGGCAAGGAACCGAAAAACTCCATCAAGTGACCAAATGGTGTCCTAAAACTCCATCAGGTGACCTAATGGAGAAAAAAAACCTTGGGAGAACCCAGGCTCAGTCGGGGGCAAGTTCTCCTCTGGCATTTATGAGCTAGAGCTAGAGGCCGGATTGTAGTTTGAACTGTAAGATTATATGAATGCCTGGCTGAAGAGATGCGACTTTAATCTAGTTTTAAACTGGGAGAGCGAGTCTGAACAACGAACAGTATCAGGAAGACTATTCCAGAGTTTTGGAGCCAAATGTGAAAATGCTCTCCCTCCTTTGGTGGTTCTGGATATCCTAGGTATGACCAAAAGCCTTGAATTTAGTGATCTTAAAGAGCGCGATGGATTATAGGGCGATAGAAGATCCGTTAAATAGACTGGAGCTAAGCCGTTTAAGGCTTTATAAGTCAGTAGCAATACCTTGTAATTAATACGGAACTTTATAGGTAACCAATGCAGTGATGATAAAATCGGTGTTATATGATCATATTTTCTTGATCTCGTAAGAACTCTAGCGGCGGCATTTTGGACTAACTGTAGCTTGTTTATTGAGGATGCAGGACAACCAGCTAATAAAGCATTACAGTAATCCAGTCTCGAGGTCATGAATGCATGAACTAACTTTTCTGCATCAGAAACTGATAGCATATTACGTAGCTTAGCAATGTTTCTAAGGTGGAAAAAGGCTGTTTTTGTAACATATGAAATATGATTTTCAAAAGACAGGTTGCAATCGAGTATAACACCCAGGTCTTTTACTGTAGAGGATAAAGTAACAGGACATCCTATGATGTTTAAGTTGTATTGTGCGAGGTTTTGTGGGCGGTTTTTTGAACCGATAAGTATTACCTCTGTCTTGTCTGGATTTAATAAAAGAAAATTACACGTCATCCAATCTTTTATATCTTAACACACTCTGTCAATTTGGAAAATTTAGCGTTTTCATCCGGCCGTGATGAAATATATATTTGAGTGTCATCAGCATAACAATGGAAACTAATTCCATGTTTCCTTATAATATTTCCAAGTGGCATCATATATATTGAGAATAACAGAGGGCCTAACACAGATCCCTGCGGCACTCCATAGTTTACTGGAGTTATGATCGATTTTTCTCCATTTAAATAGACAAAATTATACAGACAATGTACTTATTATATAATGTTATGAATTACAGATCAATGTGATTGGTTAGGCTAGATCAATGACTTTAAAGTTAATGGTGATTGTTTGTTTATGCTGGACCAATGAATTCCAAGTTTATGTTCATTAGAATGCTACAATTGGAAACATTTCCAAATAGAGTGTACCCAGACCCTATCCACAAAGGGACACTCCAAGTTTCCTGGAACAAGGGAGAAGATTGAAATAGGTTGTTATTTTATTATTTTATTTTATTTAATGTATTAGTATAAATACATTATTTTGTATTTATGCATTGATCAATTTCCCTGCTTGCTTCCTGGTTAATGTAGTGTTAGTATTGAACATTTTAAGTATGCTCCTTGATTTTGTACAAGGCTCCAGATTTGGGGAGGCAAATGTTGACATTAAAATTCATCGGGTTCACTCTCTGGTTTTAGATGACACCCACAGGTGAAAAAAAAACAGAAGGGCGAACCTGGGGAACCAATGGCGAAACACATTGTTTGCTCCTAATACAGCAATTTCTGACATCTGACCAGTGTGATACTCTCTACTTATTAAATCCTGACATTCCTGCACATAAATTCCTTAACAACGTATAAGGAACAAGGCCTGCTTTGTGATTATGTGATTGGAAGTTCATCTAACAGTCTTAGATTATAGGCATAGGCCTATGTGGTTTAACTGGATGTGTAGGGCTAGACAGTAGAAAGAGAGTATATCCAAAGTATAGAAATTGGATACATTTTTCATAAACCCGCATCATCTGCAGATGTTGCAAGTTATTGTTATTATATACACAAACATGAGGTCATATATTGTATAGGCCCTACTAGTTGCTGTGCTTGTCTCATTGGCTATAGTTTCATGGCTATAGTTTCTGTTTTGAGTGTAAGCTGCTTAATAAGCCTACTTCTGATGTTGGGGTAGTTCAGAAGTGGTAGTAAAGATTAATCAGATAGCCACTGTCCATGGTTCTGATCATAGACTAGTAGGGCTATGTTGTTGAGTTATTGTAATGTAGCATAATCATATTATATACCATTTAAAAGCTTGGACTCTTGGGAATAGATACATGACAATCTTCTTCATATACAATATGCATAATGCCTTACGTTATCAAAAATACCCTCCAGCCCTTGCGTATATCCTAAGCAATATGTGGATGCAACATATTGGGTCTTAAAATATCCACAAGAATCCATACAAATAGATTATCCAATATAAGTTGTGAAGATGTGTAGTCCATCTTATACAAACCCATTGAAACAGCCATGCGATTGTAGCAGATTGGGTATTTTCCTTCGTTCCTCCCCCTAGTGGAGAACTGAATTATTTGCCCAGTAGAGTTAGTGGTGTCAGGTAACTGGCTGGTTACTAATCACCATGATTGCACTCTAAATAAAAATGCAGCATTCATATGGCTGGGGATGTTACTTTTTGCATCCTGGTTGCCTGTTCCTAGTGGAGTCGTGTGGTTCGGGGCATTTATTCTGCTCATTGTTTGATCAGGTATGTGAATGAGTGGAATATGGAATGTGATTTTATAATATTAGTGTGTAATTTAAAGCTTGTGTCCTGCAGTCACTACACAATTTGAGTGCAGCGAGAACCTGTACAGTCGTGTTAGAATCATTGTGAATGCAGTGAGTATGATCTCTTTTCTGATGGATCGTTTCATGTTTATTAAAAAAAAAGTAAATTTCACCGCTGTGTGTGTGCGTGTGCGTGCAGGTCGGAAGGAACGTGCATAACAGGCTTGCTTCCAACTCTGAGCGGTGTAAGCTTATCTTTAATGACAAGACGCACGGCCCCGGATTACGCTGCTGTTTTGTTTCTATTTTGAATGTTGTTTTTAATGTTCTTGTTTTGTGGTATTTTCTTTTATTAGAAATTGTTATAATCTGTGTGATCTGATTTTCTTTCTTTGTTTATATAATTTGTATTTTGTAGACGAAGTGCTTCCCATTGAGGAAGTTTACTGAAGAACAAGCAACTGTTGATTTATAAAGTTTTCTGTTATTTGTAATTAATGTAAGTGCTCGGGTCTCCTGTGGCCTATGGTAAAAAGGGTACTTTGCCCACCTCTCTTTTTGGGGTGTAGTGTTTAACACTTGAGTGTGAGTTTCTCATTCCCTTTCTAGTGTGCAACACCAGTGTGTGTGGTTGGTTGTAGTGAGTGATTACTGTTTGAGGTGTGGCAGGATTCTCTTTCCCTGTTAGTGTCTTTTGACGACCCAAATGCTGCCCGTAGTGTTTAAATCTTTATTTTCTTTTCTTTATTTGAAGTACCTTTTTCTTGTATGTGTCGGTAATGTAAAAGGTAAATGTATTGAAGGTACTTATTAGTGACTGTCATGTGCATTATATTTTAATGAAATAAAAATAGTTTTAATTGGCAGAGCTGTCTCAGTCCTCTCTGGAAAGAACGAACCAGGGGTTTAGATTTTCTGAGTACTAGTATATCCTGGGGTGAAAGTCCCTAGGTGGCGTAGTTGGCTACAGTTAAGACTTTGAGTATCTTCATGTGAGCTTTTGCTTATCTTAGTTATCATCTTGCTCTCCGCCTCACCATCGTGCCACACTATGGCAAACATAGGCTAGCGATTTCTGTGTAATTATTAACTATTTAGTGTTGTGAATCTAGGCTATATGAGAACCTCTGAAATGCAATTCAAATACTGTACATGAACTGTTTTACACATCATTTGAGAGGATTATACTTCCAACAAAGGGGTTCTTGAGCAGTGAGCCTTTTATTGCCAGTACGCATTTTGGGTAACCTAAGTTCCTATTTGGAGTCTTGATAAGGACCTTGAGCAAAGTGCATGGGCATACTTTTACAAATAATTGTGTAAAATAAAAATTGTAAAAAATTTTATAAACAGCTTCACAAGACCTGTTGTCAGGGTGCAATTGTGTTTTTGAGACACTTCAAGTGACCTACATGGCTAAAATATGGTTAGTTCAGAGATATCTAACCTGTAGAAAGAAAAAACAATATAAACTACATGGCCTCAGCTTTCCAAAAAGGTCAAGCTTTTATGTCATACTAACAATAGTCCATGTGGGAATGACTTACAGACAGCTGAGCAGCCCTCAGTATTCTGCTCACATTTCTGTTTTTTTCTGACAGATTCTGCCCACTTGGCGGTAACCTTTCTTTAGGGCTTCAGTGGGAAAAGACAGGCTTTACCAGTATTTTGCGGCAGGCGATTTGAGACAGGTGGGGCACTTAAAGAGTCTGTGGTTTTGTCATGTCTGCAAATGAAAATGACACATATTACTTTAATCATTTTTTCAATTGGCAATCACACCTTCAATTTCTATCACAGATGTGTTCTCAACATGCACTTATTGTGTTTAAAGACAGACCGAGCCTAAATCGAATCTTTAAGATGTATTGAAGAGTAGCCAAAATACTGAACCAGCACAATCCTTGGGTGCACTAGAGACAAAGCCAATTCAAGACATCCTCTGAGGCCATCAGATTCAGTTCACAAAAAAGATGGGCCACAGGACAGTGGGATAGCCTACTTTAGCCAGGTAGAGTAGATTTGAATGGCCAAACTGACATACTGGTAGGCCTGGCTGAATCTTAGTTGTAATAAGTCAAGTGACTAAGAGTGTACTACTTAAATTTGAGATTTTCCCTAAAACAATATATATATATATATATATATATATATATATATATATATATATATGTGTATATATATATATGTGTGTGTGACCCTGGATCACAAAACCAGTCACAAGTAGTATGGGTATATTTGTGGCAATAGCCAACAAAACATTGTATGGGTCAAAATCATAGTTTTTTCTTTTATGCCAAAAATCATTAGGATATAAGTAAAGATCATGTTCCATGAAGATGTTTTGTAAATTTCCTACTGTAAATATATAAAACATTTATTTTTGTGAATGGATACAGCACTATCGCAAATATAAATGGACAACTTTAAAGGCGATTTTCTCAATATTTCGATTTTTCTGTACCCTCAGATTCCAGATTTTCAAATAGTTGTATCTCGGTCAAATATTGTCCTATCCTAACAAACCATACATCAATAGAAAGATTATTTATTCAGCTTTCAGATGATGTAGAAATCTCAATTGTAAAAAAATTACCCATAAGACTGGTTTTGTGGTCCAGGGTCACACACACACACACATACACATATATATATATATATATATATATATATATATATATATATATATATATATATATATATATATATATATATTGGTACCTAAAAGAGTCACTGGCATGGCCAGTTTGACTCGTTAAAACCAGAGTAGGCCTATTCAACTTTTAACGTTAAAGTTAGACAAGTACAGTTAATACCTAAGTGTAGGCTAATTCCTACATTTCTATTATTCTTTCAAGACAACAAATAAGTGTTTAGGTATAGAGGTATTGAAACAAACGAAATAAACTAATAATCCCATTACATTAAAATATCAGCAAATACTAGCCTATTTTTCCCGCTATCTGGCCATAAAGATAGAAACGTTACAAAGTTTTCCAACAGGATGCTTTGGTAGGCCTACACTATCAACCTATTGTGTCGATAAACAATAAATATGGATTAAACTTAAAGATGATCATGTTTAAAAAAACACAATTCGGCAGATAGATTACTTAGCTTTTGGCTTGGCTACTGATGATCCTGCTTATAGTGCCCCAACAGGAAATCGCTCGCTGTCTCCGAACTTTGTGTGACTGGCGAAGTCCAAATGCATGCTTAAATACGCAGATGGGTTCGCATTTGAGTTGCTGGAAAGTCAGTGCGTCTCTGACACACGCAAAGGGTTGGTGTTAAAAACGGACAGTAGGCTCCTCTCAAAAGATAAATAATGGAAAGCAATGACCTCCTATCTTATAATAATGGAGCATACACAAGTCACTGTTGCTCAAGGCTTAAGTCTGTGCAGCTGTAGTGGAGATAGCGTGGGTGCATGGCTGTGGCTGCCCCAAGCCAATTAGGGGCCCCTCAAACGCTGCTGATCTTGCGTCACTGGACAGGAACGGGGCCCTCGCCAAGTGACACATTGCACGGGGCCCTGGCAAATTAACATATTGCCGACACATTAACTGTAATTATGAGCCCAAGCCCGATTTAGACCCAACCATTTTTAATACGTGGGCCGTTATAACCAGGGGCGGCGCCAGATAATTTTTTAACATGTGTTGAGGGGGTTCTAGATATATTATATATAAATACTTTTAATAAAAGAGCAAAAAATGGCCACTTAATATTTAATATTCAATTATTTTAATGATCACAATTAAAGTATTAATTTTATTAAATTGAACAAGCACATACATTCAGCATTCAATAAAATATTATAAAATATTTATTAATATTTCAACACAATATCTCGTTATTTCGACATGTGTCCCAAGTGTGCGTGCAACAAGCAAGATGTGCACTTTTAAATCCGGTGACATGCGTGCATTGATTTTTATTAATAAACTATTGTTTTCTGTCAGTGTCTGCTGCAAAGATGTAGTTGACGATCGCCATCTCCGTAGTGAACGCGCCTATCGCCTAGAGAGAAATGCACATCTTGGATTACATAATCAAAGAGCAGCCTATTTCTTTTCATTTCAAATTGTTTTGTTTAAAGACATTTAAAGCTTTCTTTAGATAGGCTATATTTCTCATGTCTGAGTTTCGGTTAATTAATGATGAGATGCGCTCCTGTTCATGTGCAATGCAAGTGACCGCGGCGCGTCGGCGCCTCCATGCCTTGATTTATATTGTCTTCTTATTTATTAAATCCAGGCAATTGGTTGATGAAAAATGTATTAAAATTAAGATACAATTTATACAAAACAAAATTCACTTTAAATAAAGGCTTTCTACAAAACTTAATGAAGAAAATTAAGTTGAATCATGTCTGACCCATTAACAAAATCATGTCTGACCGACTCCTTGTCTTCCGATGCATCCTATCATGGTGTTCACTTTTCATAATCAACATAGATGGAAAAAATAACATTATAATATTTGAACAAATATGAAACTAAATGCTTTTATTTAATGGCTACAACAAATATAGTAGGCCTACATACATATATATATAATATATATACAGTTGTACTGCAGGCTACATTATTACATATGCATTAATCAGATATTTTACTTTTTTTTTAATGGTTTTAATTTTAAAATGACTTGGTAGCAGAGGGCCCCATGATGAAGCTCTCACTGTACTGAGAGTCTAGCTCCGCCCCTGCTGTGCAGTCTACGATATTGGGGTGAATTGACTGGCGAAGCCCTGAGCGTGTAATAACATCGCGAATGGTTTTATAGTGAAGTTGGTTGAAAGTCACGAGCGTCTCTCACACACGATAAAGGGGGCGTGTTTAACATACTCCTCTACGGGCTATAAAGGGATGATGGAGCCTATGCTATATTGCCGTGTTAATTAGGCCTACCAAGCTCATATCCAAGCTTATATTAAGTATGCTATACTACGGGTTAATTTAAAACAAAAGCATTTTTTCTACACATCGCTGTTGCTGAAAGCGTCTGATAACACGCACTTGGATTGGCGCAACTGCGTCATGTGAAACGCCTGTGGGTTGCTTTGATGGTTGAAAAACATGAGCGTCTCTCACACACGATAAAAGGGTGTTGAATTCGGCCAATATACACTGAGGACAATAAAGGGAGCATGAAACCTATATTGTCGTGTTTTAATTAGGATACCACATTCACGTTTAAATTAAGTAGGCTACCACAGGCTAATTAAAAACTAAACGAAATTGTAGCCTATGCAGGTTACTGTTGCTGAAAGCGTCAGAAGATCACGCACTTAGATTGACTGGCAAAGTCCAACTGCGTCCTGTAAAACGCGGGTGATTTGCATTGGAGGTGGTTAAGCCGAGCGTCTCTCACAGACGATAAGGGTGTTGAAAATGGCAAATAGACTCTTCTTTAAAGATAAATAATGGAAAACAATGACCTCCTATGTTAGATGTAGGCACTGCTAAGAGCAAACATAAGTCGTTGTTGCTGAAAACGTGTTTAGTGGGTGCAGCCGGTCAGTGTTGAGATGAATTGATGACTGGCGAAGCCCTGAGCGTGTAATAACATCGTGAATGGTTTTACAGTGATGTTGGTTGAAAGCCAAGTGTGTCTCTCACACACGATAAAGGGGGCGTGTTGAACATACTCCTCTGCGGGATAAAGGGATGATGGAGCCTATGTCACATATTCCCGTGTTTAATTAGGCAGCCTATAGATCACATCCACGCTTATATTGCGTAAGCTATTCTACGGGTTAATTTAAATCAAAAGCAAATTTTCTGCACATTGCTGTTGCTGAAAGCGTCTGATATCACGCACTTGGATTGGCTAGCAAAGACCAAATGCGTTCTGTGAAACGCCTGTGGGTTGCATTGATGGTTGAAAGCCATGAGCGTCCCTCACACACGATAAAGGGTGTGTGTTGAATTCGGCCAATATACTCCTGCGGGCAATTAAGGGAGGATGAAACCTATATTGTCGTGTTTTTTGACTGGCGAAGCCCTGAGCGTGTAATAACATCGCGGATGGTTTTACATTGAAGTTGGTTGAAAGCCATGTGCGTGCCATCTATACGTAAAAGGGTGCTATATGCGTAGGCAGAAAACGCCGAAGGACGTGACAAAACGGCCTTATATGACGCCCTGAGATGAGAACGGGTTGGATATTGAGTCTGTTTTTGAGTCCTCTCTTTCTCAACTCCTTAAAATATATGCAACATTACCTGTCTCCACATTTACAGTTGAACGGTCATTTTCAAAGTTAAAGCTTGTGAAATCCAGTCTTCGAAGTCTTTGTAATGAAGAGAGGCTCTCTGACTAACCTACTGCTGCTCTCCATCGAGCGAGATATTCCAATTAATCGTGAGGAAGTCATTCAAATATTTAAAAACACAACAGACAGACGGGTACTGCTTTAAATACAGGTGATTTATTTTTGAAATAATTATATTTAAATTATGAAAAAAATACATTGGATTGTTATTTGAAGTAATAAGTCTTTCTTTTCTCTTTTTTATTGCCCTTTTTGGTCCTTCCACCCCTGTCCCTGAGGAGGTCTGTGCATGCCACTGCTTTTATCTTTGTTTTATTTTACAGTAAATGTGCAAATTACTACATGGTCTATTATTGTAGTCACTAAGTAAATGTCATTAAAATTGTAACTTTTTTTATTGTTATGGAAAGCTTGTACAATAGAACTAAAACATGCATATATTCAACATAATCTCAATAGCAGTTGTTTTTAGGAGCCTCCAAAAATATATATGTCCCATTTATGTTGTTTGCAATGTTTTATCAGAATATGCAGCTACTTTTGATGAATGGAGAAAGATTCTCTTTGGCAGCAGATTATTGTATTTACAACATCAGCCAGCAGGAGCGCACAGATGAAACTAACTAACTACACATCAATAACTACAGACATACAAATAGTAATAATGAAACAATATACAGTATATGCCCCACTTGAAATCCAGAGTAACATGGTTTAATTAGTCTATTAAGTCAAGTCAATACAGATTGTATCAAAGCAGCTTCACAGTATTAAATTAAAATAATACAACAAAGTTTTTTCAAGAGGAATTTATTGATTGATAAAATTAAATTAAATATCCCCAAAATATCCCCAACTGAGCAAGCCAAAGGCAACAGTGGCAAGGAACCGAAAAACTCCATCAAGTGACCTAATGGTGTCCTAAAACTCCATCAGGTGACCTAATGGAGAAAAAAAAACCTTGGGAGAACCCAGGCTCAGTCGGGGGCCAGTTCTCCTCTGGCATTTATGAGCTAGAGGTCGGATTGTAGTTTGAACTGTAGGATTATAAGAATGCCTGGCTGAAGAGATGCGACTTTAATCTAGTTTTAAACTGGGAGAGCGAGTCTGAGCAACGAACAGTATCAGGAAGACTATTCCAGAGTTTTGGAGCCAAATGTGAAAATGCTCTCCCTCCTTTGGTGGTTCTGGATATCCTAGGTATGACCAAAAGCCTTGAATTTAGTGATCTTAAAGAGCGCGATGGATTATAGGGCGATAGAAGATCCGTTAAATAGACTGGAGCTAAGCCGTTTAGGGCTTTGTAAGTCAGTAGCAATATCTTATAATTAATACGGAGCTTTATAGGTAACCAATGCAGTGATGATAAAATCGGTGTTATATGATCATATTTTCTTGATCTCGTAAGAACTCTAGCGGCGGCATTTTGGACTAACTGTAGCTTGTTTATTGAGGATGCAGGACAACCAGCTAATAAAGCATTACAGTAATCCAGTCTCGAGGTCATGAATGCATGAACTAACTTTTCTGCATCACAAACTGATAGCATATTACGTAGCTTAGCAATGTTTCTAAGGTGGAAAAAGGCTGTTTTTGTAACATATGAAATATGATTTTCAAAAGACAGGTTGCAATCGAGTATAACACCCAGGTCTTTTACTGTAGAGGATAAAGTAACAGGACATCCTATGATGTTAAAGTTGTATTGTGCGAGGTTTTGTGGGCGGTTTTTTGAACCGATAAGTATTACCTCTGTCTTGTCTGGATTTAATAAAAGAAAATTACGCGTCATCCAATCTTTTATATCTTTAACACACTCTGTCAATTTGGAAAATGTAGTGTTTTCATCCGGCCGTGATGAAATATATATTTGAGTGTCATCAGCATAACAATGGAAACTAATTCCATGTTTCCTTATAATATTTCCAAGTGGCATCATATATATTGAAAATAACAGAGGGCCTAACACAGATCCCTGCGGCACTCCATAGTTTACTGGAGTTATGATCGATTTTTCTCCATTTAAATAGACAAAATGGTAGCGGTCAGATAGGTATGATTTGAACCAGCTTAGTGCTTGTCCTTGAACACCAGTATCATTTTGTAGTCGATCTAAGAGTAATGTATGATCTATAGTATCGAACGCAGCACTAAGATCAAGTAAAACTAGTATTGAGATACAGCCTTGGTCAGAAGCTAAAAGTAAATCATTTGTGATTTTAACAAGCGCAGTTTCAGTGCTATGATGCGGTCTGAATCCAGACTGAAACTTTTCATAGATATCATTTTGTTGCAAGAAAGAGCCCAGTTGAGCGGACACCACTTTTTCTAATATTTTAGACATAAATAGAAGATTTGAAATGGGTCTATAATTTGCTAGATTATTATGATCTAATTGTGGTTTCTTAATGAGAGGTTTTATAACTGCCAGTTTAAATGTTCTTGGAACATGACCTAAAGATAAAGACGAGTTAATAATGTTGAGGAGAGGCTCTTCCACTACAGGTAACACTTCTTTCAGTAGTTTAGTTGGTATAGGATCTAATAAACATGTTGTTGTTTTAGATGAAGTGATAAGTTTATTTAACTCTTTTTGTTCTATAGTTGTAAAGCACTGTAATTGTTCTTTCGGGGTGATAATTGAAGCTGAATTATAAGGCGCGATTGAAGATTGAACGTTTACAATTGTGGTTCTGATGCTTTCCATTTTCTCAGTGAAGAAGTTCATGAAATCATTACTACTGAACTGTAACGGGATATTTTGTTCGGGTGACGTCTGTTTATTTGTTAGTCTAGCCACGGTGTTAAATAAAAACCTTGGATTGTTTTGGTTGTTTTCTATTAGTTTGCGGAGGTGCTCAGCCCTGGCCGCTTTTAGGGCCTTTTTATAACGTGACATACTGCCTTTCCAAGCGATTCGAAAGACCTCTAAATTAGTTTGTTTCCATTTAAGCTCTAAAATACGGGTTTCTCTCTTTAAAGCATGCGTAGTATTGTTATACATTTACATTTACATTTAGTCATTTAGCAGACGCCTTTATCCAAGGCGACTTACAAATTAGGACTAAATTCAGCGAGTCATCATAAAGAGGCAAGAGCAACAACAACGCAGGAAGTGCTCAAAATACGAAGTTCAGGTATTATTCAGAGTAGCATAAGCCTGATAAGTGGTGTTTCGAAGGGAAAGGAATTTTTTTCATTTTTTTTTTCTATAAGGTTAAGTGCTCACGGAAGAGATTGGTTTTCAGCTGTTTTTTGAATGTTGTCAGGGATTCTGCATTCCGGATGAGGGTGGGGAGAGCGTTCCACCAGCATGGAACTGTGAATGAGAATGTTCTGGAAAGTGATTTTGTGGCTTTCTGTGATGGAACCACGAGACGTCGCTCGTTGACCGATCGTAGGTGTCTGGTAGGGATGTAGACTCGTAGGAGTGAGTGAAAGTAGGAGGGAGCTGAGCCTGTGATAGTTCTGTAAGCAAGCGTCAGTGCCTTGAACTTG
Organism: Leuciscus idus; assembly: GCA_021554675.1. Classification (NCBI taxonomy): domain Eukaryota; kingdom Metazoa; phylum Chordata; class Actinopteri; order Cypriniformes; family Leuciscidae; genus Leuciscus; species Leuciscus idus. Next base: position 11,609,714 of record CM038623.1, read on the forward strand.
ATGCGAGCAGCTAGAGGTAGCCAGTGCAGAGAGATGAACAGAGGAGTGACGTGGGCCCTCTTGGGCTCGTTGAAGACAAGACGAGCTGCAGCATTCTGGATCATCTGTAGGGGTTTGGTCGCACATGCTGGGAGTCCAGCCAGAAGGGCATTGCAGTAGTCAAGCCTAGAGATGACCAGGGCCTGGACGATAAGTTGTGTTGCATGCTCAGTTAGGAAAGGCCTGATCTTCCTGATGTTGTGCAGTGCAAACCTGCATGATCGAGCTGTCTTTGAAATGTGATCTGTGAAGGTCAGCTGGTCATCAAACGTTACTCCAAGATTTCTGACCGATCTTGATGGGGTGATTAATGATGACTCTAGCTGGATGGTGAAGTCGTGCTGTAGAGACGGATTGGCAGGGAGGACGAGAAGCTCAGTCTTTGCCAGGTTGAGCTGCAGGTGATGTTCCTTCATCCATGTGGAGATGTCCGCCAGACAGCTTGAGACCCGTGCAGCTACTGTGGGATCATCTGGTTGAAAGGAGAGGAAGAGCTGTGTGTCATCAGCATAGCAGTGGTAGGAAAAACCGTGTGCCTGTATGATGTGTCCCAGTGATGTGGTGTAGATGGAGAAGAGGAGGGGACCAAGAACTGAACCCTGGGGAACCCCTGTGGTCAGCTGATGTGCTCTGGATACCTCACCTCTCCATGCGACCTTGAAGGACCTACCTGTGAGATAGGACTCAAACCAGTGGAGTGAAGTTCCTGTGATGCCCAGTGATGAGAGGGTGGACAGAAGGATCTGATGATTCACCGTGTCGAAGGCAGCAGACAGATCCAGGAGAATGAGGACTGAATATTTGGAAGCAGCTTTTTCGATCCGTAGGGCTTCTGTGACTGACAGTAATGCAGTCTCAGTTGAATGTCCTTTCTTGAAGCCAGATTGGTTGACATCCAGCTGGTTGTTTAGAGACAAGAAGGATGTTAGTTGGTTGAAGACAGCTCTTTCAAGTGTCTTCGCAATGAATGGTAGGAGAGAGATAGGTCTGTAATTCTCTACAAATGATGTGTTTAGCGTTGGTTTTTTGAGCAATGGAGTAACCCGAGCCTGCTTGAATGCTGTAGGGAAGGTGCCAGTGTGGAGGGATGAGTTGATGATGTGTGTGAGTGATGGTAGAAGTGTGGGAGAGATGGCTTGTAGAAGGTGTGAGGGGATGGGGTCAAGCGGGCAGGTGGTAGGGTGACTGGAGAGGAGAAGTGTAGATACTTCTTCCTCGGTTAGCGAAGAAAAGGAGGACAGAGGGGTATTGGCTGTGGAAGGGGTCGGTCTGGGTTCCATGGTGCTTTATTTTTCTCTCTGACCTTTTTTAATTTAATAGGTGCAACCACATCCAATGTTCTAGAGAGAATGGTGCTCATAGTGCTAGTTAGTTCTTCTAGTTCATCTGTTTGTTTGGGTTCAGGCAGCAGCTGAGACAGATTAGATAAGCAATTTGAGAAATTATCCATGGTGGATGGGAGGATTGTTCTGCCTGGTTGATAACGCGACGCCGCATGACATATTACAGCAGTACGTAATATGCAAGTTACCATGTAGTGATCAGTGACTTCATCACTTTGTGGAATGATATCTATATCGGTTGGATCGGTTCCATGTGATATAATTAAATCGAGTGTATGATTAAGACGATGTGTTGGTCCGGTGACGTTTTGCTTGACCCCAAATGAATTTAATAAATCTGTAAACGCAGCTCCTAACGCATCATTTGGATTATCTACGTGTATGTTAAAATCTCCAACAATTAATGCTTTATCGACATTGACTAATAGGTCTGAGAGAAAATCTGCAAACTCTTTTAGGAAATCAGCGTAAGGCCCTGGTGGTCTATATACGGTAGCCAAGGCTAGAGATAATAGGGATATTTTTCTAACATCTAAGAGCGTAACATTTAGTACAAGTACTTCAAATGAAATAAACTTATAACCCGTTTTCTGAGTAACATTTAGAAAATCTTTATAAATGGTTGCAACACCTCCGCCACGACCAATCAGACGGGGCTCATGCTTATAACAGTATCCAGGAGGAGTAGACTCATTAATACCGAAATAATCATTTGGTTTAAGCCAGGTTTCAGTAAGGCAAAGTACATCGAAGCTATTATCTGTGACTATTTCATTTACAATAACTGCCTTAGGTGTGAGTGATCTAATGTTTAGAAGACCTAGCTTTAGAAATAGTTTTTGTTTACTAATAGCAACATTTTCTGTTTTAATAACAATTAGATTTTTCCTAGATCCTGCATTAGATTTATTATTTGATCTCACTAAACGAGGAATAGACACGGTTTCTATGCAATGTTCTACACTAGTATTTATATCAGTTGAATTGGTGCAGCAGAGACTATGATTTGGACTTTTGGTTACTAGTCAAAGGGTATTTAACATTTTGGAGATGTTATCTGACAGAAGATCCGCTCCGAATCTGCTTGGGTGTAAGCCATCAGCACGGAAAAGCCTAGGACGCTCCCAAAACAGATTCCAATTATTTACAAAGAGCAGTTTCTGCTCATTGCACCATGACATTAACCATTCATTTAGCGCAAATAATCTGCTGAACTTTTCATGCCCTTGTCGGTATGTGGGAAGCGGTCCTGACACAATGATCGTTGTTTCAGGCGATGTGCTGCGTACCGTATCGATCAGATTCCTGAAGTCTTTCTTCAGAATCTCCGTCTGGCGCAGCCTGATGTCGTTCACTCCCGCGTGCAGGACCACAGTTCCGACGGTTCGTCACCGTTCATGATCTCGGGAACGCGAGCAGCGATTTCAGAAACACGAGCACCAGGAAAGCAGTGACTGTGCACCTTACTTTTACCTAACGTAGCGTGTACGTGCCGAACGATGGAATCGCCGATGATCACAGCATCGCGTTCTGTTTCGCGTAGAGGGGAGAAGCGGTTTTGTGTGGATAACTCGAAAACCGGGAGGGTCGGAGAAAGTCTTGGTCTAAACCTGACTCACGTCTTCCGCTGCGGAACCACCCAGGCTTCGTGGTGGCGTGTTGGAGCCGGAGTGAACGAGACCATGGCTGATTGCGACCGATGCTGAGGAACGCACGGAGTAGACGCGGTCGGAGTCAGCGGGTTAGTAACGTTAAACACTGATTTGTGTGCATCGGCGCGTGATGTTTCAAGAGCCAAACACCGGTCTCTCAGCTCGGCCTGTCTCAATAAAAGGTCGTGGATCTGTTTCTCAACAGCTTCCAGCTCAGACTGCAGTGCGTGCAGCTCAAATGTGTCCTCACCTGCACCAAGCGGTAGACTACTTACATCTGATATATTCGCCATTTTAACAGATGGACAGTGAGTTAGCAACGAAGCTACCAGTGATGCTATCAATATTAATACTAATTTATGACTGAAGTCTTGGATATAATCTTGGATATAAAATGTTTGTTTGTAAGTGAGTGTGGAGAAGACGCGTTCAGCCGTGATCCACGGACGTAACCTTTAAGAGTATGCAGCGTTAGATCACTAATAGGCTTGAGACGCGTCTGCTCAACAGTCCGCGTTGTAACTATGAGGGGTTTTATTTTTATTTTTTTTTAGGTTTTTTAGTGGTAGGGGTGTAGAGTAGACGCACGATAGGCGAAAATAAATAAATACATTTTTGTTTGTAAGTGAGTGTGGAGAAGACGCGTTCAGCCGTGATCCACTGGAGTAACCTATAAGAGTATCCGGAGTTGGATCACTAATAGGCTTGAGACGCGTCTGCTCAACAGTCCGCGTTGTAACTATGAGGTTTGAGCAGTAGTGCTTCTCAGTGAGGAAAAGTAGAAAATGTTCGTTGTAAGCGAGTTTAAAGAGAAAAATCAAGAATTATAAATCAAATCGATAGAGCTCCAAAAACAACAACGCATTCAGACGCAACTCATGATAATAACAGGACAAGACATTACTCACCGTGTTTGTTGAGTGTTTCTTACTCACCTTTTATGAACTCAAAGGGGGGAGTATTAAACTGCAGAATGAAAGAATCTCATTAAACATATTCAGCTTTAGAAATTAATGCATTTATTATATTTATATGATCCATATATAAGTACATCAGCTGTAAACATAACATAATCAAATGTAAAACTACCACATTAATGAGAATTACAATAAAAAACACAAAGGAGCAAATAATCAAGTCATTAATGAATCTGATCTTTTCTGTACTCTTTATGGTGAGTAGAGGAGACAAAACAAGCTCAATTATGACTCATGTTCAGAAAAATGAAAATTATGAGAAGGGTGAAGATGATTTCTCTTGGATCTTAATTATTAATGTATATATTATATTATATTATATTATATTATATTATATTATATTATATTATATTATATTATATTATATTATATTATATTATTGTTACAAGTCAGTTTGTGTTTGGACTTTCTGTTTGCATTTGTGCAGTGTCCCGCCACTCCTTTGTTTCCATGGTCACCGTCTTCATTAGTTCATTTGGTTCGGCTGTGTGTCGTTAATTATCTTGTTAAGCTCCTTTGTTTATCTCATGTATACAGGGTTTGAAATTAACACCCGCCTAATGCGGGATAAAATTAACTGTGGCGGGTAACACTATCAAAGCACGAGCCAATTTGGTGTGTTACTTACTATGTTTACTCACTTTGCAAGCCAAATCTGCCCGGATTTAGCACACATACTCAACTCGTGAGTCATCATGATTATATTAAATACAGCGTATTGTGAAGAAACTGCTCATTTCTGGCTTACTTGAACACACACGTCACTACACAACAAACAACAGCGTCCTTGTTCATTTGCATTGAAGCAATAGCAAAGATTAAAAAGCATTTGGTTAACAGAGAATACATTTTCCAATATCCTACATGTTCTTTGTACTGTATTGATCTGTCCACCTAAAACACATTTTTTGGTGAAAATTATGAGAATGAATGAGGAAGGGAAGAGATGCTGGATGACAGAATTTAGTTTGAATAAGAAATTAAATGAAATCCAAATGTTATATATATATATATATATATATATATATATATATATATATATATATATATATATATATATATATTTATTTCTTCACGATGCTTTCCTCCAATTAACTGTTTTATTTAATCTCTCTTGTTGCCTAATTATTCGCTTCATCTCTCTTTCTTTGGGGATGATTTTCTTCTTATGAGGATTTTCCCTTCCTCCGTCTTCGTTCCTTCTTTACTTTGTTGTCTTGTTTCCTTTGCAGATTTTCTACAATCAAATCATCCATAACATTTTTTCAAGTTTACTTGGTAATTTTTTTTCTTTGTCTAGGGAGTTTATCATGGAAGTACACCTTTCTGGGTCAATTGACACGACAATTAAAAAATGTGATTACTGTTGGTGAGATTGCTCATATAGTATAGATTGAAAAGAATGAATGTAAGGACTGTTTGGTATCTACTGAGTAAGAGTGAGGAGAGTTTCTTCTTGAGAAGACTTGAAGAGCTACTGAAGAGTCAGATTCTCATATTCAGAAGAGCCGGACTGGTGAACAGCAGGTCTGGGATGGACAGACTGTGTGAAAGACACATTGATTATTACCTAAATTGTTAATGCACAAACTCTTGCACATGCAGTTTTTGATATGTGAGTGTGTCGTAGAGGTCAGTTGATCTAGACTTGAGCTCAAGAGCTGCATATGTGTTTGCACTGGGATCATCGTTCTACAGGGAAACAGCACAGGAATTTACAGCACAAAAAAGAAGAGATTTTAAACATTGTGATTTCATGTCTCAATTAGAGTTTGTCAGTTTGTTACGAGATGTTTGATAATTTCACAACATATGATGCAAACTGACTTGATCACAAGTTAGACCAGCCGTAAAAAACATCTCTAAATATCAATGGCAGGTCATGCTAGTCAAGCTCACATCAGCTGACTCTCAGCTGATCCACATCTACCTACAGGAATACGACACCTATCACCGGATACATATACATAATTATTACATGGCTTGGCTGAATTCCAATGTAGAATGCGGTCTGTTATTTCTTGATAACAGACCGCTGCGAACTATAACAGACCGTTGCCATGAAAAACAGAGCGTTGCTACTGTATGGACGCGGAACAGACTATTTTCTTTAGCGGAAGCAATACAATCGTTTTTAAATCAATAAACTCCTTTTTAAATCAATAATTTGTTTCAAATTATTTATTTATTTTGTAGGTAGCCATGTAATAAGCGGGATAATGTATAGTGAGGCAGTTGTTATAGCGAATAACAACCCCTTCAGGCTGATTCAAGACCCCTCCGCTTTCCCTTACTTATAAGCTCCTTCAGTATTAACAGCAGCAGCTATCACGTTTCTCAGGAGCTAATTACCCTCCTCCATCCCCAGCTCCTCCTCTCGCCCAGTCAGGATTTGGCATTCTGTGATTCCCCTTGAATCAGAATATATTCTCGAATTATGTTGTACTTAAAATCTTGAATTAAATATATTTGCAAACATTCATGTTGGTTCTGTTCTGTTTACCCTGAAGGGGGGTTATTGCTGCTCTTATCCATGCTAGGCTGCGCAGGGAGTTCTCGCCCAGAACGGAACCATACCGCCAATCCAAACTATATGATAATTGTCAATCGTATTTGACGGTAGTGGTCCTGACAGAAATACAAAAAAGGCATTTTTATTTTTTATCATCTCACCTCATTTATAGCAGATCTTCTGTTTATTCTTTTCTTCTGACTGTCAAAAACACAAACAAGTAATTTAATTGTTTAATATACAATGAATAATCAAACATATTTATGAATAAGTACAATATATATATTTATGTACTCCTTATTGATAGATTTTTATTTACATTAAAAATAATATTAATAATATGATGATGATGATGAAGATGATGATGATGATGATGATGATGATGATGGTGATGAATAATCCTCCAGATGCTGCTGTGCTCACAATCACATTACTACCAGCAACATGATGAACTGAAAGAGGAAGATCATCATGATTAACTCTCCAAACTGATGAATGTGAAGATACAGGAGTGTGTTAATAAAAGCTTCACATGTGACAGTTACAGCGCCTGAAATAACGTTACCCATGCAAGTACACTAAACGTTAGTTTCTAGCAAACACAAAAGACACAGAGACTGAGTGAACTCAATCTCACCGTCTTTAACTCATTAAAAACAACAGACACCAACAGGGCCGGTGTCTGTAACTTAGGAAAACAAACAACGTATTTTGTCTTGTTTCCAACAGATATTCTATCAAAGCTTGTGGCATCCATAGAAACTGTACAAGACAACATCAGCATCAATTTAGCAACATGTTAGTGTTGCATATCTGTTTACAAACTATATCAGGTTATGCTGGCTCCATAATTTAACATAAAATGTGTTAGAAGTTTATTTACGGGCTGCGAATTTGAGGTCGGACCGAACAATGTAAGGACTTGCATCATCTTTGATGAGTAGCTTCTTTGAAAAACCGGCATTGAACAGTGCCTGATTGATGAAGCAGTCATTCGTGAAATGAGCAGAACAGACGGTTTAGGTCGAACATTGCTGTGGTATTTCTGAATAAATAAACATTAGCCACTGGTCTCTTGTGTTAATGTTGTTCGGAAGCCTGTGCAATGACGGTGGGCAGTGTTCAGGGTGGCACTGAAGGCCGTGACTGAATAGTTCTGACGTCACATTTATGCAGAAGTCGCAACGGCTTGTGAAAAGGCACAGCTACTTTATGCAGACTGTGTGCATGTGTCTGTGGATCGACTGTTGTGAAACGTATATGGTAGTTACACATGAAAAAAGCCAGGAAATTTCAGGTTTGACAATATGGGACCTTCGAAGTGGATGAAATTTAAAAATGTTATTATGACGAAGGTATAGAGAGAAGAGCAGAAGGAAAAGGGTGAAGAGAAAAGTTAATAAAAGAGAAAGAAACTAAAGAAGAACTTGTCCGTGTCCAAGGGGTTTATTTCTATATTCCTAAAGTTATCTTAAGCATTACAATATTTTAGTCTTTTTCTTTCTCACAGCCACTATAATCAGTGGAACTGCTATCAGGAGTAAAACTAAAGTCTCCGCAGAGACGATAATCACAAATGAACCTGAAAAACACAAGAGTGAAACAGCCAGAAGAATCAGAAAATAAAAATTTTAACATGTTCACAGTGATACGAGATCTCACAGAGACTCGCAAGATCAAACGTGACTTGAGAAATAAAATGGAGGACGATTGATGTCATCAGTTTATTCTCCTGGTCTGAGTTTTGTTTTACGGGAAGAAAAACTAAAGAAAAAAAAGAATAAGGATGATCTTCTTTCTCAATTCTCCACTTTCATGGCATGTTTGTGGCTGCCGAGTCTCAGCTAAACACACAACATCCGGTTGGTGAAGCTCGCTCTCATTGGCTAACGCGGGTTTAACATCAGAGGCGGACCAATCAGGTGTCGGAAATATTAAACATGTTTCATATTTACGGTTTGGGATCATGCGAGGTCCGATGCAATCAGAAGTGAAATAATATTAATGACATCACACAATTGAGGAGTTTTTGGGCAAAAAGTAATTTGCGACAAGCATTGAATCGGACCTCGACCCTCGAATGCTTGGGGTGCAAATCAGGTTTAAAATCTTCAAGTGTGTGTCCAGCCTGAGGTTTAGGCTTAATGAACTCATCTATGTTTATGAAGGAGTGCTCGAGTCTCATATGACGTTATAGTTTATGAAACACAGCTGTAAAATACAGTTGTTTCTGTGTCTCTGTCCTCTGGATTACAGAAGCGTCCAGTGTCTTTGATCTATAAATCACAGAAACAAGAGTTATTAAGTTAATAGAGAAAATAACTCAAAGAGAATCTATTTAAAGTTTTTACACATGAATATAATCATTCACACACAAGCTGATAGAGATTCAAAGCCTGAAGGTGGCCATGGCGGTGTAACGACTGAGACCAAATCAGACACAATTATTTGGTATATGTACCAAAAAAAAATCTTTAAACTTCACTCTGTGATCTGTGGTTCCATCCCCCAAACAGGGCAAGACGGTCTTAGTTACCCGGACAACGATCAGATACACTGTTTTTATGACTCTTAGAAATGTGAATAGGGTCCTGATACAAACCTACAGATATTAGAACAGACTCTCCTGCATTCATTTATCGATGAACTGATCAACATGAAGTTAACATGCATTCCAGAACATTTTGTGAATGATTTACTGTCTTGTGTTGTGTTTCTTAATACTACTATCTGTTGATACTTTTATCTGTTGATACTATGTATTTTATTATAGAACAAACAGTTAATGTAACCTCACGTATACCATGTTTAGTCTCTATATATGGGTATTTTGTAGATCGAAATGATTGTGTACATGATATGCCGATAGCTGTGCAACATATTAGTATTACAAGAATCTTTCTTAGTTTCGTCATCAGACACCAATCCAGCATGCCAGTTCAAGTGAGCACGCTTAGGACAAAGGCTCATAAATCTTCGTCACAGAGGAAACTCCCGCCAGAAATTCCACCCTTCTCATTGGGTGAGCCAGCCTGCAAGGTGTGTCCTTTGTCAAGCTTTAAAAGGCCTTTTCGCTAGATCAGCCCTCTTAGCTTTTTTTTTGCTGCTGGCCTCCACTGTTACTCCTCACGTTGAAATAAAATTGAAGGGTCCAAGGGCCCCAGCAAGCCTGATCACCGTCTGCCATGCTTTCATGCTCCCAAAGGGAGCTTCAATCCAGGAAACTGCAACTTACCATCACTGAACGGGCGACTATAAACTCTTGGCCTTCTCGGCACTTCAGGATGCCGTGCTGTCCAGCGTGGCCTCAGCAGGCCCCCGGGCTGCAAGCTTCGACTCACAACAGCCATGTGCTCGAAACCACGATGCAAGTTCATCATATCTTCTCCACCCAGCAGAGAAGAAAACGACTGCAACTTGTACAGTGACTTTTGACACTCACGGACCCATCAACAAACTCAATTTTCAACCACTTCAAGAATTGTATCCACTGCACCGACCATGCAAGTATAAATTTAATGAGGTGCTCTGAAAATGATAAGCTGATGGTTCTTTTCATAGTTAAATAGATCTCTTCCATAGTTCTATTTCCTGCTTCTATTTCTATGGTCACTCACCATTTTACCTATGCATGTATGTATGTATGAATGTATGCATGTTTGTTTAGTTTAGTTATGTTTGTGATTTAGTTAATAAAACTTGTGCACAACAGGTATTTGGTTCTGATTCCCTGCTTGCAACAAAGTCCCTTTTACGATCTTGATCTTGTTACATGCTCTAAGCGCTGTACATGCTAAGAAATAATTATCTTTTGGTGGCCATGAAAGATACACTTTTCTTAGGATAAATGAATAATCAAAGAGTTCGTTGGAACTGATTAATTGATTGTAATATTAATTGAGCTCACCTCAAAGTTAATCTAATTAACTGACCCAAATATTAATAATTAATCATAATTGGTAATTATGGATTACTATTAATATTTCCCCTTCGAGCTAATTTGTTACAGATGGTGGAGAATGCGGGCATCGTATTAAACATTGTATGCAAGCAGACAGTAATCAACCATATGTTGTCCCATAAGTTTTTATTAACATTGTATACATGCACGTACAAGTTTCTGATCAAATCAGCAAAACTATAGCTTGAATATGCCTTCCTACGAACGGCAGAACGTTTCTCAATGCTATAATACATGTTTAAATCGAACGATAAGAAACTACTGATTTTAGCAAAGAAATCCTAATTTCAGTTCTAAATCGAGCGTAAACCTTCTCTGACGAAGAAATCTCAGATTATCTGTGCATATAAAGGGTACCAGAACAAATTAATCTGAGGTGGGTGAAGAAACCCCCATTTTCAGCATTTTTGAAGGTGATTGAGCGATGCTCCTCAGTCACCGATTAAGGCCTTATTATTCGTTACGTCATTGTATTCATATTAAACCGCTGAACCGCTCATATGAAACAATCACGTCGAATTAGTGGTATAAATGCTAGCCTAACTAACTAGTAATTTGCCATTTCCTGTAAAGGGACTGTGCTGTTTTGATTTGTGAAAGAGTTGCATCACTTGCATGGCAACTTCATGTGTTTAAACTGGAGTTCTCAATGCAAACCTTCATCACAACCCGAACGGTGCTCTGTGATGATTATTTGTCATCAATAATGATTATTTGTTTTGAATTATGATGATATTTGTTTGATTAAAAACAAATGCTGTGATGATTATTTGTTTTGGTTGATTATTTTTGGTTGACGAAGAAATCTCAGTACAGTGTTATATACACATAGACTTGGGGGATGCCCCCTTTTTACAATGTAAAGGCCTTACAAATTATTGTTAGATTGATGTAATTCATCAACATTTTGGCTGCATCAACAAGCAGAGCTACCTAGTGATCAAAATTGTTTCACTCGCTGAAAAGTCAATATTCATGTATGAGATGGACCTTGTATGCTTAGACAAGCTTCGACTTATGGCAAATCTATTTCCTTACCTTTTAAACAAGTAGAAGAAAAGAGTTACCCAAGTAAATTTGGCAAATGCCAAACCACATTTGCATTTTACTGAATGTGACCTCAAGTTTTTGAAAGACTCAAAGTATATGCGCCCAATTTTAACTCGTTTAAACATGTATAACTCATTTAAAATGTGCAGACATTCTTCATAGACTGTTGAATTGCTCTGACATGCACTGGTTCCCATGACAACGACTTGTCACAGGAAGTGCTAACTCGTGACGTCATATTGTAAACAAACCAGCCTAGATAGCTAAGCTAACCTAACATCCATTCAGCTTAGGCTAAGCCAAATAATAACTTCTACAGTTAGCGGTTAGCATAATTTACTTGAAGCCTTTAACCCTCTGAGGTCGAGAAACGCGCCGACGCGTTTTGCTGGATTTTTTTCACATAGCAGCAACATAAACTTAAATTACTCCGTCATTTATGGTTATACAGAAAAAAGAAATATAAAAAAATAATCTGTGATATTTCTACTTTTGTATGTGTCCACTTACAATCAAATCAAAACATTGTGCTTTTGTAAAATAAAGAAAATAAACAGGGTGTGCGTTCTGCCTCTCCGTCGCGGTGAACTTTATTTTCTTGAGCACGTCTATAAACTGAAACAAAACTCAGCGAATCCTTCTCACACATTTATGAGCCATATACCTTTATACACATTTAAGTGTGTACTTTTAAATGATCGGATTCAAACTGCAAACAAATATTCTCTGTTTAAGTAATTTGTATAAAACCAACAGGATGTCCAGTATCTCAAACGCTTGCTAATTACTTTTTAATTCGACACGCCCACTCGCGCAAAAGTGATTCACATGCAAATCTCCACATGGGATGCAAACGTCTCTGCTTTTCGTCGAGTTTGGAAGACACGTCTGAGCTTACATTGGATTTACCTCAGAAGAAGAAGAACGCGATTTGAAGACAAGAAAGATGTAAGGTAAGAAATTCTTACTTATTAGTTTATGGTATTGTTGCATAAACTTCACATTGCAGTTGAACTGTTGCTAGATATATGGTGAATATTATACTATTTAGACCCGTGTTTCCTGTTAAATACTGTTTGTGGATATCTGCTCAAACATAGATATGTATAACCATAATGTTTAATATTTTGGAGCGCGATGGCGTTTGAATGTATCATATTTTGGAGCGCGCTGTGGGTTTGAGTATCATATTTTGGAGCGCGCTGTGGGTTTGAATGTATCATATTTTGGAGCGCGCTGTGGGTTTTAATGTATCATATTTTGGAGCGCGATTGCGTTTGAAAGGAAAAATGCACCAAACATTAGGCTTTATGTTTTTACTATTATCTCATTTCATATCATCATAACGAATGGAAACATTTGAAGTAACATATGATAATCAATATATTTTTCTCTAGCGTAGTTGTTCTTGAAATCTTTTGGAAGATTTCATTTATTGTTATTATTATTTTATGCAGCACTGCGTAGCCTATGCCTACAAGGCACAACAAACCTGGTGTGGTTGTGTTGTAAATAAATCCAAACAATCTAAAAGCCATTCTTTTTTAAATCTCCTCATTCTTTGTGCAAGGTTGCTCTGAATGACAGGGCCTGATCGCTCCTAATAGGGCAGTTAGGGGAGTGTCTTTGTCTTTCTCAGGTGTTAAAAGCTTACATATTAATGAGATGATCACGCCTCTTCGCATATGGCTTTGTCACACAAAACACGTCTTAGAAATTTTAAATCAATATATTGTCTTATCTGAATGAGCAGTCAGGGTGATTTTCACATAGTTTTGGAGCAAATATTCTAGGCTATGTCATACAATTTTCAAAAGTCTTGTGAAGAAATAATCAGTATGGGTTTCATGGCCTTATTTCAGTGAGAATTTTTTTGGTATTTTCACAAACCACGCATAAATGTCATTATCTCAAAACTACAAACTTTTACATACATGCTGCTGATATATTATTGTAGCAGAGTTTGTGCTGAATACAGTGTAATCAGACTTTAGCCATGAAAATGTCACTAGTAACAGAAAAAAACACAAATGTCAGAGCATGTCAGAACTCCTCCAGGGCCAGAAAACAGCTCAGACCTCAGAGGGTTAACTACAGCTTGTGCTGTACACAGTGCAAAGTGATCTAAAATATCTTTCCTTAAACCCCAGTTAGGGTTCTGATTTTTCACTTTCTCTTTCCTTATTTTCAATTCTTCCCAGTTGAATTTCACCGCCACTAGTTTAGGAGTAGTCCTTGCTGAGTGCTGTCGGCTAAATTTGCAGTTACCTTGTAAATTAAATCTAAATTTAATTACATGTAAACTGTGTAGCTAGAGAAGAATTCTTATAGTAATGAGAATTTTCATCAGCATGTTGACTAAACTTTTGTAAGGATACACACACAGGGACCATGTGTCTTGAACACACAGCAGCTGTGACCCACTATGGAGTCTAGTCCAAGCAAATCAAAAGTTTAGCCACTCGTGCTATTGATTATTCCCAATTTCAGATTATTCCGGCTGTTTTGATCACTTACTTAAGCCCTTTTTATTTTATTTTACTTTGATAATAATAGCCGTCAGCTAGTCACTTGTCTATTCTTTCATTTATTTGATTTATTTACATTTCCCCTATTGTTCTAATGTGGTTTCCCATAGGGCCCAGAAAGGAACCAGAGACACCTTTATTTGTGATTTTGTTTATTTTCAACAAGTGCACTCATTTTTATGACCCTGTTACACAAGTAATCTCAACAATTACTAGGGCATAACTATAGTCTTGAGGATTGATAATAAGCATAATCTGAATAGGAAAACTGTCCTTTTCCACCTATACTTCATCAAGCCCGTTGTGAACCACTAGTTAAGTCCAGAGAAATAATTTAGCCATAAGAACCACCTTAAGTAATTTATTTCCTCTCGGCTTATGCCCTTTCCAGAAAATATTCTCGGAACCACACAAGTCTTAGCCTCCTAACATCCACAGCTAAGATGATAAGGATACCAGACACACTTGACAAGCTAGCTACACATGAAACACCTAGCTTTATGCTACATACCTAGCTAACCTATTAAACGTTAGCTCTGAACTCTTTAGGGTCATGCATTAGTCTCTCACCCCTAGTGTGCCAAAAATGTCGCAGATCCTCTGTTTAACCTGACCCTAACCAGACAGGAGACCGAAAGGACTGACAAGCCATCGCGAGGAACACTGTTCCACCCATGACTGCAGACATCCTACAGCACCAGAGCCAAAAGTAACTGCACCATGAGAGAAGAGGACCAACGACCCATGACCCAAGCCAGAGTTACAGCCACACCGAGCTGATCAAGATTATCATCTCCTTACCCCATCATAGGGGTATGAAACAGAAGGTAAACAACCTCACATAACAGATCACAGCGTCCCACAAGGAGCGGACCTGTGCTCAAAGCCTCACATACCAGCTAGAGACTGAGGTTCGAACCAGATTCAACGCAGATGGACTGAGCATGCCCAGGACCAGCACAGAACTGTCACCATGGCAACAACCCAGGTACCAGCCAAGCCCCTTGGAGAAGCCATGGAGGACAACACCCTCAACCTGCAAAAAGCCACAGGATGACCAACGGCTGTCAACAACAACATCCTCCTCCACACCATTCACACAGGTGTCAATCGGAGACTCCACAAGGACAGCTGGACGCACCTCAGAGCTACAGGAGCTGCTGACACAAGCAAAACAGCTCTCTGAACAGGACTCACCCGAGGAGTCCTGTGATGTACAGGCTTCAGACTCTTTGCCTACCCCCGCTTAGGCAAGATCACATCGGCACCGCCATAAGGACAGAATAACACTTCAATCCTTCAGACTTCTCGTGACTGAGAGGTTAAAAATGTAGCAACAATGACTACGACATCCTGCCAGATGGGTTCTGCATCAAGTGAATCATGGGGTTATCAAACAGACCCCCTCCTCAAAATCAACAAACCGCACCACGCGGTGAGCTTCAAACAAATACAAATCACACATCGGCTCCAGCTAGTCGCAACAAATGGTCGTTTCGCGACACTTTATGGCCCTTTTGAGGGTAAACTAGACACATGACACCACATCCCCCAGCCTTGCAAAGTTTCTGCATTCCAAGCCCCCATTTCTCTCTATGTGCAAAGAGATAACGAAACTCTATGCGACATTCCAGACTGAGAAGTCACCACACATAAACGCACAAATGTCCTTTGTATGAAACTCAGATGTTCTGAATTAGCGAATCATGATTTTCATACACAACCTCTTTTGTCAGAGGAGAAGACAAGAGCTTCTGTTTTGACCGCCTTAGGGTTAATTCCCTAGTGCTGAAACCTCCCGCAGCACCACGTGACTTTACACACACACACACACACACACACGTGTGGACTTCGAAACGGACATTTCCACACATATGATCCAATAGCAATGTTTTTGATATGTATTTTCATGTGTGTATAATTGGGCAGATAATGTCTGAGGTATCTATGCAACGTTATTATGTTAATCAAAATCACTATGCTAGTGATTATGAAGAAATTATGTAACCCTGTATTTCTTTCATGCAAAAACGTCATTCGAGGTGTCAATGTAATGGGAAAAACATGTCGGAGTCGAATCTTGACTGCAAAGTACAATAATATGCATTTATTCCAGGAAATACCATATTTCTAAAATATGAATGTTGTTTTCGATCCTCTCACATGACAGTCAAAGTAGGGGTTTCTTCACAAACAAAGAAACCTCTTCCCGCTTCAGATCAGAAGATCCGATTCGCTGTCGCCACGAAAAAGGGGGCGTGGGACACTGCTCACGGGACACTGATAAAAGTCCAAACTTTCAGTTTGCTCTCTCTCTCAACTCTCAACTCTCAGCTCTCAACCCTCATCTTCCTCTCCTCCACGCGCAGCGCTTCTCCTCCCAACGCAACCAGCTGGACAGGCCTTGGCTTCTCCTCTGGGACGCATGCCCGCGTCATGTAGAAGCTGCCGTTCTTTTGCAACTAAGTTCCTACACGCCTTTCCCCTCCACAAGGGAAATGATCAGAACTTTCTCGGTAACGTTAAATTCAAGTGAGCCTTTACATCGTCTTGCGAAACGACCCAGAAGACGAAGCTAGACGCAAACCAGCCGGACACGCGCACACGCGCGCCCCCTCTTCAGCACCACACTGAAAGAGCACAGAATCTTGCAAGTAACGTTATCTCTCTCTAAAAGCTGATTTCAGGTGTCCTGCTCTTAGGTCTGTGAATTAAGTTACCCTCTATCTCTTCTCTCTATTTCTTTCTTTCTTTCTTTCATTTCATTTTATTCTCTCTATCACGTTATGTTTTATGTTTTTGTTTGGTTAAATGTTTGTTTGTTTTACTGTTTGCATTTTTACGTACGTTTATATTGTAGCTCATATAATCTCTCTAGTTTACATTTATTAAAAATCCATGTATACTTTAACTGTCTCTGTTTGAAAACCCACTTTATAAGTCAATGAAATCAAAGATCTAAGCTACAAGCTCGATATTGACTACCTTGAGTAGTTTTAATTCATAAACTCAGAAAGTTTTATGTTCGTGGACAGAAGATGAAACTTTCTTGTAGTTTGTAAACAGGGATACTCCTCCTTAACTGTGATAGTCTTACATTTATTCGCTGGACGAATGACTGATGACGAGACCAGTTACAGAACGAGGTAATCTCGAAAATTAATAAAGTAATGTATATGTGATTTTATGAATTATGACCATGAGTTATGATTAGTAATACAGTATTTCCCAAATTCCCTATATTCTTGAGCTAATTCGCATTGACCCAGAGTCGTTTACGTTACAACAACTACCTTCTGACCTCCTGCCACCAGCACTAGGTCAGCCTGAAAACCTCTCTATGCTACATAGATCCCTAACCACTTCCTGGAACACGGAATGACTGTTAGACAGGCCGAAAGGCATAACCAAATATTCATAGTGCCCGCTACTGGTCGAAAAGGCCGTTTTCCATTCATCACCCTCACGGATACGAATCAGGTTGTAAGCATTACGAAGATCCAACTTGGTATAGTATTTGGCCTGGCAGAACTGCTCTAGAGCGGTCAAACGAGAGGTAAGAGATAGCGAAACTTTACAGTAATATCATTTAGCCCACGATAGTCAATACATGGTCTCAAACTTCCATCCTTTTTCTTGTCAAAGAAGAAGCCAGCTGATACAGGAGAGGTTGATGGTCTGATAAAACCCTTGACCAGTTCTTCTTCAATGTATTTTTTCATGGCTTCAGACTCGGGTTGAGATAATGGAAAAATTCTACCTTTAGGTGGTGTAGTACCGGGAAGGAGATTGATGGCACAGTCAATGGGGCGATGTTCGGGAAGTTGTGAAGCTTTTTTCTTGCTGAAAAGCTCGATGAGATCAGTATATTCAGGAGGCAGGGAGCTTACAATTACTTCATTTAAAAGAAGAGAATTCAAGCTTCATGCCTGTGTGACTGTTTGACTGAGTATTCGCTGAGTTACAGTTCATTTTCGGACGCGTTTCAGAATGGACTTCACTGGCAGAGAGAAGGCAGAACTCGCATCATGTTTATTTTTCTTTATTTGGCAAAAAGCACAACACTTTGTTTTTATTGTGAGTATACACAAAAAAATACACACTTAACAGGATCGATTGATGTATGAAACTTGTATGCAAGATCAAAGTCAACAAAGTATTTTGAGTCTCTTTTGCACTGATAAGAAAAAAAGCGAGCCGCGATAGTCGACCCCAGGGGGTTAACGTGAAAATCACGTGACTAATGACAAACGAGGCCTCGGTTTGTGTGGATACGTCATCGGTTTGGTCTGAGTGTTGCTTCCGGAAAAAGGCGGTTCGAAACTCGCGCCACTTTGTGGGTGTTGTCAGGAGTAGTAGAAGCAGTTGTAGTAGTATCAGAGAGTTAGATAACTATCATTGTCATTGTCCTTATTGTGTTATATATGTGTTAGGGCTGTATATTATTACATTATCAGGTTAGAATTGTTATAGTATATTGTTTATTATTAATTATAGTAGCTATATTATAGTCTTGTTATATGTGACCCGATCTGGCGAAATGAGTCGGAAGTCGCAACGTTCCATTTTAAGATATGGGCCGTTTATGTGGAAAAACAATGAAATAATAGATTTTTTTTATTATTATTGTTATTGCTAAATTTCAAAGAACATACATTCAAAAATAATCTCCTAAAGTTTCGTAGCCCAGATAATTGAGAAAAGGTATTTAAATGACTATTAAAGTTTACAAAGTTTTACTAAATTCGCTGGAAATGAATAATGCTTTTCTCAACTCCTCTCGAGCATTTCCCGGGAATCCCCTCAAACGTCTCTGCTTTCCAAATATGGTGTTACACGTTGTATAGAACCAATCATAAAGCTTAGAAATGTACACAAACGCTGATCATTTGTCAATGGGAAGCCCCGTTTCGACTGACCGGCACGCGATTGGTCCAGTGATCCTCCTGTCAGACTCGTAGCGCTATGTGTAAACAAGCTAGCAGATCTCCTCAGAAAGATTAAATATTATTAATTTGAGAAATGTCGCTGTCAAAAGAGAGCAAAGTCGCCAAAAAGTCGCCAAAAGCGTTGAACTCACTGGAGGCTTCTAACCTAAGCTCTGCTGCTGGTCATCAAGAGTGGCTAAGGCTAGTCAGTGATTGTTTTGGATCTGGAGACGTGTCATCCTCTGATGACAGAGACAGCCCTGTGGTATTTATCGTGTATGGATGTGAGTGAGTGCAATTATTCTGTGAGTGTATTTATCTGCAAGGAGAATCCATTACAATGTGTTTGATTTATTTTAACCCAATATTTAACTGTTGGTATCTCCGTTATGAATATGTTACACTGTTATTGCCATCTAGCCTACACAAAGATATGATTGCATAGGCTAACATTATTTGTTCTCTGTTTCCTTGTCTCTCTTCCTCTCTCTCTCTCTCTCTCTCTCTCTCTCTCTCTCTCTCTCTCTCTCTCTCTCTCTCTCTCTCACACACACACACACACACACACACACACACACACACACACACACACACACACACACACACACACACACACACACACACACACACACACCCTCTCTCAAGCAAAACTGTAGCACCTCTGTTCAATCTTTCTGATTTTAGTAAATGTTTGTAAAAGTGCCTTTTAAATTATTTATTCAAATAAAAAATTTAAAATAATTTGAGCTTCAGCCTGGCATAATACCATATATTAATCTCTTAATGTCTTTGGTCAAATTAAGCTGTACAATAAATAGTTCATCCCTTTAAATGCAATGGATTTTGAAAGATATCAACAAAAAACGGGCAAAAAACTTTAAAAGCGATTTTCTCAGGTTTTCAATTGGAAAAAGAGGGCAGACGACCATAATTCAAATGTGTATATCTTTACAACCATTCAAGGTATGACTTTGACTAGGATATCAGTTGAAAGCTTATGGTCTCCTCTTTCCATTAATACCAAAATCTCAATTTTGAAGTTTGGGTCACTGTGACTCATTTTGCTGGATCAGGTCACATATTAATTAGAAAAGATTATTTGGATTGCTTTGGATTTTTGGATCTGGACTGGACTGCTTTTTGATTTGGATTGCCCTTTTGGATTGGTTTGCTTTTTGTGACCCCTTCCTTTTTCCTGGTAATGGAGCCAGCAAGAAAGAGGGAATCCTCCCCTGTCCGGGCTCAACAGAAGCATCAGTATCCTCATTTATACCAGCTGGCACTGACATTTTTATGTTCCCCTGCATCCTCTGTTCCTTGTGAAAGGATATTTTCCAAGGCTGGAGAGATTTTGTCCGAGAAGAGGAATCGTCTAAACCCCAACACACTTGAAATAATTCTGTTTCTCAATAAAAATCAATTGTAATGCTTCCTTCACCAACCCCAAACTGCTGTGTTGCAGGTTGCTCCTCTATAGCCCCAGTCCAATAAGCACAACACTGCACTAAAACTAGTAACAGTTCACTGCACAATAACCACCCAAAACAATTTTTACCACCCCAGACTATGCTGTTGCAGTTTACTTTATTACTCTCTGTGGCGAGCACGACGAGGTCGAGGGCCGTGGGAGGACGGCGCGAGGCCGGTGGCGCGATTGATAATGAGTGACAAGTGCGCGACGCACCGGTCTCGCATCTCTCACGGAGGATCGGAAGCATAAAGGAGGAGCGACGACAGTGAAGAGAGAGAGAGGACAGGCCTGAATTTTATTTGATGTGTTTCTGTTTTGTGTTGCCAGCAGTCGTCCGTGAGGGGCTGCTGGCTTTTACTTTCATTTTTGTATTTGTTTATTTATTTATTAAAATGTTGAATGTTCGCCGGTTCCCGCCTCCTTCTTCCCATAACATCTGTCTGAACCCCGTTACACTCTCCCTCCACCATAAGCACTGCACTCAACACAGTGTCACTTTTGTTGTTCGTACACTGGTTCAGAATTAATTAATTTGTCTGCTATTTCTTTGCACAGTAGCTAGGTGTCACTAGTGAGCAATGCTGAATGAAGCTTTGAGTAATGAACCTTTGGCTGAAGCAATGGGCGAGGTCACTAGTTGCCATCACTAGTGAGCGGCGCAGGGAGATTAATGCAGTTGCATTGAATATGATATGGCAATGACTTAGCTGACTGGGAAGAATGTCTTTGCAGGAGAGAAGTAGACAAGATGAGCCTGGATAAGGAAGAACGACAACGACGGGAAGATCGGGACTTCAGGTAAGTTAGGGTGACCATACGTCCTGTTTAACCAGGACATATCTGGCCAGGATTTCGAGATCGCCCAAAATGCCCGGGATTCGGCTTTTGCTTTCTACAGTCACCATTCATTATGTTTACATTATTACGTTATTTGACACTGACACGTACGTGCCAGCTTTGCAGGTCATGCATTCTGATTCACACGGATCCCGATCGAGATGAAAACACAGGAATTTTCTTAGCAATGCTTACACGCACATCAACCAATCACTTGTTTAGCGTTCATGTAAACACTACATTCAGATTAACCAATCGGAATTAATTCAGTACTACTGAATCAAAAGGTGTACATGTAAACAAAATGAATGGCGACGAGAAAGCAAAAGCCGAATCGCGGATATTTTGGGCGATCTCGAAATCCCGGCCGGACATGACCTGGAATATGGTCACCCTAGGTAAGTAGTATGGTTGAAGATCACTCAGGTGAGCAGTCTGTGGTGCTTGTCTACGATGAGGTCAATAAATAGGAACAGCGGTTTCTCAGATGAGTAGACAATAGCGCAAGTCATAGTGCAAGTCTATTACGAGACCAGACCCTGAGACTCAGTGACAAGAGTTCTTAAATAGAGCTGTAGGATGATCAATGACGATGGGTGACAGGTGACGGTGATCAGTGAAGGAGGTGCAGGTGAGGGCCAAGGAGGATCATGGGAAATGAGGTGCAGACAGTGGAGATTAGCTGGAGACTGTGACAATGGGTAGTATTTGTCACATCCACCGGCTGGGGTGCCGATGATCACACCAGAGGGCACTCCTCCCGTCTCCCTTACTTTCCCATCATGAACTTTAATTCCCATAACACATTGTCTGGACGTGTTTGATAATTTCCACCTGTGCGTCATTACCTCGTTCTCTATGCCTTTATAAGCCCTGTGTACTCAGTTACTCTTTGTAAAGTCTTGTATGTGTTACAGTGCATTTCTCAGCACTCTCTCTCTCTCTCTCTCTCTCTCTCTCTCTGGTTTCTCGTGTCATGGTTTTGATCTTCTGCCTGGTTTCTTGGTTTTCCCTGTTTGCCTGTGTTTCTTGCCCTGTTGTCTTTATGGATTATCTGCCCTGTGTTTTGGCCTATTCTGGATTGCTCCAATAAAAGCTGTGTTTAGATCCTCAACCCCAAGTCTTGGCACAATACTTGACAGTACAAATGAAATCTGGACGTACTAAATCTGCCATGTTGTTACTGTCACGTGATCTACCAGCGTCAATTGTGTTGCTTCACTTTATGAATACTATGTATTCGTACATACTACTCTTTTGGCATACTGTTTTTCAACTACTACATAGTAGGGAAGTATTCGATTTCGGACACAGCGATTGTGTCAGGTGAAGAAGTTAATGCTACATCATCCAGATATAAAGCATATAAAATATATATATTGAGAGATGAAGAGCAGAAGATGAACGACCTGTTGAAGAGATGATCTGACGGTCTGTGATCGTGATGTTGTTGGATTGGAGGTTTATGTCTGATGTCCTCAAATACAGCGGCGTGTTTGAAAATGAGCTGATAGTTTGATCTGAAGGGGAATATAGACCGAGCTGTTATACTGACACATTAATGCATATAATCATGGATTTATGTGAAGAGAAACTTGAGCTGGAAGTTTAATGTTGAATATCAGGCACCTGGATGAAGGGTGGAGGTAAAGATCTGGACTGGTACTGGCCTCTGTGGAGCTGAAAAACACGCGACATCATTCAAATGAATCAAATATATTAATAAAAAAATCATTAACTGGAGCATGAAGCATGTGGTGAAAGTGAATGAAGCAGATTTAATAATGAATATCAGGCACCTCTGATCACATTTAGCTGGATTTGTTGGTAGTGATGATATCCAGCTCTACAGATGTACGGTCCAGCATCTTCCATCTTCAGGTTACTGATGGTCACTGTAAATGATCTGGTCTGACGATTATCCTTCAGTGAGAATCTGCCCTTGATCACTGAGGACTCTCCTCCATCAGATCTTATTATAATTACATTATCTTTTTAATTTCCTTTGTAAAAGCATTTGTAAGCATTTTCATATCCTTTAGCATAAGGGCACGTAATGCTCACTGGTTCTCCCTCCCTTCCTCTCACTGCAATGTCCACAGACAGTGAACTGCTCACTACATGATGGAGTTTTAGGACACCATTAGGTCACTTGATGGAGTTTTTCGGTTCCTTGCCACTGTTGCCTTTGGCTTGCTCAGTTGGGGATATTTTGGGGATATTTAATTACATTTTATCAATCAATAAATTCCTCTTGAAACAAACTTTGTTGTATTATTTTAATTTAATACTGTGAAGCTGCTTTGATGCAATCTGTATTGTGAAAAGCGCTATACAAATAAACTTGACTTGACTACACACACACACACACACACACACACACACACACACACACACACATCAGCACACTGCTTTAGCACTGCTAATATACAAGATATTTTGTATTAAAAGAAGAATAATCTAGAACTAAAGATCAGAACTTACCCATCAGTAGAAACACATAGGCCGTTTGTGAGAAGCTCATTCTTGTGGTCATATCAGTTCTCTTGCGAAAGTCAAGGAGTCATTATTTTCAAATGACTCTTCTATCAGTGAAGTGGTATATAAATGTTGATTGTCTATTTGATTCTCGTCTCGCGTGATGAAGGTCAAACAATAGAGCCGAACTGCAGCGTCTGCATGTACGTTTGATGTCGAGGGGCATTGTGTGTGAAAATGCATCTCAGTGGTACACAGGAAATCAGCCCTGAACTTTAACGCTGTACACTGACCACAAGCAGTTTCCTCTGTGCGGTGAAGTTTATTTTTATTCTTTTCAGAATATCGTGTCATAATGGAATGCAAATCAAAAGAACTTTGGGCCATTCATATTTTTAGATAATCTCTTTTGGTCTTCCTCTACCAAAATGCTACAAACATGACACATGGGAGCTTTTATAGGCCTACCACAAATCTGACTTTATGAAAGAATGGAGAATGCATACTTCATTAAACATATTCCTTTTCCTTTCTGAATACATGTATTGAGTAAGTACAACTTTTATGTGCCCTTTATTGCCAAAACTATATCATGTTTTTTTTCGCTGTGCAATTGATTAAAGACTACGGTGGGTTTCAACCGATTCCTCTCCACACTGACCTCTGATGGACAACATGTGAAAATAAAACACTGACTGAAACAAAACGTACTGTCACAGAATCACCAGGCTCCACCCTCTCTCAGCCACAGCGATCTCTACCACCTGAATACACACACTTTGTCTAGTCTTGTCTGGAGCTCGGACTGAATCCTGTTGGTTTATCTCTTACCTGAAAGCATTCCTCGTTCCTGTTGCCAGTCTCCAGTTCCTCATCCTCCTCCAGTTTTTGTGATATCGTCATGCAAAGAGTAAAAAGAAGAGTTTATTCATCATCATCATCTATTTACCATTCTATCTCTCATCGTCTGCTTCCCTCAGCTGCCTGCATTTTCACTCATTGCCTTTTCAGTTCATATAAAGTATTTGGATAATATTTTTTAAAACGTACTGGTCTGTTCAGTGTGTGTTTCCCTGACATATTACAATTCCATACTGTACATCTTTATTGCATTACTGAGGCTGAAGAAACAATCAATCAAATTTGTCAAGTTAGCTTCCCAGTGAACTTCTCACTGTTCTTGCCAAGTGATCGAGGTTTAGCTGGTTAGCAAGAACCCCTTTACCCCTGCTGGTAGATGTCATAACTACACCATATTGCTTCAACAGCATCTTTCTCCATTGGCTGTAGATGCTTTACCAATGAATGCTCTTTTGGAGGCTCTTAAAGTGTCAAATGGTCTTTGTTTCTATGTGATGTCACCAGCTAATCAGTGTTGTCATGACATCAATTTCCTAAGATAAGTGAACATCACTTTTTATAGCATGTTTCTTGGCCAGACAAGTAATTTGTTGAGGTCAAATTGTAAAGAAAGACTATACACGTCTGCGCACATATATATTCAGATGCGCATACCTATAGACCAGTGGTTCCCAAACTTTTAACAGGCATGTACCCCCTGAGACATTATAGATCTTCCGGAGTACCCCCAACACCACCAAATGTTAACAAGAAGTTTTTTTTAGTTTTTTTAATATATTTATTTTTATCAATTTTGTCGAGAATAGTGAATAGAATCATAAACATATGATACAAATCTCATCAAAAGTCAACATATGATACAAATGTGCTGAATATAATGATTTTAAAAAGATAGGCACCCAATCTCACACACAATAGGCCTACAACACATATCCAACATCTCATTAAAGCTATTGTTAACTTTTCACATACTGATAAGTATTGCTTTTCACATATGATAACATTGTATATTTTCTTAACTTCTCTGCTGTAAAATAATAATAAAAAAGAGAACACATTAACAATAGTAAACTAAATAGTAAACAGTAAACTAAATTGTAGTAAACCACACAGAATAGGCCTACCACCTCTCCATCCACATCACCAGTTTAATCAATGTGAGGGATGTACCTGGATGTTCTTACATAATGCAGCGATGTCAGGCCGAATTGGGGACAGTTTCAGTCTTAGATCAATTTCCACAAACAGTCTACTCTGTACCTATACTTGGTCTTAAGAAATAGAACCGACGCCTATTTTTCACGCGACATGGAAGCGTGTTGGAAGCGTTTCCAGGCAAAATAGAGTAGGAAAAGATGTATGTTATATATGTTGACGGCAAAATAGGCTATAGAATATATTTCGTTCTGTATTGACAGGTGCAGTATTTGAAAATCGATAATATTTTTTACATTACATTTATATTTGCATTTATGTCAAACCCTAGACACTTTCAAACATCAAAATGACATGTATTAATATGTATTCGTGTCAAAATGACATATAAACATATTTTCCTACTCTATTTTGCCTGAAACGCTTCCAACACGCTTGCGTGTCGCGTGAAAAATAGGCGTCGGTTCTATTTCTAGCATTCACGCGTTTTCCGCGCGGCTCGAGCCGCGCGTGTCACGCAGGCAGTGTGCAAGCTCTAACCTGTTAAAGGTAGGGTAGGTAATCATTTTTCTAAAAAAAAAACATTCCAAATTTGTTTAAACTGTCTTTATATACCAATACATAATTAAAATCTAAGTACTCTGAAAAAGAAAATTTAAAAATCGAGTGACTGTAGACCTTTTAATCTGCAATAAACACAGCTCATTATTTCCATTCACTCCACCCCCTCCCTTCTGAGCTCCTTCCAAAGCCACGCCCCCAAAACACATGAACGCGCGACGCCAAACGCTCAGGCTGGAACAAGACGCATTTATTACCTGAGACGAGTGGAGAGGAAGGAGCGCAGTACATACAGTGACATCATGTCAGAATCACATTTAGGTTAAAATACCTAACTTTATCACTATGAATATAAATCAATAAGATTTCTTTTAGTACTCACTATCAAGCTAGCATATCGATAATGGTAAAGTTTCATTCGGTAACGAGCTATATTTATAAGGCAAAACTAAAAACAGGTTGCATTGATACACGTTTTTCCATTACCATCAGTTACACTGTGATGAAGATGAATTTCGTGTAAGATTCATAACATATACGGTGTTTTGCATGTAAGAGTTTCCATGATGAAAACATTGTTGACTCTAATGAAGACTAACGTACACTCCGAGTCCGGAGAAAAGTACCGCATCGTCGGCTCGAGGACAGGTCCGGGGTTGAGGGCGAAGCAGAGGAGGTCGTTCAAGAGTGCGGGCAGGGTCCGAGGAAGTAGTTTTTGCCTTGTTTGCCTTCGCTGACTGCATATGCAGGTGCTTTGAGCTGAATATTTCCGGGAACGGTGACATGTGATGAGTGCACGCAGGGCAGCGCGCGCAGTGGGGCTCGGGGCGGGCACGAGACATGAAGGCATCTGATTGGTTCTTTACATTCGCACCGAATGGCAGTGATTGGTCAGAGTTTTTACTGTCCTGCAGCTGCTACAGAGGTCTGATTTTTTTCATTCCTTTTTCTAAACACATAATGTATTGACTACTATCAGGATGGAAGGACCATTTCACCCAGTATAAAAAAAAGTGTTTCTGAACAGGATTACCTACCCTACCTTTAACGGGAGCCGAAATAAAAATGGACACGCCACGCAGCTGAGACGCTCACGCCACGCATCCAGTGTGTCGCCGGCCTTAGATCTTTTTTCGCGTACCCCCTGAAATCAGTCCACGTACCCCTGGGGGTACGCGTACCCCAGTTTGACAACCGTGGCTATACACTAAACACGTAATACGCATGTGAACGCCATCAGCATTTTCACAGGTTTACATTTTTGAAGTTTGCGCAGAGATAACCTTTTTTCAAAAAAATGTCAAGGCTTGCACCTGGGAACCTATTTCAGGGTTTGCGTTCTCGCAACACTGTTGTTGTGTGGATGAGCGGCCGGTGTGCATTAGGGGTTTTCCGTTAGAACAGTGTCGTGTTAAGGTCCTTTCACACTGGACGCGATTTTGACCCACGAATAATTTGCGCGATGGTTTTATTTTCTGATCAGCTGTGTGTGTAATGAGTGCTTCCACACCGAACGCGAATGCGCTGCGGCGAAAAAAAGACTTTTATTTTTTCCGCTTCGATGTCGATTTTTTTTTACTTTTGCGGCGACAGAAAAGGCTTCAGCCAATCATACTACAAGGACAACGATTTGAAAGACAATGTGTGGCGGAGCATTGCCAACCAACTCTGTTATCTCGACTGTGAGTATGTTGTATGATAGTTTTAGTCGTTGTATAGTCCTGTGCTGTGTAGGCTAGCAGGCTAAACTACATTTGGGATAGAAAGCTAACACTATTATCGTCAAAGATAGAGACAGAGGCCGTGTTTACTTTGAACATGTAACAAAATGAAGTGAGACTATTTAGGGCTGCTTATACATTCTTTGTGTGATATCTACAGTTTCTAGTCTAATGATTTTAACTTGTTACTTCGTGTTACATGTGATGAGTATTGACATTAGAAAACGCACTATGTTTAGTTGAAGACGCAAAAAAACTGTGGAAACCTCAGGGACACCTGTGTGAGAAAAAGGAGAGAGGAAAAGGAAACTAAAAGTGGACATTAGCATACTCCCCTTCAGACGCTCTGTTCTGTAAGATTGGCTGCACCCAAAACCTTCTTTTCTGTCTTTTAAAGAAAATGACATGCTTGTCTTCACTGGATGATGATGATGAAGTGTCCATGTTTTCTCAGCTGTCAGCGCGAAAGTTTTGGAATGTTGAAGCTCTGAACGTCACAGACGTCGCAAATTCGCGTCGCGGCTGATGTGAATGGTTTTGACGCAAACTATTCGCTTTTTCGTTACACGTCCGGTGTGAAAGGGCCTTTAGCGATTAGTTAATAACTAATGATCTTTGCGACGGAAGTGAATCAGTCAAAACTAACTTTAGCTGGACAATAACTTTATTCTAGAGCTGCTGTAAAGCCAAACAATCTCTGTTACTGTAATTTCCTATTATCACTGTAAAGCTGCTTTAAATCAATCTATATTGTTCAAAGCGCTATATAAACGAAGGCGACTTGACTTGAGTTCAAGACGGAGATAAACTGATCATATTTACACTTTTACATATTTAAACCTGCAAGATTACAGGGGACTATTTCTTCTTTCTCTATGTCTCAAAGTAGAGACGGTACCTGGTCCTGGTTGATGCCACCGAACTCAAGAGTTCTTTGGTAACACCCCCGTGTCGAGTGACATAGTCACATACCAGCCTCTGTGCTCCTCAAGTGTCCTCTTGCATGTTGCAGGTTTTGATTTCTTTATTAACAGAAAAGCCTCTTTCAACAGTGGCCTGTCCATGAGAGAAAATCAGAAGCTTCTGACAACACAGTTGTAATCAGATTACTTTTTGATGTTATGAGTAAAGAAACGCATTACAATAACGCGCATTACATAATCAGATAAATTTTTGATGTTATGAATAAGGAAACGCATTACAAGTAACATGCATTACAAGTAACATGCATTATGTAATCAGATTACTTTTTGATGTTATGAGTAAAGAAACGCATTACAAGTAACGTGCATTATGAAATCAGATTACTTTTTGATCTAACAAGTAAAGTAATGCATTACAAGTGTCATACATTATGTAATCACATGACTTTTTTTGATGTCAATGAAAATTACATTCTAATAATACAAATACATTTATTTACAGTAAAAAAAAGATTAAGATTAAGTTTTTAAGTTTTAAGTTTCAAAAACAATCTTCACAGTATAAGTATGAATTGTAGCTGAAATATAGCCATTGCATGCATGACGTCCACTACAGTGGACATGTGATTAATCAGAGTTTTCTCTCAATCTAAAATCAAAACTTGGAAAATTTTACTGTGATATGACTCATTAGATATTGCTTGATGCTGCAATATTTTTTGTTTTACCTACAAGAGTCTCCTAGGATAGAAGGAATGGGTGGATATTCCGGAGCAACTTGGCATGTCTGACTGACCCTTGGCCATCTTGGCTTGGAGGGGGAAAAAATCGAAACACAAAGGCTTGCCACTTGGTTGCAATTTATAGGATGATGCACCAGGGTCCAATGAAGAGGCTGATGTGCAACTTTGCCATAAAAACCCGTGCAGATTCAAGAAAATGCTTTTTTAATAGCTGTCCACTGTAGTGACCACTATGCGTGAAAGGGTATAATTGATTAAAAATCCAACAGTTAATTTTGTATAAAATTTACAGTTATATTTAAGTTTTTTTTTACATTAAAATAATTTAGTATTTGACCAACCAATTATTTATTTATAACACACTTAATTTATTTGTGAAATTTGTATCAAAATATTTGAGGATGGAGAATTAAACTGATCTGTTTCAAGAAACAAAAAAATGACTTAAGTCAAATCAATATTATTAACAAAGTATATTTAACACACTCTTAAGAAATTGAGTAAGTTTACTCAATTAAAACAATACACCCCTCCCCCACCCTTGGTGCATTTCCTCTGTGAAATTTAGGTTTGTGTATGTTTTATTTATCTATAAAATCATTACTGTGTTTTAAATAATTTTATTTAATGCAAAACAACATAGAGGCGTAATGTGACACCTAAACGAGAGTCGTGCCTGTCTTTTCGCCTGATTGAAACGCCTTGCATAAAACACACAACTTTATTCCTAATGATAATGAATATAATTAATCAGAACTGCGCACTGTTTGTTTATTGGCAGGTTATGGACTCAGTCGTGCGCTGTATCTTTCGGCTGTGAGTGAAACGCAGGACGGCGGCCGCGGTCTGAAGTTCAAAGTTCACCCACAGAGCACGAGTCTGTCTCCGGCACGAGAACCAGCGCTGATCCAGTGGAAATTGAATAACAGACCAGTTGACACTTGAATTATTTTTAAAATTTTAAGTTTTTACTTCTA
The DNA here is from genome assembly GCA_021554675.1 of Leuciscus idus. Lineage (NCBI taxonomy): Eukaryota > Metazoa > Chordata > Actinopteri > Cypriniformes > Leuciscidae > Leuciscus > Leuciscus idus. The sequence goes on from CM038623.1 coordinate 11,640,431, forward strand.
ATATTTTTGTTATACGAGTTTAAAACAATATAAAATATGCTGTATTGCTGTACTCATCGACAATAAAGGCCAATGACATGTATAACGTTACCTGTGGTTGTGTGGAGTATTTTACGAAGATTTACAGGAAATTAAAAGTTAATATTACTCATAAATAAAAACAATTAATATTACTTAAATGTATATTGTTTAATGTTTTCCTCAATTATTTCTACTCAATTACCAAATGCAGTTACTCAGATCTACTTAATTTTTTTACTTACATTTACTCAGTTCATATGGTATAATGTAATTGATTTCATTGCGTTAAAATGTAATAAATATTAAGTGTAAAAATGTTAACACCAAAAAAATGTAGTAAATCATAGTAAAAGTTTTTAGAGATTCGATACACGAAGCATATGCAACAAAAGTACAGAAGCGTCCAGTGTCTTTGATCTATAATCACAGGAACAAGAGTTATTAAGTTAATAGAGAAAATAACTCAATCAAAGATGATCTCTAGTTTTTACACATGAATATAATCATTCACACACAAGCTGATAGAGATTCAGTGTCTGAATATCATAAAAACACAGTCCTGTTTCAGTATCATTACAGTGTTGAGCAAGAAATTAAATCTGATTGTGTTTCAATGGATCTGCGAACACAATTACTACTGTAAACCACCTTGAGTTCAATACATAACCATAATCATCAGTTTCTGCTGACTCACCTGTTCATAAATCACTGGATTAAACACAACAATGGTGGACGACAGCAGACCTGAGCAATAGATCCACATTAGTCTTTCTCTTTCTTATATTTAGTTCATAATTATAAGATTCTTTAATTCAGTTCACATGCATTTCATCACAAACCCAACCAAGTATTTAGTGTAAAATATTACCTTTAGTCTTTTTCTTTCTCACAGCCACTATAATCAGTGGAACTGCTATCAGGAGTAAAACTAAAGTCTCCGCAGAGACGATGATCACAAATGAACCTGAAAAACACAAGAGGGAAACAGCCAGAAGAACCACAATATCAGAGAACAAAAATAAAAATGTGTGACTAAATCAAAGACTAATGCATGAAATGAGACGTTTATGAGGCTTATAGAAAGTCATGTTGCCATGACAACCGTCTGTCAGACCTTTGACCTCCTGTTGCGATGGGAAGAGAGACGGACGGTGAGATGTGGAGAGATGTGTACCTGTGTCCGGTGAAGAAATAACCAGAGATAAAGCATATTAAAGGCTGAAGAGATGTTGAGAAGAAAGAGATGAAGTACCTGTTGAGGAGATCTGATGATCTGTGACGCTGCTGGATGGATTCATTTCTGATTCTCTTGTGACTGAAAATGAGCTGATTGTTGAAACCTCAGTGGTCTTGTTATCTGAAGGTGGAAATAAAAGATAGACCTGAATTTGGTTATTATATTTATACATTAGCACACTCCTCTGAACACTGCATTTAATGAATTATGCATTGACCTTTATATAATAATATGAAGCTGCTGATCCATCTACATTTCTGCCACAATAAACAGGAGAACTGATAATACTGTGGGTGAAGGGATCGTGATTGAGTGTAAAAGGAGCTTCTCAGACTTTGCAAGCATAGATGTGTCATGATCACCAAATATCATGAGAGAATTGTCAAACAATTCAAAAATCACATTTCTCAATTCTTGATGACTTGATCTCTCCCTCTTTAACCAGCAACACAATCTCTGAATAGACATCAATATCATAAATCTTTCCTATTTACTCTTGCCAGTTAAATAAAGTTGAAACAGAATTAACAAATCACAGATCCTTGATTTTATTGCATTTTATAAAATAATCACTCTTTTCTGGATCTGGGGTTGTACAAGATTAATGACTTGATCTCTCACTCTCAGCTTGTTTCCATGCAGTTCATTTCTGCTATTAACAAATGAATCGCTTACCCAGTTTAACCAGCAACACAATCTCTGAAAAGACATGAGGCTAAGGCACAGTCCTCTCCACAACACACCAGTATTGGCCTTCATCCTCTGTTCTCAGATCAGTGATGGTGACGGTGAAAACTCTGGCCGTCGTGTCGTCAGTCAGAGAGAATCTCTCGTCTTTAGCTGGAGATCCTGATTCAACCATGATGTTTCTAAATCCAATGATGGGACACTCCCCTTTACAAAAATACTTTGAATATGATTCATATCCAGATTCATATGAGCATCTGATGTCAACTCTCTCTCCTCTGTATCCAGTAATTGTCTGTGAAGCTCCAACAACAACAGCTGAAAACACAAATATCATTATATAGAGCTGTTATGTGTGAGCAAGAGACATAAGCAGGCCAGAATAATAACTTACAAATATCATCCATATGAGTCTGATGATCATGTGATAACAGAGGAAAAACAAGAGAAGATGTCAAACTCTGTGTAAAAGAGCTGAGAGTCTCAAACTCACCTGTACAGATGCTGGAAAAGAGCAGCAGGACGTCCAACATGATGAAATTTGACAAGTGTTTCGCTTAAATAAAAGACCAAATTCTGTGTGACAAACGTTACTGTCGTTCTCTTCCGTACTGAGTGAAAGAGCTATAGGTCAGAGAATAAGGAAGCGAGAGAGAGAGAGAGAGAGAGAGAGAGAGAGAGAGAGAGAGAGAGAGAGAGAGAGAGAGAGAGAGAGAGAGAGAGAGAGAGAGCAGAGAGAGAGAGAGAGAGCAATGCATGAGCTTTGCCAACATTTATACCAAAGTTCAGATCAGATCAGGAAGAGTATTTTAATCATGTCAAAAATATATGTTCTAAGAATCAGCTCTGGCCTCTTGGTTTTATATTCTGCAAGCGTAGCTAAACATTGTGGTTTTAACACTATAGAAGCAGTGAGAGCCAAATAAGTATTTTCATAATGTCTGGGCTTTCTGCTAAACTCATGCGACAGCTAATATTACACCGGATACCAGACTTTGCAGGGGAACATGTCTCACTTTATAGAGAAGTGACAGCAGAATGTAGACATGTACTCTGTCAGAGCGGAGGTCTGGTTTGAATAGGATATATGAGTATATTATATCAAAAGATACAATAGACAAAACAGATTATTCATAAATTAATTAATACAAGAATAATATATTTGAAAGGATTAATCCTGCAAAATAACCATAATAGAATAATCATAATAGTCACAAGCATACTTTTTTTTTCTTATACACCAATTTCAAAACATGTTAATTACATGTTAAGCGCTTATGAAAAAAAAAAAAAAAATAGTAAAACATTTGGTAACCCTTCCTTTTACAGTCCCCTAATTACTAGGTATTTACCGGGTAAATATATGGTAAGTTATAGTTGGTTATTGGTAATTACCACAGGTAACAAGTATGTAAATGCAGAGAAACTACAAACTAGTTACTAAGTATTTACCTGGTAAGCATATGATAAATTATAGTATTTTAGTGTGTAATTACTTAAGGTGATTAGTATGCAATTACAGAGAAACTACCAGGGGAAAAAACACCACTGTTAAATATCAGCTCAACAAAGTACTGTGTACTTGTTACCTGTTTAGGTTGGTAATAACTCAGATTTAATTGTGTACTTCCTCAGAATGTAGGCAGCCAATTTTTAGAAACACCTCCAGTATTACCCATCAATTCAAGTTAGGTTTGTAGTTTTCCTAGGGTTATGTTGGTAACAGTCCATGTTTATTTATTATTATCTTGAAATTAAGACGGTAGTTTCCAATAAATTACCTTGTCTTACATAGTTGTTGTTCATTGCTACACCCATTTATAGAGGGTTTATCAAATAATTTACCTTACACTTACCTGGTAACTACCCCGCAGGAACAGTTTTCCCTAATGTCATGGCACATCTTAAATACTGGGTATGTTCTTGCAGATGTTTTTACAATTTACTCCGTAAGTAAAGTGCAACTGTACTGTAAAAGGAAGCCTTGTTTATTTCCATGGTATTACCGGAATTGTACCATATAATCTGATCATTCCCTTTTCCATATAGTCACAATTTTTTTACCTCGTATGTCCTGCAACGTTACCAAGGAAAAGATGACAATTTACTCAGTAAGTAAAGTGCAACTGTACTGTAAAAGGAAGCCTTGTTTATTTCCATTGTATTACCAGACTCTTACCACATCCTTTGCTACTGCTTAAAATTTTTTTGAAATCACAAACTTTTACCATGTGTGTTCTGCAACTTAACTAAAACATTTCAGCCTGGTCTCATTGTTAATACGTAGTATTAATACGTAATTTTCAAAGATAGAAAACGTACGTTTTGTACGTTTGGATAGATGCTGAAACGTAGGCTATGATATGGACGTATCTGCGACAATTAAACGTAACATTATTACATTTTTACAGCTACAAAACGTTAAATATTTTGCTATCGTTTTTGATGCTGTGCCAAGAAATATCATTCAGATTTTAAAATATAACTCAACTGTTGTAAGTGGCAGGTATTTGACTACACAAGAAATTTTCCTTGGCGACATTGACATCACTACCAAAAAATGCCCAAACAAATACATTAGGAATCTAATGCACACTAAAAAACACTTCCTGCAGCAAGATCCTTTTGAGCTTCTCAGTTTGAAGAAATCAAATGGGAAAGAATGTGGTTAATTGGGGACAAGTTCCTCTTAAATAATAAAATAAAGGAGGTGTCTTATAAAATTGTACATAGAATATACCCAGCAAAGAAAACTTTAGAGAGATTTAAAATTGACATTGAATATTCCTGTACCTTTTGTGGTAATTATGATGAAACAATTTGTCATCTGTTTTATGATTGTACATACAGTAAGATATTTTGGAGAGATGTTGAAAACTACATAAGACATAAAACTGGACAAACTTTAACATTGAGGGGAAAAGATGTGTTTATTTACTTTGAAGATGGTGGAATAGGCTAGATAAGGATTTTTCTTTTTTTGTCCAGTTGGTTTTAGTCTTAGGAAAATTCCATATTCATAAGAAGAAATGGGCAGAGTCCAAACCAAATTTTGAACACCTTTTAGCAGAGCTAAAACAATATCACACCACTGTAATGGCCGGTTCAGATTACACGTTTTTATTTTGTCTTATGCGATAGTCACTGTGTCAGATTACACGATTTTGACTCCTAAAATCGTGTCGTGTCGTGGACAAGAACCATGTCAGACTACACGTTTCTTCCAGACCAGTCATCGCGTGCCGTCGTTGAAGACGCGCGTGAAGGCGAAACTAGTAGCGCCTGACTTCCGGAAACGAACGTAAACAAACAATGGATGAAGCGGCGATTTTCGTATTGGCTGTCTTGTGTTCAGAAAAAGATTAAAAAAAAGAAAGAAAACCCGACAATGGACACGTTCTTGGATTGCACGAAGAGGACAGTATGGACTGTCAATCCTTCAAAGAGAACTTGAGGTAAAATATGTTTTTTTTTTTATATAACGTTAGGCCTATATTTGTACTTTTAGCCAGTAGTAAAAGTAATATAAATGTTGCTAGTTTGCCACAACGATAAGATATTTCAAAAACAGACTGTTAAAACAATTATTTGTTCACCAATTTAATTAAATACTTCTAATGTTCAGAAGTAACCATTTATTGTTATGCAGTCACATGGGTAATTGAGCCTTTAACAATAAAAAAAAAAATCAGTTGAATGCCTGGGGGTGGTAGTGGCGCAGTGGATAAGACACATGCCTTTGGTGTGAGAGACCCGGGTTCGAATCCACTGTGAGACACCAATGTGTCCCTGAGCAAGACACTTAACCCCTAGTTGCTCCAGAGGCGTGCGACCTCTGACATATATAGCAATTGTAAGTCGCTTTGGATAAAAAGCGTCAGCTAAATGAATAAATGTAAATGTAAATGTAAATAACACCATGCCATGCTCTATAGACTTACTCTCAATTATAAAAATTGCAATACCATTTCCATGGCTTTTTTTATTTTTTATTTTTGTTTTGAAGTTTTGCATTATGTCACTTAGGCCTATGTGAAGGTTTTATAAGTTAAACATTGCTATGGGCTAAAACCCTGAAAAAAAAAGCCTGACGTTTTTTTTGTTCTTGTTTTTTACACTGAAGGACAGTGACAAGAAGGGTTTTCGTGATGTGCTTAGGATGGATGTGGAGGATTTCAGCTACTTGCTTGGCAAAGTTACACCATTTATCCAAAGAAGGGACACAAAACTGAGAAAAGCAATCAGTGCAAGAATGAGGCTGTCACTTACCCTACGATTCCTTGCTACCGGTAAAAAGTAAATTAAAAAAAAATGATATGACCCTGGTTTCACTGACAAAATTTAATCTAGTCCGGTAGTCCCAGACTAAAGCCCTATTCGCACTGGATTAGTATTATCTGGGGACCTCGTGTGATTTAGAAATTACCCACCCACATCTGAATTTCGTGTGGCGCATTCGCACGGGATAAACGAAGCCTGTGATTTTACTCGAAATTACTGACATATCTCCCGGATATGATGTCAACTGGCTATTGCTTGGAAATATATTGTCGTTATTATAGGTCTGTATGATATAACATAAACAGAAGAATGTTCCTTACCGCATGCTGCTATACATGTCTGTAAGGAACATGGAACAATGTGCCGCTGCTCACCGCTCACAGCCAACATTCACTGGCAATCCTATAGCTACGATCTGCTTATTTGGGACTATTTCGGCTACAAAAAGAGGTACTTTAACTGTTGTTATAAAGTTGTGGATGGTGGTCTTTTTTAAAAAGTATTTTGTCTTTTATTTTTCGTGTTCGCATTTATGAGGAAAACGTGACCGTTCTTCATAAGGGACGCTACCGCTCTGAACGCAGCACTAAAAGACTGCTTTAAAACGTTCACAGATACCTAAAACAGAAAGCACAAAGCCTTTCTTTAAAACGAATTTCGTTTTGTATTAATTGTATCTTAATTTTAATCAGTGTTTTATTATCCAATTTCCTGGATTTAATATCTATAAGTAAATATAGATATTCAAGACACGGAGGGCGCCAGCGCCTCAACTGAACAGCGCTATCATCCATGAACCGAAACTCAGCGTATAAGGTAGCCTACTCTCCTCACACACGTAAAAAAAAAAAAAAAAAAATATATATATATATATATATATATATATATATATATATATATATATATATATATATATATATATATATATATATATATATATATATATTTTATCTACAGAAATCTCTACTTTTAAACAAAACCATTCAAAACAAAATTAAATTAAATGTGCATTTCTCTCCAGCGCGTTCACTAGGATACTGCGAAGATCGTGAGTCAGTAGCCTATCGTCATCTTTGCAGCCGACACAGAAAACACTTGTTTATTAATAAACAATTAAAATGTTTCATTGCAATAGTTTACATATTCAGAATCATTACTTTTGCTGGTTCTTAGTGACAGCTTTTAGGTGCCGTTTACATGAACGCGTCACTGCATCAGCACCAGAGAGAGAGAGAGCAGAGAGAGATTTCATTTACTTATTTTTAGGAATTATAGCCTAATGAACAAACAAATATCTATTAAGAGTGCCGCCACGTTGTATTGCGTAGAACGTTCACCAAATTCTTACAGAAATATGTTCTAAATATTGCAATGTTTTTTTTCCCCCAATATCGTGCAGCCCTAGTGTAGGCTAGCCATGACCCCGCACCCAAATACTATCAAAACACTCCAACGCAATCTCCATTCTTCGCGAAAGATGGATAAAAAAGCGGACAAAAAAAAAAAAAAACATTGACAAAATTATAAACGACTCGCCAAATCACAGAGATGCCGATTCGCACGGGACTAATATTATCACAGGACCTCGGTGTTCGGCGAAATATGGTAGGTCATTTGCGGGGGAATTTTTACTTTACAAATTACAGACATGGCCGATTCGCACGGGATTAAGATCACAGACAATCTCCGCGATTATTACAAATTACTAGAGGTCACCAGGTAATACTTATCCCGTGCGAATAGGGCTTAAGATGCAAGTTTGAGCTGTTTAAACTAAAAGTAATTTGCACTGACTTATCTTAAAATATGCCAGTGACATTTTTTAAGATAAAGATAATGTTTTTAAGGAAAGTTTATAAAAGCTCCATCTCATTTAATGCCTAATTTGTGTCTGTAAATCCAGGCCCTGGTACATTATAAACCTTGCTTCCTTCCACAGGAGAGACGTTTAGATCTCTTAGCTTCCAGTACCGGATCGGCCGTAGTACTATCAGTGAGATAGTAATGGAGACTTATCAAGCCTTGTATGGCATCTTAAAAGAGGATCATTTAAAGGTAAGTCATTTGATGTAAATAACAGACGTACATTTCAAGACAGTGGGTTTACACACAGAGAAGCCTTTACTGAATAATTCCCAAAACTAAGCGTTTTAACCAGAGTTATGGATATGTTTTTGATTTATAATAAGTGGACTTTTTTATTAAGTATAACCTCTGTAAAAATGAGAGAACATTACATGTATTAATTATATATGGTGTTTATTTTTTTCAGACTCCTACAACAGAGGCAGAGTGGAGAGAGGTGGCTATGGGATTTGAAACCAAATGGCAGTTTCCTAATTGCTTAGGAGCTATAGATGGAAAGCACATCTACTGTATATCCAACCACCTGCAAACTCTGGAAGTACATATCACAACTACAAGTCTAGATTTTCAGTTGTAATCATGGCAGTAGTCGACGCAGATTACAAATTTATTTATGCCAATGTTGGCGTACAAGGAAGAGTGTCAGATGGAGGAATATTTGGCCAGTCAGACCTCCGAGCTGCCATGGACAGACATCTGCTAAATGTCCCACCTCCAGAGCCACTACCAGGGAGCAACATATCTTCACCCTATGCATTTGTTGGTGATTAAGCTTTCCCTCTCCGAATCGATCTGATGAAGCCATACCCCTTCCGAAATCTGGACCATGGGCAGCGAATATTTAACTACAGGCTATCAAATTATCCAACTTTTCTGGATCTGGGGTTGTACAAGATTAATGACTTGATCTCTCACTCTCAGCTTGTTTCAACGCTGTTCATTTCTGCTATTAACAAATGAATCACTTACCCAGTTTAACCAGCAACAACATCTCTGAATAGAGATCAGGCAAAGGCACAGTCCTCTCCACAGCACACCAGTATTGGCCTTCATCCTCTGTTCTCAGATCAGTGATGGTGACGGTGAAAACTCTGGTCGTCATGTCGTCAGTCAGAGAGAATCTCTCGTCTTTAGCTGGAGATCCTGATTCAACCATGATGTTTTTAAATCCAATGATGGGACACTCCCCTTTACAAAAATACTTCGAATATGATTCATATCCAGATTTATATGAGCATCTGATCTCAACTCTCTCTCCTCTGTATCCAGTAATTGTCTCTGGAGCTCCAACAACAACAGCTGAAAACACAAATATCATTATATAGAGCTGTTATGTGTGAGCAAGAGACATAAGCAGGCCAGAATAATAACTTACAAATATCATCCATATGAGTCTGATGATCATGTGATAACAGAGGAAAAACAAGAGAAGATGTCAAACTCTGTGTAAAAGAGCTGAGAGTCTCAAACTCACCTGTACAGATGCTGGAAAAGGCTGGACTCACATATCGCGTCTTTTGCGCGCTCAAGTTCATTATTTCAAATGTAGGCGCGCGGTATGCGCGCTCATAATGGAAGCGACGCGGTCGCGGTGCGACGCGCTGATTTTTTCCATGCGCGTCCGCGCCGCATCGAGATAAAAACATCTCAACTTTTCAGAATGCCGCAAGCGCACCGTAGGTCACGTGACAAGAACCTAACACTGTAAACTGCTGCACTAGTTACTAAAAAATATTTTTACTAAAAATATTAATGCTCACAACTGATTCATTGTTAAAGCCATCATTGTTTATACAGAATTGCTCTATATTCTGTATATAAATGTGTATGTGTTTGCTATTTCTGGCGTTTTATGACCACTTCACTTATAGTCTAACCTCAGACAAATGCAGAGCCGTTGCGCAGGAGAGATGGTTTCACGGCAAAAGCTCTGTTTACTGATGCTTGGGCCAACTTTTCTTAAAATATAATCAAATTGGTCCTGGTCCACTCTGAAATAGGCTTTGAACCGTTCATTGTCCAGGCGGAGCTCCTGGATCAGCTGGTGAAATTCCCCATGTTTTTTTCGTTGTTGGAGTATCGGGTGCACCCACACACTGCGGCGTTTTTTACTTTTCTTAGAAAATAAATCTTGTAACAGAGTTACAGCAAGGGTTTTTCTGTGGTGGAAATCCATTTCTGAAATGTCCTTGCTGTAACGGAGAGCGCAGCTCATGGTTGCTTAGCAACGATAGACACCTCCAGAGCGCAACCGCGTCCTAGCGCTTTTGAAAAAGGAGAACGCGACGCGCCTAGCGTTTTCTACGCGTTTTTAGGCGCGATATGTGAGTCCAGCCAAAGAGCAGCAGGACGTCCAACATGATGAAATTTGACAAGCGTTTCGCTTAAATAAAAGACCAAATTCTGTGTGACAAACGTTACTGTCGTTCTCTTCCGTACTGAGAGAACAATGTGTGTCAGCAACTCATATTAACATTTCCTTCACGTGTTGAGAGTCAAACTCATACTGTTCACTGACTGTGTGTCTGTGTTTCCATGTGGCGTTAGGTGTGAAAACGCCTCTCAGTTTTGACCAGGAAATGAACTGTGAATTCATCAACCACAACCTCTTTCTGTTCTGTCTTTAACATGTTTGAGTGTTTTCTGTTGTCCTTTTGCTACTTCTTAATGTTTTAATATATTTTCAAGACATGTTAATTACATGTTAAGCATCATCCACTCATAGGAAAACATGTCAAACATTTTAAGGAAACAATCCTTGCCAAACTCTGAATGAAAAAGACATGAGATGAAGAAGAAATGTGTGTTAGGGGTATTTTCTGTGGTAATCGACAGCATGGAGAAACACTGTTGTTTACAGAAACTATAAATAATACAGAATATTTCTTGAACATTAAAATCTCTCTCTCCATCATATGAGCTCTGGGAGAAGAGTTGCATTGTGGGAAACGTAGTGTGTTTAGCTGAAGCCTCAAAGCTCTTCCTGTGGCTGTAGTTTCACTTCCTGTTTGGCAAGTGTGAGCCGAAGACATCACATGTTTAACTGAAGCTAAAGGCCTCCTAATATTATAATGATGAAGCTTTTCTTAAGCATCTCAATAACACCAAACTAATCTGTGCCATTTATATGTTGCTTGCAATGATTTATACGGATATTCATCTACTTTTGAATGGTGCAGTTCCAACATCAGCCAGCAGGAGTGAACCGATGACAACAGACAAACCTTCAACTGAACATCCAACAAGGAAACGATATTCACATTAATAACTACAGACTCACAATATAATAATAATGAAATAAAACATATGCTTCACTTGCAATCAAGAATAACATTTTAATTTGTCCATTAAAGTATCTAATGAATAAATATTGTTTTAATTTATCTTTCGCCACATGACAGAGATCTGATATTCTATTTGTCATAATTATGTTTTGCATAAAACTGAAGAATATTCAGTACATCCTATAAAAAAAAAAAGATAATAATCAAATCAAATATTTAATAAAATAAAAATGTGTCAAGGTCTTGGAACTGATTATTTCAACATGACAACTTGACAGCTCAACAATAAACCATGAGAAAACATGAGATCAAGTATGTGAACTTGCAAAAGAACACATTATTATTTTACATTTGATTATTTGATTTATTTCTACATAACTCTTCAGTATATGTTGGTGTGCCTTAAAGGGGTCATATAATGCCATTTTTGTACAAGATAATATGATTCTTTAGGGTCTAAATTAAAAGTTTGTAATATACTTTAATAAAAAATTCTCATTAGTATTGTAAGAAAACACTCATTTTACCAGGTCAAAACCAGCTCTGTTTTCAGCACGCCGTTTAAGTGCATGTGTCTTTAAATGATAATGAGCTTTGCTCACCCCGCCCCTCTGTTCTGTGCGTACACCGTTTAAAATAATAACACAATAACCATAAGGTGTTGTTCATTATAAACGTGGGATTATGAATTATATTGAGAACGTCGTACATTGAAAACCATGCCATAATGTACCCTGAGTGTAAAAATAGCCACATTCATCGTGAAGCGTGCAAGCTATTTGCAAAGATTAATATAAAGATTAATATAACGTTAAAGGTCAATAAAACGTTACACTCACTTGTTCTTCTGGAGGTGCAGCAGGAACACGAATAGTTGGTACCGATCCTTTTTTCTGGAGCAGCTTCTTAGCAAAAACAGCTTTACTGACCCTCGTTTGTAAAGCAGTCTGCAGTCTGGTGAAATGATTCGCGCAAACATGACAGCATTGACTTTGATCGTTGGGAATATTCCCTTCGAAAACAAACTCAGCCACTGCGTCTTCAGCTGTACGGATTTAGAAACATCATCAATATGACTGCTGTGTTCTTTATTACACCCAAGAACAGAACACCACAATCGTTAGACGCCATTCTACTCAGCACTCCAGCTATCAACAATGAACGCGCGTCGGCGCGTGCTATGATTGACAGCTCGCTCACGAGGGCGCGAGGGCGGGTCTGTGTTTGAAACGCTGCTGTCAATCACCCATCGTGGGAGGGGCGTCGATATTGTGACGTCACAATATCGAACAGCTTGATTTGAGACAGGAGGAAACATATACACGGGTTTCTTGTATACAAACAATACCGGATGCGCGCGCATCCAGGAGGCAAAAAAACACTATCTGTTATGCCGAGTTCTGTAATAAAAGAATAAAAGGACATTGTAATTAACGTAGATTTCGCATTGTTTGTAATTTTTTGTTGACTCAATAATAAACTGCAATTTCAGAGTTGGATCTGTTTGTTTGTGTTTCATATTAATATAACATTATGTAAAAAGTCCAACTGTTTACGAATCAAAATCCGGACATACTGTGATGCATGTATGAATTATCATGTTAGACTAAGTTAGTAATGTAATAGTCAATGTTAGCAGTGCAGCATCTAGAGCCCGAATTTGCTTTTATATAAGTTAACCTTGTTTACGTTACTTTACGACCTGCAACATTTCATGACTGCACACATATAACGTTACTTACTGTAAATCAAAGATTTGACGGTGGATTATGTGCTGTCATGAGCACATACTAGTTTAAAGCTGCCGTCGGCAACATTTTTTTGATCATATTCAGTGTAATAGACACTATAATCCGACAGAACAACATAAATAAGGTGGTTTTAGAAAAAAACCCGAGCTTCTAACTCCACCTGGAGCGTGTTATTTGTTTTGCAAAAATCCAGCGCTCCCGCTTCATCAGGTCCAATCAGCGCAGGGGGGTGTGAGATCTGACTGTCAATCACAGGTCGTGCACACGCCACAGATCCCCCCTCACTCGCGCACGTTAATATCACATGCACACGCCACGCCTGAAGTTCGCCTGGAGATTGCATGAAGCGTGATGGCGGAGAGAAATCTACTAACAAGCTTCCAATTCTTCGGTTATTGCTATCTATGGATAGATTAGCCAGGGCAGCCTACCTCCGAGTCCATGGTGTTGATAGATGCTGAAGAGACGGACGCGTTCACAGAAAATCAGGTACACACGCACAGTGACGCACTGACGAGCACGACCTCGATGGGAGGGTGCTCGCTGGTAGTGGGGAGGGGCATGAGAGTTGTAAACATTCAAAATTTTGGCTAATCGACCCAATCTGCCAGACTTGCCGACGGCAGCTTTAACTGCTCAACCAGTTATGAACAGTGAAAAAAATACATGTTTATTTTTTCAAACAGCTATTTAGATCGCAAATTTGATATTTAGTATACCAAGTGTGTAGTATACTACAATAAAACATTCAAATAAATGCTGTTCTTTTGAATTTTCTATTCATCAAAGAATCCTAAATAAAATATGTCACAAAAATAAGAAGCAGCAAAACTGTTTTCAACATTGATAATTATCAGAAATGTTTCTTGAGCATCAAATCATCATATTAGAATGATTTGTGAAGGATTATGTGACACTGAAGACTGGAGTAATGATGCTGAAAATTCAGCTTTGATAAATGACACGTTTTCCTTTTGAATGCATTTTAAAATGTATGTTCCAATAATATTTCATAATATTCCTGTTTTACATAATTTTTTAGCACAAGAGACTGCTTTCAAAAACATAAAAATCTTACCAACCCCAAACTTTTGAACAGTAGTGTATACATGGATTTCGAATAAAATAAATTATAATTATATATATCAGGCCATACAATTGCTGGCCACTTGTCATCCACAATCCAAAGATCTCACCATTGCTGAGAGTAAGTTTTTTAATATTATCGCCACGTACATGTGTGAAGTCATGAAATGTTGCAGGTCGTAAAGTAGGTAACGTAAACAAGGTTAACTTATATAAAAGCAAATTCGGGCTCTATAGATGCTGCACTGCTAACATTGGCTGTTACATTACTAACTTAGTCTAACATGATAATTAGCATTTTGACTTAGCGACAACACCACCACTATGCTACTAGCATACCCTAAACCTTTTTAACGTCACTCTGGTACGAAGGCGGGTCTTTTCTGCCTCCTGGTTGCGTGCGCATGCAGTGATGACGTCGCCGAGAAATCCATGTATAAGAAGATTAAAAAAAAAACACTGGATGGATTTTTATCATTTTATGATGGTTGTGTACAGGCACTGCCAACACACATTTCAGTACAATCAACTTGTAAAAGTGCATGTACCATTATATGACCCATTTAAGCAGTCATTCTGAACCAGTAATCATGTTTTGGACAATTCTGCAGGATGGGATAATTTTTTCCATATGTAATTTATTTACTACTTATATTATGACTACATTATTATGTAATTATTTGACCCATTTAAAAAAATAATAATTTAGCACTTTTTAAAACGTTTATATATATATATATATATATATATATATATATATATATACATATATATATATATATCTTCTTCTTCTTTGGCTAGTAGAAGTTCTGAACGGCCGGAAACTTAAAAAAATTAGTAGCCAAATTGGCTGGTGGGTGAAAAAGTTAATTTCAAATCCTGCATGTATATATTCCCTGTGTTCTCCCTCAGTCTTGGTCGGTTCTCGTTAACATTTGGCTGTGTTTTTTTCTCCTTGGTTTTTCCTTGTTCCAATGTAGTTATTCATCATCATGAGCATTTCTTAGCACCACTTCATGTAACAGAAGAACCGACCCAAGATGTAAGATGGGTATTTTCCTCACCCCAGTTGACCCAGCCGATCTGCTTATCACCATATCACAAGACAAGTTATTCGACCTTGCCCATCTGGTGCCCTGGAACGATGGGACCCTAAAGACCATCTTCTGGACTGGTTTGGATGATTTCCCTATTTCGCCAGTTATCCTATGTTCCCTAGCCAGATACAGTGACTATGTGCAGTGGCTGAGTGGTCAGTGAGACAGTCGGTGAGGTGGATGAAGATGTCATTACCACTCACACAACCGAATACAGAAACACACTGCAAATACTCACAAAAAACAACAAATACAGAAACAGAAATTCCTGTATTTGGTTGCGTTGTGAGTATTTGCAGCATGTGTTGTCAAACTAATGAATATATTTTTCTTAATTTTCTGCTGTTTTATTCTTTTTGCATGTGTTTTCTTCAGCTGTAGAGCGGTGAGCTCTCTCGACCACCGTAATATTGGACAATTTGAAACGCACTCTAAAACACTGAGAGGTTTACGAATCACCACATTCAATGGTTTCGTTTTAATAATGAAGTACAGAATAAAAAAATCAGCATAACAGAAATACAGCATTGGTCTAACAGAAATACAGCATTGGTCTAACAGAAATACAGCATTGGTCTAACAGAAATACAGCATTGGTCTAACAGAAATACAGCGTTGGTCTAACAGAAATACAGCACTGGTCTAACAGAAATACAGCATTGGTCTAACAGAAATACAGCATTGGTCTAACAGAAATACAGCATTGGTCTAACAGAAATACAGCATTGGCCTAACAGAAATACAGCATTGGTCTAACAGAAATACAGCATTGGTCTAACAGAAATACAGCATACAGCATTGGCCTAACAGAAATACAGCATTGGCCTAACAGAAATGCAGCATTGGCCTAACAGAAATACAGCACTGGTCTAACAGAAATACAACATTGGCCTAACAGAAATACAGCATTGGTCTAACAGAAATACAGCATTGGCCTAACAGAAATACAGCATTGGTCTAACAGAAATACAGCACTGGTCTAACAGAAATATAGCATTGGTCTAACAGAAATACAGCATTGGTCTAACAGAAATACAACATTGGTCTAACAGAAATACAGCATTGGTCTAACAGAAATACAACATTGGTCTAACAGAAATACAACATTGGTCTAACAGAAATACAGCACTGGTCTAACAGAAATACAGCATTGGCCTAACAGAAATACAGCATTGGTCTAACAGAAATACAACATTGGTCTAACAGAAATACAACATTGGTCTAACAGAAATACAGCACTGGTCTAACAGAAATACAGCATTGGCCTAACAGAAATACAGCATTGGTCTAACAGAAATACAACATTGGTCTAACAGAAATACAGCATTGGTCTAACAGAAATACAACATTGGTCTAACAGAAATACAACATTGGTCTAACAGAAATACAGCACTGGTCTAACAGAAATACAGCATTGGTCTAACAGAAATACAGCATTGGTCTAACAGAAACACAGCATTGGTCTAACAGAAATACAGCACTGGTCTAATAGAAATACAGCATTGGCCTAACAGAAATACAGCATTGGTCCAACAGAAATACAGCACTGGTCTAACAGAAATACAGCATTGGTCTAACAGAAATACAGCATTGGTCTAACAGAAATACAACATTGGTCTAACAGAAATACAGCATTGGTCTAACAGAAATACAACATTGGTCTAACAGAAATACAACATTGGTCTAACAGAAATACAGCACTGGTCTAACAGAAATACAGCATTGGCCTAACAGAAATACAGCATTGGTCTAACAGAAATACAACATTGGTCTAACAGAAATACAGCATTGGTCTAACAGAAATACAACATTGGTCTAACAGAAATACAACATTGGTCTAACAGAAATACAGCACTGGTCTAACAGAAATACAGCATTGGTCTAACAGAAATACAGCATTGGTCTAACAGAAACACAGCATTGGTCTAACAGAAATACAGCACTGGTCTAACAGAAATACAGCATTGGTCTAACAGAAATACAACATTGGTCTAACAGAAATACAACATTGGTCTAACAGAAATACAGCACTGGTCTAACAGAAATACAGCATTGGTCTAACAGAAAGACAGCATTGGTCTAACAGAAACACAGCATTGGTCTAACAGAAATACAGCATTGGTCTAACAGAAACACAGCATTGGTCTAACAGAAATACAGCATTGGTCTAACAGAAATACAGCATTGGTCTAACAGAAACACAGCATTGGTCTAACAGAAATACAGCATTGGTCTAACAGAAACACAGCATTGGTCTAACAGAAACACAGCATTGGTCTAACAGAAATACAGCATTGGTCTAACAGAAATACAGCATTGGTCTAACAGAAACACAGCATTGGTCTAACAGAAATACAGCATTGGTCTAACAGAAATACAGCATTGGTCTAACAGAAACACAGCATTGGTCTAACAGAAATACAGCATTGGTCTAACAGAAATACAGCATTGGTCTAACAGAAACACAGCATTGGTCTAACAGAAACACAGCGTTGGTCTAACAGAAACACAGCATTGGTCTAACAGAAATACAGCATTGGTCTAACAGAATTACAGCATTGGTCTAACAGAAATTAAGCATTGGCCTAACAGAAATACAGCATTGGCCTAACAGAAATACAGCACTGGTCTAACAGAAATACAGCATTGGCCTAACAGAAATACAGCATTGGCCTAACAGAAATACAGCATTGGCCTAACAGAAATACAGCATTGGCCTAACAGAAATACAGCACTGGTCTAACAGAAATACAGCATTGGCCTAACAGAAATACAGCATTGGCCTAACAGAAATACAGCACTGGTCTAACAGAAATACAGCATTGGCCTAACAGAAATACAGCATTGGCCTAACAGAAATACAGCATTGGCCTAACAGAAATACAGCATTGACCTAACAGAAATTGGCCTAACAGAAATACAGCACTGGTCTAACAGAAATACAGCATTGGCCTAACAGAAATACAGCACTGGTCTAACAGAAATACAACATTGGCCTAACAGAAATACAGCATTGGTCTAACAGAAATACAGCATTGGTCTAACAGAAATACAGCATTGGTCTAACAGAAATACAGCGTTGGTCTAACAGAAATACAGCGTTGGTCTAACAGAAATACGGCGTTGGTCTAACAGAAATACAGCGTTGGCCTAACAGAAATACAGCGTTGGCCTAACAGAAATACAGCACTGGTCTAACAGAAATACAGCATTGGCCTAACAGAAATACAGCATTGGCCTAACAGAAATACAGCATTGACCTAACAGAAATACAGCATTGGCCTAACAGGAATACAGCACTGGTCTAACAGAAATACAGCATTGGCCTAACAGAAATACAGCATTGGCCTAACAGAAATACAGCATTGGCCTAACAGAAATACAACATTGGCCTAACAGAAATACAGCATTGACCTAACAGAAATACAGCACTGGTCTAACAGAAATACAACATTGGCCTAACAGAAATACAGCATTGACCTAACAGAAATACAGCACTGGTCTAACAGAAATACAGCATTGGTCTAACAGAAATACAGCATTGGTCTAACAGAAATACAGCGTTGGTCTAACAGAAATACAGCGTTGGCCTAACAGAAATATAGCGTTGGCCTAACAGAAATACAGCATTGACCTAACAGAAATACAGCATTGGCCTAACAGAAATACAGCATTGGTCTAACAGAAATACACCATTGGTCTAACAGAAATACAGCATTGGCCTAACAGAAATACAGCATTGGTCTAACAGAAATACAGCACAGGTCTAACAGAAATACAGCACTGGTCTAACAGAAATACAGCATTGGTCTAACAGAAATACAGCATTGGCCTAACAGAAATACAACATTGGTCTAACAGAAATACAGCATTGGTCTAACAGAAATACAGCATTGGTCTAACAGAAATACAGCATTGGCCTAACAGAAATACAACATTGGTCTAACAGAAATACAGCATTGGTCTAACAGAAATACAGCATTGGTCTAACAGAAATTAAGCATTGGTCTAACAGAAATACAGCATTGGTCTAACAGAAATACAGCATTGGTCTAACAGAAATACAACATTGGTCTAACAGAAATACAGCATTGGTCTAACAGAAATACAGCATTGGTCTAACAGAAATACAGCATTGGTCTAACAGAAATACAGCATTGGTCTAACAGAAATACAGCATTGGTCTAACAGAAATACAGCATTGGTCTAACAGAAATACAACATTGGTCTAACAGAAATACAACATTGGTCTAACAGAAATACAGCATTGGTCTAACAGAAATACAGCATTGGTCTAACAGAAATACAGCATTGGCCTAACAGAAATACAACATTTGTCTAACAGAAATACAGCACTGGTCTAACAGAAATACAGCATTGGTCTAACAGAAATACAGCATTGGTCTAACAGAAATACAGCATTGGTCTAACAGAAATACAGCATTGGTCTAACAGAAATACAGCACTGGTCTAACAGAAATACAGCATTGGTCTAACAGAAATACAGCACTGGTCTAACAGAAATACAGCATTGGCCTAACAGAAATACAGCATTGGTCTAACAGAAATACAGCATTGGTCTAACAGAAATACAGCATTGGTCTAACAGAAATACAGCACTGGTCTAACAGAAATACAGCATTGGTCTAACAGAAATACAGCACTGGTCTAACAGAAATACAGCATTGGTCTAACAGAAATACAGCATTGGCCTAAAAGAAATACAGCATTGGTCTAACAGAAATACAGCACTGGTCTAACAGAAATACAGCATTGGTCTAACAGAAATACAGCACTGGTCTAACAGAAATACAGCATTGGTCTAACAGAAATACAGCATTGGCCTAAAAGAAATACAGCATTGGTCTAACAGAAATACAGCACTGGTCTAACAGAAATACAGCATTGGCCTAACAGAAATACAGCATTGGCCTAACAGAAATACAGCATTGGCCTAACAGAAATACAGCATTGGCCTAACAGAAATGCAGCATTGGCCTAACAGAAATACAGCACTGGTCTAACAGAAATACAGCATTGGTCTAACAGAAATACAGCATTGGTCTAACAGAAATACAGCATTGGTCTAACAGAAATACAGCGTACAGCAAACCGATTAGGGGTGCGTTTCCCAAAAGCATCGTTAGCCAACTTAGTTCCGTCGTTATCAGCATAGTTCAACGAGTCGGTTTTGCCTCTAACAAGTGCTTTCGAACTTCTTTCTGATCTGAATGGTATGTGGAAAACACTTGAGTTGAGGGAGGGAGAAAACACTTGAGTTGAGGGAGGAAGAAAACACTTGGGGGCGAATTCTTCCTGTGTCTAGAACGCAACTGAATGCCTTTTCAAGCGTCTCAATACTTGAAAAACCAAAGGAAACTACTTTTAAACACGAAATTACTTGATTTACAGAGGGTCTATTCACACGTCTATTAATAGACGGTAAATGTTACCTGAGGTAATTTTCCCGGACCTTTTTACAGAAGGTAAAAGTTAGTGATGGGGACGAGACCGCCTATGCCGAGTCCGAGTCAAGACCGAGTCTTTGAAGGGTCGAGTCCGAGTCGAGACCGAGTCTGTTGGTTTTCAAATTCAGTCGAGTCCGAGTCAAGACCGAGTCTTTGAAGGGTCGAGTCCGAGTCGAGACCGAGTCCGTTGGTTTTCAAATTCAGTCGAGTCCGAGCGACTCTAAACGGGGGTTGGAGGTAACGAAAAAAAAAAAAAAAAAATTACACTGCCTACGTAGCTTCTCTGCAGGGGCGGCGCCAGAGAATTTTTAACACATGTGCTGAGGAGGTGCTAGATCATTGACAGGGGGAGCTGCGCAAAACTTGGCCACTAAATATTTAATATTCAATTATGATTATTAAATGATTATGAATTATGAATTATTATTAAAAGATGTAGGCTACTATTATTAATAATAATGTTATTTCAACATAATATCTCATTATTTCGACATAATATGTGTGTGTGCAACAAGCAAGATGTACATTAGTAAATCCGGTGACACATACATGATTTTTATTAATAAACTAGTGTTTTCTGACAGTGTCGGCTGTAAAGATGAAGTTGACGATCGCCATAGGCTATCCAGTGAACGCGCCTATAGAGAGAAATGCACATAATGGATTACATAATTAGAGAGTCAAGTCAAGTCAAGTCAAGTTTATTTGTATAGCGCTTTTCACAATACAGATTGCATCAAAGCAGCTTCACAGTATTAAATTAAAATAATACAACAAAGTTTGTTTCAAGAGGAATTTATTGATTGATAAAATGTAATTAAATATCCCCAAAATATCCCCAACTGAGCAAGCCAAAGGCAACAGTGGCAAGGAACCGAAAAACTCCATCAAGTGACCTAATGGTGTCCTAAGTAGCCTTTTTCTTTTTTCGTTTTGAATTATTTCGTTTAAAGACATTTCAAGCTTTGTGTATTTGATGTATTTCTCATGTCTGTGAGGCATACACTGAGTTTCGTTAAGTTAGGATGAGGTATGCGCTCCAGTTAACATGCAATGCAAGAGACCGTGCGGGTGCCTCCATGATTATATTGTCTGTTATATTTGCTTCTTATTCATTAAATCCAGGCAATTGGTTGATGAAAAATTTATTCAAATTAAGATACAATTTATACAAAACAAAATTCACTTTAAAGAAAGGCTTTTTACAAAACAAAACTTAATGAAGTGGTCAAAATCATGTCTGACCCACTCCATGTCTCATATTGCGCATCCTATCTTACTCGTGCTGTTCACTTTTCATAATCAACATAAATGGAAAAGAAATAACATTATAATATTTTAACAAATATGAAACATGTGCTTATTTAATGGCTACAACAGTATAGAAGGGCTACAGACTCTCTATTTGTACAAATTGCTGCACATTCATTTAATTCTGAATTTTGCACACACATTTGTGCATTTATTAATCATTATGATACTAAAATCATAACAAAGTAGGCTATGCTATGTACAAAAAATCAGATGAGCCCAGAATATGAACGCAATTACACGTTAAGCATTTTCCTCCCATAGAAAACCATTATAAGAACGCTTAATGTGGCTTAATGCAAATTAGAATGACCCCTTATTATGTCGAAATAACAAGATATTATGTCGAAATAACAATTCAATGTAATGCAAATGCAAACACAAGATTTTTGTAGAACTTCAATGGCGAATAAAGACTAACCAGACAAATAACAACATTGAACATTACACAAACAGTAATTTTATTTTTTTCATTTAGGCAATTCATTTTCCATAGTGACACAGGAGGTGCCGGATCCAATAAAAAAGGTTCCAGATCCAACGTCGGAGGTGACGGAACATGTTCCGGCGTGTTCCGGCTCAAATTAAGCCCTCTGCCTATTTTTCTAAACTGCTTCAACAGTGCTGCTCTGTCATCAACATGTTAAGCCCACCATGACTTTTTTAATCATAGTTAGGACATGCAGAGCAAATACAAATTTTCTAGTGGTATGTATTCTAGTGGACTAGTGATGGGGACGAGACCGCCTATGCCGAGTCCGAGTCAAGACCGAGTCTTTGAAGGGTTGAGTCCGAGTCAAGACCGAGTCTTTGAAGGAACAAGTCCGAGACGAGTCCGAGAAAGCAGAAATCGGTCTCGAGACCGGACTCGAGTACTACATCACTAGTAAAAGTCGCCGTACTCTTTACTGACATTGTCCGTAATGATTACTGAGATGCACATTCGGACGGGACTAAAATAACCGAGAAGCTCTTGTAATTATTACTTTACCCCACCTCTCCATGTCAGGTGAACACCGGCTGGTGCAGTAAACATTGCCTAGCTAACGTTAGCTGGCTACGATTTCAGTACAGTAATATCAAAGATCCTTGCTCCTTCTCAATTATCTGGTAATATTCTATTCACAAAATACAACCAATAGTACGGTTATGTTAAAAGTAATCCCCCGGGCCCTATTTGCGATGGTCCGCCGATTAGAACTGGAAAATACTCCACAGTGCTCTAGCATCTTCACTGCTGCCACGCAACGAAACTAGGAATACGACCTGTTTAAGATGGCGGCCGCATTTCTCAGTGCCCAGCGGCCAATAGGGCATCTAGTCTCTACATAATATCTATGGTAAGAACGAGCCTATGATTGAATCTGGAAATAGAGCAAATAGTCCTCAGACTATTGTCTGTAATTTACAGCAAAAAAATCTAGCATTAATTCGATCTCAACAGATTCATTCAAATTAGTTATTACTCCACCACCTGCGTGACATCATTAACCAATGTGGTTGAATGACCAATTTGTGACAGTATGGTTTCGGGAAACAGTCGTGACTAGTTGATTTCTTCAGCGATGCATCGTACTATGATAGTTAAGCAGCGAGTTACGTCGTTGTTCGGGAAACACACCCCAGTTTAGGCTGCCCCGAGTTCCTATAACTGTGTATACAAGCTCCTCTTTTTCTGCTCTCTTGTAGATGCGAGCTCGTTGACCACATTTGCTGAGCTCTTCTTGCTCAACGGTTTTTCACACTTTCAACAATTCTCATAGCGAATCAAAGGTTATACATGTTTTGCTCTTTACTCTGACCTATATGCACTAAAAGCTATAACGGACATTTGCAGTTTCTTTACAGCAAATGTATGTATCAACACATTAGAAAATCTTTTCAGTAAAAAGAAGATCAACTCTCTCTGTTCGTTTCTCCATTTCACATCTTAAACAAATTTCTTCACGATGCTTTCCTCTTATTAACTGTTTTATTTAATCTCTCTTGCTGCCTAATTATTCGCATCATCTCTCTTTCTTTGGGGATTATTTTCTTCTTATGAGGATTTTCTCTTCCTCCGTCTTCGTTCCTTCTTTACTTTTTTGTCTTGTTTCCTATGCAGA
The DNA here is from genome assembly GCA_021554675.1 of Leuciscus idus. Classification (NCBI taxonomy): domain Eukaryota; kingdom Metazoa; phylum Chordata; class Actinopteri; order Cypriniformes; family Leuciscidae; genus Leuciscus; species Leuciscus idus. The sequence goes on from CM038623.1 coordinate 11,664,625, forward strand.
TTTTCTACAATCAAATCATCCATAAAAAAAATTTTCTTTTTTTTCATAAAAAAGTTTACCTGGTACATTTATTTTTCTTTGTCTAGGGAGTTTATCATGGAAGTACACCTTTCTGGGTCAATTGACACAACAATTTAAAAAAATGTGATTACTGTTGGTGAGATTGCTCATATAGTATAGATTGAAAAGAATGAATGTAAGGACTGTATAGTATCTATTGAGTAAGAGTGAGGAGAGTTTCTTCTTGAGAAGACTTGAAGTGCTACTGAAGAGTCAGATTCTCATATCCAGAAGAGCCGGACTGGTGAACAGCAGGATCCGAGACAGACTGTGTGAAAGACACATTGATTATT